>CM031592.1:11764189-12100749 GCA_018467065.1 Ephestia elutella | reverse complement strand
TATAGATGTTCATGGAAGCTATTAAAGATGTTAGGGAGATTGTTTTTCTAGCCAGGTGGAATGTAAATCAAACAGTGAATCCTGAAGATATCAGTACCATAACGAGAGCCGCGGTAAACTACGTCCATATTAATAATCGACGGTTATTACGGAGCCCTCATTAGCTCGGCAGCCGCTCGCCCCACGAAACCGCAAAACACTGCTAAATAATTACCCCAGACTGCTTTCTTCACGAAAACATCGTAAAAGCGTATTAAACAACATCTACTAAGTCGGCGCGAGGAATTACAATAAATAAGGTATTAAGCCGAGGTTGTCAGGCACCGTACCGAAAATGTCGAAAAACGATTAATGGAAATAAAATTGAGCGAAGTCTGAGAGAACGATTTACTTAATACATTGATAATAAGTGGAGGGAATGTATGTAAAACGTTGTACGTAATGGAGGTAGTCTCGTTAGACGTGGGAAAGATGGAGGGCCTCGGCTACTACATGGTAAGGATCGCGTCTGACAATGTCCACCGTTAGGGTTTAACTTTAAACCTTCATTAATGGTAATAGTTCCGAACCCAGTCGATGGGAATGGCTCTTTTTGCAACGAATGAGCTGGTTGATGCGCCGACGCAGTAATGGCTGTGTTCGACATGAAATTCAAGGGAGAGTCAGAATCTCATTAGATTCCTGAAAACAGTTTTGAATTAATCAAATAAGAAATTCTAAGGTGAATTTCATGACCAAATAGGAACAATGAAAATTTGATATTCCCTTAAATGTACAGTCACGAGCAATAACATGTAGAAAAGAAAAAGAGACTGAGGCAATTAAAACATGTTTGTGCACGTGACTCTAGGATGATTAAACTTAGAACTTAGATTAGAATTTCTGTACGTAAAAGCACTTTTAACAAAATGTGCTCTTAACGTAGCTAAGGTTTTTAAAAATTTGGTATGGGTAATTTTATTCTACTTATCAGCAAAGCACTGTCTCTCTTGACAGTAAATGAAATATTTAATTGTGAATAGAAAAGTAATTGATGATACCTACTGCCATTTCTGTCTTAATTCCTTATGCGATGTAACAACGTAAATTCCATCATTTGAAGTGAAAGCTATAATTAAAACTCTCTAATTTCTAACTGTAAGTGACAGTGCAAATTCGTAAACAACTTGTATGTTTGTAATTACAATGTGTTCGAGACTTGTAATAGGAAACTTGTGTGATTAACGAGTGCCAATTTGGCTCGCCACTAATTTGGCACCTTAATTAACCTAAAATGGTGTTTGTGTTCAACAGAATACCAGAAACTCTGTAAAATTTAAGATGGATCCAAACGTTAATTTAGATTTTACTCAAGTATAATTTAATGAAATTGGATCAACTTAATTTCAATGAAAACACAAATTAAGCATACAGAGGATAATTAAGTTTTTCGTCATAACTAAGATAACACACGTAGATTGATATCAAAATATTCTAAAAGATTTAAATTTTCAATAATGTATTGATCAGCAGACAAATACGAGGAAGTCATATATATTTACAGATTGTAATCTTCACATTATGTTTTAGAATAGATTTGAAAGTAATCTCCTCTTAAATATTTTTTTTTTCGATGTATGGTTTCTAGATAATTTATTTAAGAACTGCAAATGAGCCAATCAAAGAGGCATCCAAATCGTTTCTAAAAATCAGGATGTTCGTGAGTTAAAGGAAGCTTAGAGGACAAGCATCGCGTGAAGACTGCAGGTACCCTGGCAGGCGCCATTCGACCGACTGTGCTTAGGAACCGTCAATTTGCGCCTGTAATTATTGCGGACCCTTCGATACTTATTTCTATTTTTTCCTCGCTTAATTGTTGCAACAGATGACTTTTTTGTCGAACAACTCAAAGAGAGCGGAAAGGCATCAAACGCTGCGTTCGAATTTGGAAATAATTATACATAAATAGTCCCTTGAGCGGCCGATTAAGACAATTTCCGAGGCAAATTGCCGCAGACGAGCATAATAGCACACGCGCTCTCCGTCATAAATAAATCTGGATTACGTTTCTGTACAAGATTAAGATTGATTCGATCTCCATGCTTTCTGCTATTAATGCCTACATGGGATAATGCTTCGATCGTGTTAAAATTTTGAAATCATTATTCGTTTTTTTCCATGTGATTCGTTGGATAATTACGATCGACAAATTGCTGGGAGTCATTAAGAAGGCAACGGCTGGATGCGATCGGTCGCTCGTCTTTAATTAATGATCGATACATGTGAAATAATTAATTAGTGCCCGAGGTTGGATAGGATCTCGATGCCTCGGGGCCAAGTATAAAAAACAATGACGTGCGGTTTTGGCTGTGCCGGCGCCGCACCGCGCCGCGACATCCGCCGTCCGCGCCGCTCTAACCATACGTCTATAATTTGAAAGACCTCGAATTAGTTTTAATTTTATTTCTCTGGGATGAGCGTGACGCCGACTGTAGTCCAATGTGTCATTATCATTAATGTTAATTCCAGTGGTGATTGTTATATTTAAAAAAAAGGCTAATTTTAAAGAAATATTAGGTACGATAATCTTCTTAATAAACTTCTTTGATGGCAATTTTTTTATTCAATATTTACAACAGATCTCTTATTTGATTTCACGTCTTTATCTATCGAACGTTTCCCAAATATTCCATTGTCCACTTAAAAGATAAATCGCCTCAAATCCTCAAGCCTCAAATCTTATGAAATACCGCTGTTACCATTTATTCGTTTGTAATTGTCACTCCCATAATTACTGTCGACAAACCGTAATATGAGAACAATTACATTGGAGCATTAAGACGAAGTTTCAATCGTGTCAGATAATGTGTCCACACCTTAATGGACTCTACCTGAGAGAAGGGGGGTCACTTTATCTTCACTGGCGACTGTAAAATTAGCTTACTTAACTATTATTTAATGTCATTTTAGGATGGGAATGGGGTGAGTCTCAATTGTGGGAACTCGGCCGAAATCGTTGACAGAATTTGAATGGATAATTATTTAGCCTCACCGCTCGCCACATTCTAAGTTGTTAGTTAATTTGCAGTTGACAATAGAGTTAAATTTTCATTTCTTGTCTTTGTGGGAAAGCTGGGAATGTGTGACTGTATGTGGCTTGATGGAATGTCGGTTTCAAAATCGGATCTTAATCACTGGTAATGAGTAGCTCTTTCGGTTCAGGTTTGTTCGTAGTTATCGTTCAAAAAATCAATAAGTAATTAATGGTCTCACGATTTTCACGATGCAGGCTCAAATCAGTGTGAGAGGTCTAACTCGCCATCGGGATGCGTGTGCGCAATTAAAACGAAACCTACAATCAACCGCCATGTTTGTACACGGACGATGTTAATAGCCTTCTGTAATTACATACCAGTAAAGTAGCATCGTTGCTTCTTGGAAGGTTCATCAAATTAATAGAACATTTTTTGGTGGACTTTGGATAAATGTTTCACAAATTTGCCAAATACATACCTATGATGTAATGACAAATCACAGTTAATAGGTGATACTAGCTGCGGCTGCGCCCCAGGGCTTCCCTCTCGTGAGAATTTCGAATAAAAAATACTCGATATTTTTCTAGCCTTGTACCAAATTCTATCGAAATCCGTCCAGTCGATTTTGCGTGATTGAGTTATAAACATACTCAAAAATTCACATTCAAACTTTTGCATTTATATATTATTGTGATCGGGATAATATAATGAAAAGAAAGAAAAACAGAATAAACTTACGAGCAACAAACAATTTCTCGAAAAAGTGAACAAAAGTGCCATGACAAAATGCTAAGTAAGTATCATAACTGATAAAAGATGCAAATGTAATGTAAGATAATAAATAAGTACACACAAGTTACAATTAGAAATGGAAAGTTCGCATCAGAGCAACGTTTTATTGGTAGCAGACTATACAAAGGAAATATGAATGAAATAACGTTAGCAATAATAACATACGACACAGCCGCGCCGACTTGAGAATTTCATATCGCCACATTTACATGTATCCCATTCGCAGAACTAGCGGGCCCCAGCCTCCCTTATATCCGGGAGAATATCTAAATTCAATTACAAAAAGGCTTCTCCTCTAGGTGTGCCGTTGCACCCGCGCCTCCTCCGAAAAGGGTGTATAACAACTCAATTTCTCCATATTATTAAGACGGGGTGCGGGTAGCGTAGGGTGGCAACACAAAAAGAATGCTAATTTAAAATTCTTATTGCTGTTTGTATGCGCGCGCGCTTTATGTATCATTCTGAGTAACAAAAGCCGAGGAGCGAGCCGCTCGAGCGCGTAATTTCAATCTAATATTCAATTTGAGAAGTATCGCGGGCTCCGGCATTTTTATTTATTTTGGTACATAATATCTCGATGATTTTGGTACTAAGATTTTGTATGGTATCCATGGATTCGAGAGTCGCATATATAGGGGTGATAGACTCATCAAATGTTCTATGTTTTATCTCCACTATTTTATTGTCTTGTCAGGCATAGAACGGCTTCTGTACAGCCAGATTAGAGTGGAAATGGTAATATAGATACCTGCGAATAGAGTAGCTAAAATATAAATAAAGGAAGTTTTTGTAGAAAAAAACTACTTAGTATTAGCAGTTAAGCAGAGAAAATCAATTAAAATTAGATAAAACTTCATCAAACGTCTATCGGTACTCAATCGCAATTTAATTACCTAAGCCAGATTCAATTATTTTCCTGACAAAGGGTACTAAATTCGATCATAAAATAATGTGCACACAGATGTGAAATTCAATAGTATCACATGCCGAACGAACTTCCACTCAAAGCACTGTTATAGTTGTGCTATTATTAACAAAATATATTTTCATAGACCTCCACTTGCTTCCGATGAAGGAAAAGATCGTGAGAAAACCTGCATACTAGCTAACTGTTTAGCTTACTAGCATGTATACGATAACTGCCGTTAGATGGCGGTAGTTGCCAAGTCATGACAGATGCCTTTAGGCGACTTGAGAAAAATCTGAAACCAGTTTTATTTCTAACACACTCGATAAGAAGACTAGTAAATATCTAGATCGTTTGAAGTATCTATTCTGTATTGTCTTTATTGTACGATTCTATTCTGTATCTCAATGGCGGTAATTGCCATATTCCCACGAACTGAAGAAAATAAATCGTCGTCACAATAGCCCTCTTCTGGTTAACGGAGGCGATTGGTTAATGTCTGAGTCGTGATGTATTAGACTAGACTGGCTAACACTAACCCCTAAATATACATCACCATAGCTTCCTAGATAATGATTTTCGATTCTGCATGAAATAAAACTTACTTATTAAAGATGTTTTTTAAACAAACATACAAAAATTGAGAACAATTAAAAACTTGAAAAGGCAGAACCGTTAGGAACAAAAATAAACAAACTCAATATAATCAAAAACACGAAAAAAGATTATATATCTTCAAAACCATAAATCAATCTTTATTTGAGATCGAAGGAATAGTTCTATTAAATCAAATTTCGTGATAATATTTAAATTTTAACTTTATAAGCTTGAGTAAATGGGCAATAGAAATTATTTTTTGTCTTTTTATTTTCAAATTTGAAATAAAAAAAAAATATTTTATAAACATTAATTTCTGTCTTTTGATTGATCACTGCACCATGACTTTTGATTTGAACTATTACGACCCAATGTTGTGGTCATACACTTTTTTAGACAAATGCCTTATTAAATAGACATTGTTTAAAATAGAGTATAAGTCAAGGATGATGATTTCAATTTCGATTTGTCACGATCTCGACTACGGCAAAATTTTAATAGATTTTTAAAGGGAAGCGAGTCAAGGTGAATTGTTGCGAAAAAAATATTTTTAAAATGGTAATAAAAGTAAAACAAACGTAAAAATGTATGTGGGTGCTATCGTTACCAGCATGTTATCGGATGTGAAAAGCCAGGCATGACCTAGATATTTAAAAGGACTACCTACAAGGTTTCTTCTTATTGAATATTCAGGGAAATTTCTGAGAGCTGAGATTTTAACATAAATGTGCAATTTATCAAATTTTAACATTAACCAAAATTACACTATGTATATGACTGATCAAATTACAATATGTATATGACTGAACACATTTAACTAAATGTGTTAATAATTACTATATGTTCTATACGTTCGGTTCTTCTGATATCAAACAAATAATTGTCATCATGACCATGCATTCCCATTCCATCTCCAAAGAAAATTACATTACGAATTCCTCGGTATTTGCAAATGACAGTGAAAATGACATAGTACGTAAAGCAAATTAAAGCTCATGCAAAAAAATTAAACATGTAATTTAATTGTCTGAACAAAGCGAACATTTAATGGCATATATTATTGGTTTATAGTCAACGTTGGTTTGTAATAATGTAAAAAATGCAGTATAAGGTTGCATAGGCTGTCTCTAAGTATGATTTTTAGTATGTGCAGAAAGCGTGCGTAGGCGTCTTCTGATAATTTGCTACGCGTCGCGTCTACACCGTTGCGCACGAACCGTAACCCTGCATTCAAACGAGCGCGGAATAAAAATGTTCTTTGTAACAGAACTGGCAGCAAAAAATAAGACAAATACAGAAGTGTACATTTTTATGGAAAAAAAATATTTATTAATACATTTCTGATACCCAAAATTTCTTGAAGGACTACTTTCACAAAATTTATTGATTGATACTGTTGTTACCTAGTGAAATGTTTTTAATAGATTACATTTTGACATCTTCAGAAATTGATATTTTTTACTAAAATTGTGATAATGAATTAATGGTAAACGATTTAAAAAAAAATGTTTATTTGCAAGTTATTCTTCTGTGTCCGTATTTTGTGATACAGCGTACGGGCCAGCGCACATGATAGGCAAAAACTGCAAATATTTGACAACCAAAGACAAATTCGCACATACAAACTGATTTTTTTTGCATAATCCGACTTTATTTTTACAGACGTTGCGTTGAAATCGTAATAAGGTGTTGTTTAAACATTAAAGAAATACAGAATCTATGGACAGTATAAAACTAAACCCAATTATACAGCATAAAATTCCAAGAACCGACTGATTTACTTTTAAAGCAGAAGGAAACATTAATTCATAACCCCGTCGCAAGCACAATGAGAGAAAACAATAAATAATAAAAAACACCAGATTCGAGATAAAAACGACGCTGTCGCATGATATACGAGCAGATTTAAATTTAGGAACCAAACTTAAGGTCCCACTAACGCGACGAGCCCCGTTTATAATTATAATTAATATTCTCACAGAATTAAAGTGGTCGACGGCAAAAAAAGATCGAAGCGAGAATTAATAACAAACAAATGGGCTACCTGCCGGGTTTTTTGTGAGCCCCCACAGGTAACCGTGATGATGAAAGGAACTCATATGCGTCTGTCTTAGTTTTAAACAATATCTTCCGATTTTAACACGGTTGCAACTTTTTATATCGACCCCGAGTTCATTCATAGGAAGCAACTTTAGCAAAAAATGTAGCCCGACTCAGCTACTAGCCGACAGATGGCGGTACCACGATATCAAATTTTGAATAAACATACGTTGAATCACATGTACAGTTATTTGACGTAAAGGCGCATATACAGGTGAAGCGTTATATCAATAAAATTAAAAACACCTTGTATCGTATTTCTGTGCCGCTGTACTCAAAAAAAGATGAAAGCTGCATTGGAAACGAGAAACCGCCGAATCGAAATCCTGAACAAAGGAGAGGAACTCTCTTAACGCGACACCATAATGACAAAACAGAAATATGATTTCGATTAAATTGTGTGAATGCAACGGCTTGATTGGTCATCTGCGTAGGTGTGAAAGGGAAGGCGAATATGGTTAATAATAAAAATATTTTATTTGTATAGTGGGGTAAACACCCCCGCTGCGGGCTCGGGATAGCATCCATCATCATTATATTAACCGATTTAACACTTTTGAACGGATTCCTGTGCCAGTTGGTGGTAAATACATTTGTTTAGGGTACGCGAATGAGCTGACAATTTTTTCTTTAATTGGAAAACAAAATATTCATAAATTAATTCAATTTAAAATTTATAACCAATTACGACTTAGATAAGGTTAAGAGTTGATGCTGTATGGAGATGTCAGCTCAGATTCCTAATACGTTTAATTCCATAAATGACCATAGATTCCGACCCAGTTACTGAGAAAAACTTACTACATCCTTTCTGAGCGTTTTCTGATGGCAATTAATTATACGCAGTGGACAAGGATTTTGGGTCAGACGAATTGAAATTGCTCGGATTAAGTCGTCATATCAAGATCATGAGTTTATTATGACGTGTTACTGACTAGAATCTACAATCTGAACGGCAGGCTTGGCATGATAGGTAGAAAAAATAATGAGGTTCCTTTTTAGGCAATACTCTATACTTAAGCCGACGACACGAAAAAGGCAAAACAGCCACTTTATTTTAATTGAATAAACAGTTTAACTTAAATTATTTAGGTTCATTAATTGATATACAGCCCACGATTATAAATACGATTGCACAGTTTGTAGTATTTACACTGACGAAATTCATCGAGTTGATTCAGGAAACGCAATTAAATGAAATGATGCATGTCGATATTAAAATACGTATTGATATGCAAAGCCGGGCATCACATATGTATGCGGGCTTGGCTCATCGCGCATGCTCTGTTTGCTTGGGATTTTTGTTCGCTAATCAATAATGACCCCAAATCCAATTACAATTCATCTAACAATGGTTTGCTTACAATAGCCATGTACTGTTTATATACTATTGTGACAGTTACACGGACATGTCCTACATTATGATAAGTATATAATATGTTGTTCTTGATTTGCGTTTGATCGATGCTGAAGTTTTTGAACATAGAAATTAAATCTGTTAAATATCTGATTGACGTATGTACATGAGTAATCAATCAATACCTACTCCGTTAATAGAGAACGATTTGGAGTTAATTGTTGCAATTCCGAGTAAGTATATCGATGTCGGCGAAGTAAGTCATGGCGGCGAGAAGGGCACATGTGCGGACCGGCCTAACTAACCTCACCCAGTAATTACGGCCGTGATTAGATCCTGCGATAAAGCTCATTCCGCTAATTACTCCCTAAAGCTACACGAACGACTGGACTCGCTTTTTGCCATCGACATAATTTAATAAGCGCATTAAACCAGGCCGATGCCATAGATAGTACACCGCCGCGAGCGCTTCTCGCTAATACCTTTATAATATTTTGAAAACAACCAAGGGAACTTGACTCAGTCGCAGACGATTCCATTGCGAGGTCAGAGAGGAATGACCATGTAAACGCTTAATGAAAGCCAGGAGATGTCCCCGACTCGAATCACAGTTGTTCAGAACTCGTCCACATTACAATCAATTTAAACACTCATGTATATCAGCAATACGACATTGCGTCTGGACCGTCTGCTTCGCGTGTGGCGACGCATCCCTAATTCAATGAAGAGGCGATAAGTATTCGCTTCTTTAATGCAACTTCATTAGATGTAGATCATATCTAATCAAGTTAATGAGAGGCCCATGTGAGACTGTAATAAAACCAGTGTCATTGGACCGATAGAAGCGATCTGACCTCGCGATGAATGGCTCCCATTAGCATCTCACAGGTTTAATTAGGGAAGCACGCATCGGCCGGTCGCCCACGTCACCATGCCGTGTGTGGGCATTCGAATTAGAGCAGACAATGCCGACTCAACCGAACCACCCCACGACAAAACGTTTTCTCGCAATCTTCGATCACCGGATTAAGGGAGTCTCGTCTCGCACGTTTTATCTCCGATTGTCCGCACTTAACGCGCACTTTACGCCGAGTGCCCCTCGAGAGGAAATTGAAAGCGATCGCTTTCCCTGTATCTTATCTGTAGTGTTGTACTAATTAATCAATGTGGCGCGACGAGATCGTCGTTAGAGGTAAATAATGCTTGTATTGAAGCGGCTGCGGTGATTTATCGGTGTAAATAGACAAAAGTGTCGCGGGCGGAGCGGCCGGCACAATGAGGAGGAATGTCGGCCGTCGCCCGCTGCTTCGCTCGTGCGCCTCTTGAATGCGGATTATTAATAACGCGCACCGGTTCGTCGACGGAAAGACCGACGAGATTCCCAAGCCTTACTCAGTAACAAGTGAAAACTCGACGCGGACCGCGTATCGTACTATGCCAATATTAAACAAGGCATATTATCATCATTTTGGAGAGTGAGCATCTGAATAATATATCTTGAAATCTAACAACGAAAATAGTACCTAAGTGAGAATTTATGTAATTTGTGATTAAATAAGAGAAAGTTAATATTACTTGTTGAATATGGATCCCCAAAAATAAGTTGAATGAATCCACAAAAGTGTCAAATGGTCCGCAAAAGAGAAAAGACTAGTTACCGGTCTCTACGGCAAAGCACTCATACTCGACGCCTGAAGCGCTCCCACCTGTGCTGTATGGGCGCGCCTTAATTTATACGCAGCAAATTTTAATGACCGTATTGATGCGCGATCCAAACACGTTCCAAAACGATCGAAATGCTCGATGTTTTAAAAAGATTCAATCAATCTACGTTTTTGAAAGTTCGCCAAATTATTACATTCACTAACAGTAGTATTGTCTCTGGCACCCTCGAGATCACAGCAACCCCAGTCGCAGCAACAATGCATCACAAAAGCAATGCAGCGGATTAACAAATTCCCCAAATTCTGTGGGTTCATATTTTCGCTTAACAATATGACAACATAGTGGATAATGTCACATGTGTCTACAGTTTACCGCATTTGGAACTAATTGGTATATTCCATAAAGCCGCGATTATTCAAAGCAACATCTGCCAAATGTATAGCTAAACTAGAGAGACGTTTTGTTGAACTAATAATATTCTTATTCCATAAACATCTAATTAACATCACTAAATAAATATTATGGTTGGTTTGGTGGTAAAATACGTAATATAGGAAATGAGATCTCTAGCAAGCTAATAGAGTTAAATAAGTCTGTAATAAAATTGAGATACCAATCTAAATCTATTATTATTTCGTCGAATGGTTCGCTTCAGATGCAACAATATAAAAAAGGTAGCGGGCAATGAACGGAATCTCACTAGTTAAGTACTGTAAAATCGCAGAAGATCCAAACGGGGTATTTAATCGACAAAAAACAATGAAAGTGGAAAGGGCAAAGAGCTGGTTAGGCGTGTCAAAACGCACTATGAAATTACCTATCACGATTCGTAGATGCTGGTGAAACTAAATGAGATCATTTTTTGTGTTTCGTGGGTCTACCGGGCCCTGCGTGTCCACGTCCGAGTACGTCGCAACACCAAAATTAAATCGCAGTACAATGCTACCGTCACAAATGTGAAAACTGGACTGACAATGTAATAGCAATTGTTCCACTGTGACCCAAAAATTGTGTTTATTAGATATCGTTGACGCAAGCTTTTGTGATTGCTTCAATGTGCAGTCAATGTTTCTGAATTTCTAAACCTACATGAAAAAATGCTTGGGAAGGTGTCAACTCTTAAATATTTGGCCGCCATGTAGTTAACTTATTTATAAATTAATTGTAATTATTGAGCAATTTTTCTTTTTTAAACTATGTTATGTTTTCAACAAAAAGTATTATGGTTGACACTCCAGAACGTTATCTTTTTTAGCTTGTTATATTAAATGTGTTCAATTCACGATTTGTTTTTTGTGTTTTTCCATCATCCACTTGCACAGTAGCCGTGTCGTGAGTAGTTCAATTCGTTACTGAAACTATAATTAGTTTTACCGTTATTGGATACTTTACATTTTCAATGGGTGGGCTTATTGATTGCGACCACAACAATGAGAAGCGTGACAAGACATTTGTTTATTTTCAGAATTCTAAAAGTGGTGGCAGCAGGAGCACGCAATTTTTAAAGTATTTCTTGCATTCTTGTATCTAATGGGAAAATTTACTTTACCTTTAATAAACTTGATGACATTTATGTATCTAATCGCTACTAGCTCACCAATTAGACGTACCAATTTAATGTCATAATCATGTTCATGCCAAAAGTTTGTTATTTAGTAATGCCAAATGAATTTGTTAAAACGTTTCCAATATTCAAATTTGTATCATTAACACATCTTGGCTAATTGTTCGTCGCGTCCCAACTTAACTGGCGTTCGTGTAACACTTATTACATGAAGACGCGCCTTTTACCCAAAATTTAATTATCAACATTAGGTTGACACCGAAAATGGCGACGTGAAATTAGGCGGCAGCGTGAACCGTATAGACGTTGTTTGCAAAACTGTTCACCGGAAAACTACAATTCCGTTTCAATTTGTAGAAAGTTGATAATTGGAAGACGGAATGACTGAGACAACATTTAGAATGTAGCAAAAAAACACTCAACGCGATAAATTATTCAACTTAGAAGTGATTGATTAGAGTCCACATTAATGACTAGCTCAAATGAAAGTTGACAATAATAGAACATGGGGTCGCTAAATGGATGGCATTATGTCCACGACTCGGGACGTCAAATATGAACGATGATCTCCCACATTTGTCCAGGACTCCATTCTGACTTAATTCAATAGACAGGGCAAGGAATATTGGAACTTTACATTGGATTTAATGTGGCATCTTTTTTCACTTCGTCATTTTGTCAATTCCAACATCAAAAGAATTGCTTTACTGCTGCATGCATTGATGGCCAACATATTATCTTGTAATTATAAAAATGATAAAAATAACATTATTGTTTGAGCTAACCTGTTGAATAAGCACACATATTTGAACGCCATGATGAAACCGTTAAAACCTAAAAAAATAAATTAGCACTACCAATAGTATAAAGTAAATTCTCAAGTGGAAACGACGTAAAGACTATCAAATTATGACTACAAGCATTTGAAAATATACTATTCGTGATTGTTGTGTTAACACAACGTCAACCAATAGGATTGTCCTGAAACATTGGTCATCTTCATAAAGCGCCTTGACTGTTTGTATGTATTTTTTTAGTTTGCACTCTATTGACACCAGCTAAGGTTTAGATTACTATAAGAGAGAAACTTACACGACAGTTGGTTAAGTTAAATAGCATTTACCAGGTATCTCAAATGGAAAACTACTAATTAAAGTACTCAGAATAGACTTAAATCGTAAAATGCGCACTTCGTCGTAAGGAGTTTAATTACTTTATCAGTCTTTTGATGCAATAGCTAGTGGTTTTATTATTAATGTTCGAAAGCAGTTTGTACAATTTATTCGCTGTGTACCAATAAACGACGTAGACTCTACTTGTTTGTACTTAGAATTTGAGATGTTAACGTTTCTAAAGATCAAAGAAACGATGATTAGCGGATCACTTATGGATATTGTTACATAAGTGCAGACACTAATTATATTAGGCACTCACATGGTATATAATTGTGATATACGATTTAGCACATCTTTGTACCAAGGACGGACATAATGTGAGATAAAAACGTTTATCCAAATCATAAACGATATCACAAATTGACTGAACTCGCTCGGATGTAACGTGACCGGTAATGACACTAAATTATCGTTATAAAATTTTGAAGGTGACGCCATTAAAATGAGTCCAAATGAGACAATGTGCCCCAAATGAATGCCTCACAAGTAAAAGAAATTATTTACGCCACATGCTGTGACACTGCTACAAATGTTGATAGACATAAAAGAAGATGTAGAAATCCGGCTAATGATGTAAAGTGAATGGACAACAGTAATTACAGTGTACGTCGAGGCTCTGTGGTGCGTATCGTCTCAACTCTAATTGAACAGCTTGATATAATAATATGGACTTATAGCAATCAGCTTTCCTCATGCAAAGAACTCCAATCACATTTCTAGGAGACAGCTATTATAAGGCTCATAAAACAAAATATGTTGTGACACAATAGCTCATGATCTTGATAGATCCAGTTTAGAACATCTCCCATTGTAATAAAGTAGACGACATTTCAAAGACATTAAAATTCCCTGGATCGTATAATTACAGATGACACATTTTAACATAAAGACACCCACACAAGCTCTATGTTGTGCCTCTAAACTCGTATAATTTGTGTTAAAGCTGTAATATATGATACTTTAGGAGTCCCTGGCACTCGGCGTTCCGTGCATTCGATCGTTAATAAAATTATCAAAATCTAAACAGGTTTTATGAGTATCGCTCGTGCGTCCGTAAGAGTCCGTGTTTCGGTTCAACTTATGAATGGAAATGGATTTTGGTATTTTTAAGTGTTTATAAAGGTCGTAAATAATTTATCGCCGCATGATACTTCCGTTGGATTCGAAATGGATGAGCGCGCCAACTCGAATTGCTACTGGATTTTAAATCGGCATCTAGATAATAAGCGCTATGGTTATTTTTATTATTCAATTCTGAATTTATTATAATTTGATATGACATATGACAGCATTAATCGAATCACGTTTTATATTGTATTTAGAAGTTATTATGGTGTTGGTGGAGTAAAAAAGGAAATATGAGATAATTGAATGTTTCAAATCTTTTATCGAAATGAAGTAGAAAACTTCTAAGTGTACTTACGATGGATGTAATGAGGCAGTTTTTGCTGGATCAACGCGTGCGCCGTTCAGTAGCGGTTGGCGTTGCGTCAGCACTCGTGAATTCAAACTCGTCAAAACCACTTAGGTGCGTACAGCCGGCCTGTACTAAGCCGTAATTATTCTCAGCACACGTGGACATGCTTTATAGCCGAGCATGGCCTGCCTTATAAATGTAAACCTTTTAGTTTAATAGGTTAACGACTGACTTGTACACTAATCTTATTCATCGCAGCCAAAAATATTATTCATATAGATAGGGAAAAATTAGTAAACAACCAGATACTAAATTCGAAATAAACCAATAGTAGTAATAGAGTAGTTCTTTCATAAGAACATGGAGATTTTATCCGAAGCATAGCATACGTAGGCATTTAAATAATAATCTTATCAAAAAATATATCAACGTTACAAATAACGAAGTTTTGAATCACAGTCACACAGACAATGATGAAGCCATTAATTTTCCTGATACAGAATCAAACAAATTTGCCACATACGTATCTGCATACCTATATGTGGAACGAGATGAGTAATATCTCAGATGATTCTGTATCGGGTTGCGGAATGGCAGGAATTAATTTGTTACCTCTTTGTGTGGCCTTAAGGCTGTTTTGACAAGAAAAACTTGTCACAGATAATGCATAACCGGTAGCGATTATCGTCGGCGTTGGTTGCTTTCTATTAAAGAAGCTAGTAACTAGGAAGAGTAAATTAAAAAGACTTACGGACAAAACTTTTTTTTCAGAATCAAGTAGTAGGCATGAAAAACACGTTTGGTCTTTTATGTTTCTTTCTTTCACTAGTACAAACAAATAACAATGAAAAATAATGCGTACTAAACAACTTCTAAGCAATTTTAATTTGAAATAGAAGAAGAAATCAATAAAAAAGCGATGTTTCATACAGAATCACGCCGTAGAAACTCAACAGTCCGAGATTGTACAATCGAGAATCAAACAAAAGCACGCGAGTTTCGACAAATGAGTCGAAGGCAGATAATGACCGGAGTAAAACCAGTAGTGAAGCAACATTACATTACTTAGCAGATTCTCCTGCCTAGTTATTCAAAAAGATGGAAGTTTTAATTAATTTTCTACTGGATTATGTATCGACTGTATTATATTCTACGTTATTTATGTGTGGAACAGCCACTTTCATGACTCTAACGTCGTAAATTGCTTTTTAATCAAGTCATGCTGAGATGCTTATTTCATTAATTTTTAAATGAAAATCTTCGTTTCTCAATCTCGTTAATTTATTCCTTATTCTTTGCATTAGTTATGCAAATATGTCGAATTTTATAGCTTGCACATTCTCTGAATATGATGGAACAATACTATATTATTGACTATTCTAAAAGTTAATACTGTATTTTAATTTTGTTTTAGATTATTAGGCAAATATTTTAAGGTGTTTTGACTAATATCTTAATTTAAATAATGTCATTAATTCCGATCTACGTCATAGTTATCTTCAGTTAGGTTTAATAGCAATTCCGTTGGGATTAAAAATCCGGTTTTCCCAAGCTAATTAATAAACATCTCGTACTGAGCCTTGAACTTTTGATTACTGAGAACAGTACAATAGTGCTATTACAAATGTCTTACTTACACAAACATCGGACAATCGCCTGCCTATCTAAGTAATTAATCGTAACTTATGATTGATTAAACACATTAAAAGCGAGCACGATTCCTATTTGAATATGAAATCTATTAGAAGAGTGACATAATACTTAATACAATTTTAATCTGACTTATTGCATAAAAGATACGACATTTACTTTTGGAAACAATATGGGCGGTTCATGCATAATTCAACGCAGTTACGACTAATGGAAAACTTATTGAGATTTTATGTAAAACTAATAACAATAGTTTAATTGTAGAATAAAGATACTCTATCTAATGTTGAATAATTGACTTGGAAATCAAGGTAAATAGCTTCGCGCATGCGTTGTCTTTAAGTGCGAAAACGTTGTTAATGAGTACTCAGCAGAGGACAAGATTTTAGTTAAATGAATTTCTAGTGGAGGATGTTTGTTAAGGTAACAAGGTAAACGATGATATTTATCGACATGAGGTAGTCGAGTGGGCAACCCTTTCCGCGCTCACACCCGTCCACACCTCGCGGGCGCTCGCTTCGACAAACACGTGCTAGTGATGCGTAACGCAAACTTCGATGTCGATGTTTACACTGCGACGGCAAACAGACTTGATATTTGTCTACTCGCGAGCTAATGGCAAGAGATCTGGCTGCTTGTTTGTCAGTTAAAATTCACACAATTGCTACTGTAATTAACGCAACTCGAGAAAAAATATTTTACATCCCATTCGTGTGGGCTACGTATGCATACGAGTTTGAAACGCATAAATGTTACCGAGTATTACTAAAAATAAAATAATGAAGTCAAAAAAGGAATGAAAATGGAACGTAAAGCCATAACTTCATTTTGAATTCCGTTCGGCTGTTCCCGTCTCACTCTGAACGCGCTCAGCAGGGGGCGCCATCGTTCTCACCTCACGACGCGAGTGGTAGCCGGTCTTTAATAAGTATCGATAAAATATGTCGATAAAATATGAATATAGTATATATAAATATTTTCAATACTTATATCCTTATTAACTCCTAAAGCGCATTGGATTCAAGGAATAAAACTATTCGAGGCTTAATTCAGACCAGAAGACACTAATGTTTTTAGTATATGGTATAAGGTAGATTCTTGATAGACATATCGTATCTAACCATAAATTATACTTTCATGATATAGAAAGATACAAGTTTTTGTTTTGGTTGTTTTTATTAATAAAATTACCTTGATGATAAATAAAATGGAAGCAAATGGCAGTCAATGAGGAATCTAAGTGGTAGTATCATAGGTATAGGTATAATGATTGAGCAATTCAAGTTAAACTGATCTGCATTGCCCCTGGAGTGTCAAAAAACGTCCATCGACTTCTAAAACAGGTTTTCCATTTCAATTTGTACATGTTTCTCGATTAATAGCCGACAAAGTGTCACGCAGACAGCACTAATTAATCTCTTGATGGTGTTTCACATTAATTAACCAGCTTAAGATTACATCCACACCAAATAATGAATCTAATCTGCATTCACACAAAGACCATTTCCGATTGCACGCTGTAAGTTTAGTACACTACTGATATCGCGAAGGCTATCATAGTGTGAGGTCTGCAATGTGCGTTTATTTTTACCAAGTTATTTCTTTTTAACGTCGCGCACTTACCAGCAGAATTCATGAAAATTAAATGTCATCTCACAACAATGGAGGAGGACGCAATTAATATAAAGCAAGGTTTACACGATATGATCTCTAGTTAACTCGAGCCTTCCGTGAGGCACGAAATTATGTTTTTTCAACACCAATTACATAAGCCTAAATGTGACCGAAAGAAAATCGCTGGTCAAACGAACATTAGTAAACAGTCAAACGTTGTCAGAGCGTTAAACAAACATGGACATGTCAATGAAATTGCCAACAGTTTCGTAAAATGCTAACAAATTGATGTGAAATGACTTTCTGTCTGAATTGTGATGCTAAAATAACTAAATGATGTTTGGCTTCGAGTTGGAATTCCGTTATGCGTTGGAGACAATGCTGGAACAACTGATAGGAAAATTGAAGATTGTGTCGGTTTGCAATAAAATTGTTTAGAATACTGACTTTTCAATTTGTTCGATAAACTGTCTCGATGGTGCTTCGTTTGGACATTCTGTCTTACATATTAGCAGTAGAAAATATTCCACGTTTAAAACGAAGCACGGAATCTTATAGTAGTTTAGTTAATCGTTATTTAGTGGTGGTGTAGTCATGTCCATGTTTTTACGACCGTAATCAAATCGTGATTGTCGCGCATTCCCAAAAAACTGACTTAATTGTGTCGGGCGAGTGTTGATGATATAAACAGTAATTACGTAGTCAACGTTCAAAAACGTTATTAAAATACGCTTAACTGACGCGCTCTGGTGGCACTTGGGAAAGGACAGGGTTTTGGTAATACGCAACAGGTAGGTATAGATTTTCTCAAATAATGTTCTGTATGCCAGTACCATTTGTAAAACTTATATCAATGATAAGGATACAGGTAATATTGTTGATCTCAAGTCATGAAGTCAGTGAAATTAAATTTAACAAAATAATTATAAGTAGCGACTATTGTTTATAAAAAAGATATAGCAAGTAAAAGTACTCTGATATGTTTTTATTACGAGTAATAAAGTTGTAAATTTATATATACACATTCTTTGCTAAAACGTGTTTTATCTTCGTTTAGCAAACACTTAAAATTACAGCAACATTACTCAAAAAGCCATGAAAACTGCCGATCATAAAATACCTTCTTTTTTAATCGTTAAAACCACACCTGTTCCAGCCAAGGAGCGTTTAAGGCGGTGTATTTTCTAAAATAATTATCGGGCATATCTTGCAGGGCCCGGGGGTGCCTTTGTCTTAGTAAATTTTTATTGCTTTTGGCAACCCTGAACAATGGAGCGGGGGTAATGCCGCGGATGCTGGATAGCTCGTGGCGGTTCGAGGACATGTGCAAGCTTTATCTTTTTATCTTTAAGTATCTTTTGTACTACACTGAGAGAAAAATGCGCCCGAAGGACGTAAATATTATGGCCGTATTAACTTTGATTTGTTTGCTGTAACGCCGTTTTTATAGCTCTTTTAGTAGACTTACCGAGACTCGGTCAATAGTACTAACTAGTCAAAGTCAAAATTCATAAATTTATATGCTTTTTTCTTTTGTGTTGCCGGGATAGGAATATTTAATTTTATACACTTGTACTTAATTTTAGTGAGTCGTACCTAAGGAAAGCTTATCATAAATTCATTTTTAATTAAAATAAACAGCCATTCGACACGGGAACTCAGAATCATCGAGAAACCAAAGTAATTAACCCTTTAATTGTATAAAATAAAATAATTTAGGAACAAATATATTTTCACGGCCGCAGTTTTATTACAACAGATATGGCGGCATTAAAAACACCTCGATACCATTAACGAGCCAATATTAATGTGTAATTAAATCATAAACCAGATAAAAACATAAAACAACACCGCTAATCCAATTTGATTTACAATTAGTTGTAATTACTTTTTCTAATTGCGGTCATTTTAATTATCTAGATACATTAATGGCGTTTTCTACGTTCTACTTTAAGCTGATTATTTTTATTATTCTGGAAATATAAATTATCGATTTTATCATTTATATTGGGGAAATTTCTCTGTTTTTTCAATTAAAGATAAACTGACAAGTGCACAAGATCCCTCAAGTGCATACAGTAATGAAGTGACACAATTTTAGAGTTGTATATATTTATGTTAGTACATCGTAGTCAGGAAGTAACCTCCTATATGAAAAAGGTACCTAATATGTTTGACAAAAAAATGGAAAGTCTAAATTTTATCCAATCTTTTTATAGTAATGTCCACTATAAACTGACACACAAAGAATGTTAAGTACTGTAGAAAAAAAAAACATATTCACTACTCATCATTACAAAAGTCAATCACTACACTTTAAATTATGTCAGATTAATTACTATGCAAATAACTTGTAATTAGTTTAATATTACTCTACACTCGAAAGATACTTGAGTTTGAACATAATGCTGCATCATGGAAAAGTGTCATACAAGCATGGACTGTATTGCATAGACAATATAGACATCGTTATAGCAAGCAACCAAACAATCATTCATTGAAATTTAGTTCCTGTTACCTCGACATAAAGATTAAATATCGAAAAAATATAAATTGTAGTCATATGAAATTTCAGTAAATTTTGGACTGCGTCTTGTTATGAAATTAAAAAAATATTTCACCATTATATGTAGAGCTCACAAGGAGGCTCCTTGACTTGACATTATAAAAAGAATAGTATCGTTTGTTTTCAAGTATTTTAAGTATTAACATACTATATAGTATACATATATGCAGTTTTTATTAAGCTTGGGTAGAATGCTGTAGAATATCCTTTATTTTCGTGCTTGCTTTGAGAATAAAATTCTCATAGGTAATATTTATTTAATACATTGTCACATTGTCATGTTGTTCAAACTAAAAATAAAACTATGCTTAAAATCATAAATAATATAGAGGTTCCAGCACGATTAAATTCAATTCTCATTAAATTTAACATGATGTTTTTATTTTATTTTATATGTACTTACTATTTAATTACAAGTTGGGCTGGCATACGAATTTGGTTGAATTAAAAGTAAGCAATCGATTTAATATTTTTTGATTGTACAAGTAATTATATTTAATTAATAGATACGTTGTATTGACATAGTAGGTATATTTAAAAATATTTACAAAACACACACAAGGTTTTTTAATTGAAATGATGTATTGCGTCAATCAGTTAATTGATTTTTGTAATTTGTAGATATTATCTGTAATTGAAATAACGATCATTGATTATAATAATTATTTATCAAATAATTAATTACGCATCAATGCTGATGCCGACTTGTAAGGAAGTAATCAGCGGGATATACCTGCAGGGGGCATTTTTTCAATGAAAAATTTGGATATTTACACGAAGTAAATTATGTCGAATCATTTTATATTTTTTTCTCTCTAATAAATGTTTTACGTTTAATAAGTAGTTTTGTGTGATTTTTTGTTTATTTGTTTGAATTATTAAGTACTAGCTTTTGTCCGCGGCTTCGCCCGCGTGAATTTCCGGGATGAAAGGTACCTTATGTCCTTCTCCGTACTTTCAGCTATGTGTATTCGAAATTTCTGGAAGATTGGTTCAGTAGATAAAGCTTAAAGAGGTAACAAATAAACAAACTCACTTTCGCATTTATAATATTAGTTAGGATTAGGATTTTGCAATGATATCGCATTATTATTTCATTATAATGCAATAATTTTGTGTAATAATTTTCCACAACGAAAGAAAACAGTTGTCTTAGAATAATTGTAATTTAGGAAGGTGTTATTTACAAACATTTCTTGTTCACTTTCATTCAATGACCTTTTATCGAGTAAATGTGTATCGATTATTTAATAGTAAATATTGATAACGGTTCGGTTGGACAGTTCATCGATTATCGCTAATTATTGGGCGATAACAACGTTATTACAGAAGTGGAGTGGTCTTATCCTAATCTTTGAGTGCTATTAGAGTTCTAAATAGTATCTGTCCATCAAACATTTGGAAGTCGTTATTAGTTATCTAATAAAAAAAAATAGTTTGTACCTATTTTTAGTTTACGGGTGTACTATTCTTCAAATATATATTTTCCTTTTTGAAAAATGTTGTTACACTTAAAAAAATACTAATAAGATTTTTAAATAGATTTTATAAGAGTTTAATTGGTATCATGCTTTGAACAGAAAATTAATAATTTTATAAAAGTTTAATTAAAACTATTATTTTTAAAGGTATTATTATTTAATTTTCTAGTTTAATTCGAATATTAAAAATAAAAAAATATCATTGATTAAGTATCATATATTGATTATAATCGACATTTATCACCAAACAACTATTATAGTTTATTACGGTCATTACATTACCCATTAGGGTATACTTTATTACTGAAAAAAGTAATATGGTCACCACTTTATGATACATTTGGAAATTACTTCAATACATATATAAAAAAACAAACATATACAAACCAACACTTTAAGTGAACAGATAGACAGTTATATGTAGGTTGCACGCTATCGGTATTAAAAAAAACTTAATATGCTTAATTATTGATCAAAAATATAGGTAGGGATTGACCGAATTATAAATAATCTACAATGGATAAAATAACTACATATCTAGATAGTATTTAATACAAATTAATACTTGTGTAAGATAATAACACAAACCTAAATTACCAAAAAATCGAAAATTTATATCGGCTCCTATAATTAACTGTTAAAGGAAAATTATAATAAAAACCCGATGATGAAATGACACAAAACTATTCTTCGAGAAACGTAAAATACTGGCTGGAAAAAATCTGCAAAAAATTACAATCGCAAAAGGCAAAACGTGGTTCACCGGAATACTGTGAAATTCAAGTTACACGCCTCCATCTCACCTCTGGCGTTTTTTCAATAAACCTGCCCAATTATTATACGCAGCCTCACTGACTTTTCATAATTACGACGAGTTAAGTGAAATTTAACGTGTGCGTCTTTAGCTTTTTGACAATGATTGCGAGGCTTTCGGAAAAAATGTCAAGTCTGGTTTTGATAATAATATAGATAGATAAAATAATACAAAAGTCGCAGGAAGACGCTGGGCGCAGTTTTCTTTTAAGCGGTATATGATAACCACCTATGTCATATAACCTGTGTTAAATAGCTTTAAACACTTAGTGATTTCAAAATAATTGTAATTTAATTCGGTATCACGCTAATATTATAAGAAGTGTTTATAAGTTTGTTTGTAGGGGTTATCTTCTGAACTACTGAGCCAATTTCAAAAATTCTTTCACCAAAAGGAAGCTACATTATATACCCGAGTGACATAGGCTACAATTTATGTATGTACTTCCCGAGCGAAGCCGGGTCGGGGCGCTAGTCAGAATCTTGACAATTAATATGAACTAAAAAAATAAATATATGCTTAACACTGAAATTGAAACGTACTCTTCTCGAACAGAAGATGAAGTTAGGCATATACGTAATTGTGAAGACATCACGAGAAAAATGCGAATGTGCATTGTATACGGAGTGTTGTCGAGTTCGCGCGTGGAGCTGCGCGGAAAGAGCGAGCGGCAAGTTCGACGTTTGGCCTTGGGGAACCAGTCTGAGAGCCCAAGCCGAAACACCTCTCAGCAATTATTCAATAAAACAAAGGCACCATCCCGCTGTTTACGCCAAGCCCTGCAAACGCTCGCCAAATTAATTCAGCTTAATTAGACAATTTCACCTGCTCGTTACTACGCTCGCATAAATCGACTTTACCGCACTACCTCACCAATAAATATCTACAAAGTAAATAATGGGACGCGCAAACTGGTCCAAGCAACATTATTCTCTCGCGTCAGTCTATGCGATACTTTTCTCTCAGCGACAATTTATTTTTAGACACAGTATCACACTAGTTTTAGTTCGATTTTGATACATAACTAACTAGATCCCGATGGCTGAACCAAATCTTTCAAATCTATTGAAGCAAGGAACGATCGCTTGGCCATTCTCCACGCACGTGCGACACGAAATGAGCCCTATTATCACATGTCCAAAAAAAACGAAGCACGAGCCTCTGAAAAATGTACCGAGAAATTTGATATGGTAACTCCATCTTTATTGAAATTG
Source organism: Ephestia elutella (assembly GCA_018467065.1). Classification (NCBI taxonomy): domain Eukaryota; kingdom Metazoa; phylum Arthropoda; class Insecta; order Lepidoptera; family Pyralidae; genus Ephestia; species Ephestia elutella. Next base: position 12,076,822 of record CM031592.1, on the reverse strand, counting down.
CCGCTTCTCTCCCGAAGCATTGTGTGCGAGGAAGGCGCGAGCCGACGAAATATTTCAAATGCAAATCGTGCTAACGCTATGAATGTAATAGTTTGTCGTGCGATGCGCACGCGCCGTACACACCGGAAACAAATTATCATAACCATATAAGCATGTAAGAAATCAACGAAAAGCCTATTGACGCCGTTCTACAATGGATAAATTGCGCTAAACGAGAAAATGGAAGATGCCGTTGGTCACTTAACCAGTAAAGTTCAACTGGATTGTTCGACAATGTAAGGCGTTGGTACTCAAAAGATACAAAATTTCTTATTCATGATTTATTTCATTGCTCTAACGGTTTAACTGGCGGTTTACATGGGTTGAGTTAGCGTACTTTTTTGGTAAGTTGATATCTTACCAGTGACATTGTTAGCCTTCAGTTTACAGAAGATACCTTATGTAAATTATTCCATGTCCGTACGAGGCGTTAGGTATTTAAGTACCAATATCGAATTATAGTCTCAGAGTATGAAACTTCGAGTTTTGGTCATAGTCTGAGAGACATGCTTCGAAATATTCAGATATGAATTTTGAAACAAACGAGAATACATTACGAAAAAAATCTAACTCTCGCTTGCGAAATGGAATGCACCACGTCACAAGTGTCATAGTTTAAAGATTTTAAAACATATTAATAAAAACACAGGCTTTGCCTATTAATGACATAATTTATTTATGTTATTAGTGTGATAAATTTGCATACATTTCATTATGTTGAAATATACAATAGTAAAAATCTTAAACTATATCTACATAAGCCATCGGTTATGCAATGACACGGTCGTAAAGCCTCTGCATTGTAAGAAAATAGCTAAGATACGAAAGCAATAAATTTGTTTAGAAAACGAGTTCTCAACAAGAGGATACCAAAAGAACTGGTTTGATTCTGCTTGTTTAATGTTGTCAGTTACAGTAAAATATATATTCTTAATATCTCTTTATTTTTTTTTATCTAAAGATACAGTTTTTACAATTAATTAATGGAGATTAGTATACTTAAAAAAATATAGTTTTTGTGGAAAATTTAATTTGGATATTGTAATTTCTTCTTCGTGACATAAAAGAAATTAATTTAAAAAAACATGGAATTTACAAGAGCCGAAATAATTATTTACTATGTATGGTCATATACCTATAAATATTACCAATACGAAATATAAATATATCTTGGGGTCATCAGTTTCTGCGGCTGTATCAGAAATCTGAATAGTAAGCGCCTAAGCGCCATTGTATAATTTATACTTGTGATAATACTATGTAACTGGGTGAAGTGGCGATGTCCTGTCAGGTCGCTGACTCCCAGACTATTAGAATTATTATTTGTGACAATATTCTATTAGGTAAGTGATATTTTGTTTTAAATTATTAAATCTCAGCTCCATTATAAATGTTGACGATTAACGACAGCCCTACTTTTAGTAATTAATAACACAAATAACACGAATTAAATCCATATCTACCAATTATAAGAACAAAATCTTTAATATTTATCAGATAAATAATTTATATTACTTGCCTATAAAGTTTTATATTTCAATAAAACAAAATATGCATAAGATTAGCAAAAATATAAACCTTTTTTAGATGCTATACGCATATTTTTTGCATGCCCTGCACAAATTTTATGTATCTTATGACGCATCTCAAAGGGTCATCACAACAACCCTACAAAGTATGGGTTCATACGACAGACCCGATAGTTCCACTACCGCCCAATAGATGTCGCTAGTTGTATTAGAAAACTTTAGTGCAATAATACCAGATAATTATGAGATGTTGTTAACTACAATTTGTAAATCTCTGCATGAAACTTTATTCATATTAATACAATGTCAGATACACAATTATTAATTTAAACAAAAATAAATGTCAAGTCAAAAAACAAAATAAATTTAAAACGAAAACATTAGCCAAAGAGTCTACCTGGGGCAAAAGTGCCCATGACGCTTGCAGCGTTCCCTCGCTGCATAGCAAGGGAAATGCGTTTATAAATAAATAGTGATTAAAATAATAACAAATAAAAACAAAACTAAAAACAACAATATATCTAAAGACACCAGAAAATAATTTGATAACATTATTTTTATTGAATATTATTATGACGTCACTACTAGATACATTAAATGAAAAGCAAGAATTTGGACATGATCATTAATAAAACAACAAAAACGAAATCTTATTAGAATTTGGACAAATACACAAAATCAAATTAAAGTTATTATATGATAACTATTGCTTTCTTTTAAAAGTAGGTCTATTATTTCTACACCAGTGAACTTAATATTACTAAAATTGTTTTTTTTTAAAGGAAGTTAAAAAAGTATACTTTGCCTTATTTATTAATAAAGTAAATTATTAGATATATCTCTTCTTTTTGACGTAACAATTATTTTTGTATTAAACTGTCATTTAATTACTAATTATTTATCAGTTAATCAAAAATGGTGAATAAGTATACTTTGCCTTATTTATTAATTAAGTAAATTATTCAACGAACTAAAAATTATTAGATATATCTAATCTTCTTTTTGACGTAACAATTATTTTTGTTTTAAACTGTCATTTAATTACTACTTAATTGTTTATCAGTTAATTAAAAATGGCGAATAGATATAATACCAGGAATAAAGCTATGTGTAGCTATATACCTACTATAGAAACATATTTTATCTGTACGATATATTTCTTGAGAATAGAATCATCGAAATAGGTGTAGGTAACCTATTATGTTAGGTTTAGAATTTCCGGAAATAATAATGGATGAAAAGGGAGTCTACGATTTTTCCTAAAAATATCGATAATTTTTTTTTTATTTTTACATACATGTACTTATTTTATTACAATGATCCTTATATAGGTAATTATTAAGATAAGATTTTATGAAGTCTTTTTTAACTTTATTAGGTTAATATCTAATTCTTTGTTAAGATCTATTTTATGTATTTACCTTGTTATTTTTGAAAAAAATAATAGACAGGTAGGTATCACAATACGACAATAAAAACCTAATACTGTTACAATCATTCCGCTACGTTCCAAATAAAAAATGTCATTGGAAAGTTGAAATGAATAACATTGCCTATCTATTAACTACCTACTGCTCTGCATTCTAATTACAAAAGAAATTTCCATGTCGACGGTGGCGCCATTGTAATTCGCACTGCGGTGCGCCTACGCAACTAAATCAATTATTGACTGGTGATAAATTAAATACTGTTTGCGAGCGACGAGACGATATTGATCTAAGGTCTTTTTGATTAATCGACTTGTTCGAATATCGGCCGGGAAATGTCTGAGCCAAGATGGCGGCTCGCGCCCTGGTGAGAAGATGTAGAGACGCATGAGATTTTTTATTTAAAACTTTATAGTTTCCTGGTTTATTTTAGTACGTATTACAATAATTTACTGTCAGATATAAATTCGGGTAATTTATTAATGTAATGTAAACAATGTATAACCTAATAGGATTTTCATATTGGAAAAAAATAAATTTCTATGACCACACCAATTTTTGTAAATAGTACTAAAAAGCTACAGGCTGTATGCTAGAATAAGTAGATACCTATCTAAGTCTTATTTTTTTTTTCTTCACAATGGTTGGTTCCTTTCCCGTAAATAAATAAGTACTTTATAACAAGGTGAATGACCGCCCAGCTTATGTAGGTAATCAGTTACATAAACAGTTCGTTACGGAATTAAATTCATCTCACACAGAATTGATGAAACGTTCTAATAATATCTACCAACCTAAATTTCTTCAAAATCCGCTTACAGGTAGTGGTGCGTAATTGAATAACAAAGAAACAAACATAATATTTTGCATTTAGAAAATTAACTATAATAAGTACAGTAATATTATAAATAAAATCGTAGTAGGTACTTAATATGTACAATTTTATAAATTTAAAATATTTTGGTTTTGTATGTAATGGGATTTTTTTTGGAAATATGTACTAGGTTTTTCAAAATTGCAGTAAGTTGGTTTAAATTAGGTAGGTACATTGCGGGTAGAATGTCGAAAAGCTCTTCATGTTAAAGGTTCTTGTGAAGGTACCTATTAGGTACTAATAACTCTTATAAAAATATATCTAATAAAGTAATAATTCGAAATTGATACCTACTTTAGTTAAAATTAAAAATGTATTTGTAAAATACCTACCTATGCAAATATCCTGTTCTTTATAAACATAAACATAAAAAGTTTTTTAGCTTTAAATTTTTAAATAAAAAAATTAAAAACGAAAATAAAAAAAATAAAATTACCTGCCTATTACTATTCAAATGGAATTAGGAACTGTTTTTATGTAAGTACCTACTTAAACTGTTACTGAATTTTTCGCCATTGCATCGTGTGTCATAATTTCCTAATAAATAGGTTAGTACGAGTAGGTACCTATCATTGTTAAAAAAGTCAAAAAACATCTAGAAGATATATTTTATCCAGACATGGAATTGAATTCTACGAAAAGTTTTTGTAACAAATCGTTCTTTGTAACAGGTCGATTTTTTTACGCAAATCAATTTTGGAACGAGCGCGCGAGTGTCAGCAATTTTGAGATGTTTGTTGATGTCGGAAAATGTGAAAATTTTTCGCAATCATTAAAAGGAGCTACAAGTTATTTTTAATGAATGTTTTCTTGTTTTTTGTATATTATGATAAACAATCGAACTTTTCTTGAATTTATATTTTTGACCAAATTCTTTGATGTTTGTTTATAAATAGTAATGACACTTCTAATAGGAAAAAGTTGATTTGCAGCACTTTTCTAACTTGCTGATTTGTACCGACTTTGTGCAATTTTGTACCGCCTATTATACATTTTTCAATTTATATTTCTCCCGTTTTAGAGGCCACATATTTAATTTAAAAGTATTAAAAAAATATCCTTTTTTGATGTTGTTTAGCGCGAAATTTCTTTTTACCATGAACTTTTCCAAGAAAATGTTCAAACAAATTCTTGCTTTCCAATAAGAACATTTACATCTTATCTGAAAAAAAAAACAAACAATAACTTAAACTAATATTAACCTGTGAGCATCGCCCGCAGAAGACTGCTAAGCTCTTAATTGCGGCATAGCACGCACAGTCACTTTTAAGCACTTGTCCAATATCCAAAACTAGTGTAAACTCGTACAACACTTCAAGTGTAATCAGTCAAAAACACAACAAACTGAGGTTACACCAAAACACCCACTGTAACTGTTAATGAGGAACTGAAGTTGTTTATGGGTGTTGCTTGCGTTCGGATTGTTGTCGGCGCGACGCGCGCGACGGTTCACTGTCAACGGTCGCCGGCACACTGCGCGTTTAGCCGCGGTAGCCCCCCGCCCGTCACCGCGGAGCCCCCCTCCCCTTCAGGAGGCGGAGCCAGCCGAGTGAGTCGAGGCGAGGCGAAGGCTTAATTACGCTGGGCAAAGCGGGACGGCAATAGCGAGTGGGCGCGAGCTATTAGCACGCGGAGAGCGGGACGACGCGCGTCTTAAGTATTTTGTATAAGTAATGAGGGGCGCGGGCGCGGGGCCACATCTCCCGCCAATCTTTAATGTTGATTACAGCCCGGTGCGCCCCTCATTAACGCTCGCCCCGCCTAGATTTAATTACTCGGTCGTTTAATTGTTGTCTCGCAAACGCTAATGTTTTTATCCGAATGCCGCAATTCGAATTTTAAATGGCGTGTTTTGTTTTGTCAGCCTGATTGTCTTGTCAGCTTGTTTTAATTGGCTGAAGTGAAAGATGAGTAGCCAATCGAATTGAGATTCGATTTTCGAATAATCAATATTAATTTATTTTCATTACACAATATCTATTTAATTTTAAAGTCAATTTTGAACTTTACGTTATGTAGATTTCTTCCTTTCTAGGTACTTTAATTGTTCAGAGGCATTTGCAAATAAATTTAAAATACTTTGTATAGGTAAATTTTAATTATTGACAATTAAATGGAGAGCTTTTGTAATTATATTTACTTACGCACACCTACCTACACTGCACTTTTTTGGGATACCTACCCAAATAGAATTAATATGTATTATTTATTAAGAGAGTACTAAATAGGTACAAAAATCTTCTGATAAACCTGTATTGTACCGATGTAATTACTTAATTCTAATTTTTACTAATTATTTTCTTAACTTTCTACCTAAGTATGAGGTAATCTCGGCTGCTAAAAATTTAAAATAAGTAGGTACCTGGTTACCTATCGATTTAGGTATACATATCGTCGATTTTAACGGAGTGAAAATTGTCTAAAAGTTTTAGGTATAATGAAATTCTATCAAAAAAAAGTCGACCTTATGATAGGTAACAAATTACTTGTTTTCAACTTTTAGCAGCCGATCTGCTATTTTTTTCAAATCATTGAAATTAAAAAAAAACTAATTAATTAAAAATTCCTAAATAATAAATATAATAATAAATGTAAGATGTAAAATAATATGCTATTTCTACCTACGTGTATTCCTACTAAGTAATATTGCTTATTCTCTACATATACTTACATAAGTATAATAAGTGTCGTCATTTTTAAAAATGCGACAATTGAATGTACCTACTTCTATTTGGATATATATTCTTGATTAAAATATTATTAATGTAATGAAATTTAATTATTGTAAGTACGTCCTTTTAAGGGCCAGATATAGTGATACAGTACATAGATGTAAGACCACTTTACCTATGTTTGACAATAAAGATATTTTGATTTCAAGTAAACAGTACTTGTTAGTCAAGTCAAAAGTTTTCACCCCGTTTTTACTATTTAAAGATAATTAAGGAAACAATACAATTTCATTCCACATTTACTTGCACACGTTTGATACTAAGTATGAAATAAATTTGTTTAAATGAATATAAATACGTTAGTATTAATTCGCTTATAAGCTTTTGAATAAATAAATACAATGCGTTTATTTCAGGCAACTGAATAACATGACCCATATTTTATGTTATTCAGTTGCCTGAAATATATTGAGCTTTCATTTGGTAATTTATTTAGCTATTAGGTACCTACATGGGACCAAACTGAAGGGAATGCCTGAACTCCTGTAAAGGTTACAAGCATCACCTGGGGTTCAAGAAAGCCAGTTAATTTTGAACGACGTGATTGAGAAAACATACAAACATACATACAAACGGGAGGTACATGTATAAATTGTAGCCTATGCCACTCAGGTATAATGTAGGTTTCTATTGGTGAAAGAAATTTTTAAATCGGTTCAGTAGTTTCCCCAAAGATTTCCCCCTACAAACAAACTTCCAAATACTTCTTCTTTATAATATTAGTGTGATTAGTAAGATTTTATCAGTCAGTCAGTAATAGTTAACTAGGAACATACTCCTTAGCCTCAGTATCAGTACTTATCTTCAAAATGAAGTCTCATAAAAAAAAGATGCGGATTCTCTAGACATTGCAGAGAACAAAATTTATGGTGTAACTTCTTTTGACCTAATTTTAAATTACATAATATATTATGTGATATTTATGTACAGTATCATATAATTACCGTAACTAAGATTTTGAGAGTCTAAATGGTGCTGAGTTACTTGAGCATCGTAGGGACCTAAAACATTTAAAAAAGATGGCAGAAACGAAATAAATTATATGATTTTGCCCTCAGCTTCATCCGCGTGAATTTAGTTTTTCAGCCATCTCACCCCCTCTCAGGTTTTTATAGCGTCAGTGAGCAGTTTTGGGTGTGGAATTTCCAAAACTGCTCACTGGCGCTATAAAAACCTCTATGCAAAATTTCAAGATCTAAAGTCTTCGTATAGAGGTTTAGTCCCAGCGTTGTCAGTCAATCAGTCAGAATTCAATTATTACACGGGAGACAATTTAATTCCAATTTATTGCAAACTAGAAAAAATCCTAACACGGTAGTCACTACAAACACAGGCCACCCACTGCGCGCGCATGCAAAAAACAATGCTACCTGTCCTGTGCAAATAGGCCATAGTTAATATTAGCCTGTGCCCGCGACTTCGTCTGCGCATATCTCAGGTTCTAAGCGGCGTATCAAGATGAAACTTACGCCAGATTTTAAGTTAGACCTTCTATAATATAACAGTGAAAACCGCATCAAATTCGGTTGGGTAGTTTTTGCGTGATGCGCGTATACACATACAGACAGAAAGACAGACGGACAGAATTACAGACAGACACAAAATCTACAAAAAATGGTTTTGGCTTCTATTGGCCCCATGAAGACCCCTTATAGTTTTTTTCTTAAAAAAAATATATGAACAGACACACAGACCAGTTATAGTTTTATTATATGTAGTGATTAGCAACATAATAATATAAACTAAAATCCATTTATTCTTACCAGTCCTACCATGTAAACAATCTTCACAGTACTTTTTGTTTAAATTTTGTTGAAAATAAATCAAATATTAGTTCAAACCTAAACATTCTAAAGTAAAACATTTATTAACCACGAAAGTAATTTCCTAAAAAGGCTATTTTAATTTATATTGTTGTAAAATCAAAAAAAGATATGGTAAGATTGTTTACATGATAGGACTGGTAAGAATAAATGGAGTTTACACGCTTGTTTTATATTTTTTCTAGCTTAGGGAAAAAATGTGGTCTGCTTCAATTATAATTTATCGCTGATTTTTTACATTCTATCTAATCTATTTCGCCATGCATGAAATATCATCTCCTTCCTGCCCGTTACTGAGTGAGTAATAAATATATTGGGCCAAGCTTATTTCATATCAAAAAACTTTAAGTTATTCACTCACATTTTGTCAGACACACACTTAACACACCACACTTCATGTTTATATTTAGATACATACATAGAATCACGTCTTTATCCCTTACGGGGTAGACAGAGCCAAGAGTCGTGAGACTCGAAGGCCACGCTTAGCTGAATAGTGGGTCCTCTGACAGAATGGGGATTCAGGTATTGTGACAGGTTGCTAGCCCATCGCCTATGAGTGGAGGAATCCCCATTTAAAAGCCCTTTCCCTCGATTGACTTTTACAATCTGCGCGGGAAGAGAAGCAGCTGGCACATTCTATCCATACTAATATTATAAATGCGAAAGTTTGGATGTGAGTTTGTGAGTTTGTGAGTTTGTGAATTTGTGAGTTTGTGAGGATGTTTGTTACTCAATCACGCAAAATCTACTGGACGGATTTCGATGAAATTTGGTACAGAGGTAGATAATGACCTGGAATAGCACATAGGCTACTTTTTATCCCGGAAAAGCACTGTTCCCGTGGGAAATTCACGCGGGCGAAGCCGCGGGCAAAAGCTAGTGTTATATATATGTTTATATTTATTTATTTAACTTCTTTCCAAAAAACATGTAAATGGCGAACTTTTTATATGTTGGTAATATTCACAGAAGTTTGTTATAATTTGTGATTTTGCTTATATTATGTAACTAATTTGATTTATATAAGCTGAAGCTTTATAAGTAGGGGTTCTATCATTTAGATCTTCAGCTCCAGATAGTGGGTACGGTTTATATGGTATTTATCCCCGGTAAATCTTTTTCAGATGATTTTGTTTGTTTTGTTTGTAATTAATTTATTGCACAAATAACATAAATAAATTACTATTAACATAAAGAATCTCTGAAGAGATCTTCTCCAGATGATATTGTAATAAGTATATAAGATTTTATTAAAAGTAAAAAAAAAAATAACCATCCATAATATGTATCCAAAACATTCTTCGTAATTCGTGTTTGTAATAATTAAATGTAGTAAATTTATTTTATACTAGCTGTCGCCTGCGGCTTCGCCCGCGTGAGTTTCGCTTAGATGAAAAATCTCTCTTGGAGCTTTTCATCAGATGTTCCAGATCTTCAATTTTTATACGTCAGCAGAAAATGCTCATCAGGTTGAACGACTTTTAATGTAAGGATTTATATATGTTATAGTGTAGCTGGTCTCTTGCAGTTCTTCATCAGATGTTCCAGATCTTCAATTTTTATACGTCAGCAGAAAATGCTCATCAGGTTGAACGACTTTTGTTAAGGCACCATTTCCATATTTCTTATAGTTTAGCTGTTCTGTTATGGTTCTTCATCAGGTGGTTCAGTTTTCAAAATCAATTATAGCCTATATGTTGGCCAGGCTTAATAGCTATACAACAAAAAAAGTTTCATTCAAATCCGTCCAGTAGTTTTTGCGTGAAACGCGTACATACATACATACAGACACAGACAGACAGACAGACAAGAAATTCCAAAAAATGTTTTTTGCTTTCTATTATTCTTTTTAAGTGTCCCTCTATTAATTTCAGTCAAAAATACTAAATGTACAGACAAAATATTTTTACTGTTTTATTATAGGTATGTATAGATTTATCGTAGAAAAGAGAAAAGCAGTGCGCTACAACTCTACTGAAGCTCTACCTACCTATTGTTATACATATATCCAATTCATTCTTATCTTATATAGGTAATATAAAAAAATACCACTATTTCAACAAAAGCATTTCCTTAAAATTTGCTTGTGGTGGTTTGAATTTGGACCTTGTGGTTTGAATTTTTTTACATTGAGCTTTTTCGCGCTTTGAGAAAGACCTGAGCATTTTAGTTCAAAGATTAAAATGATACAATGAAATTCTTCTTTCACTTCCCTTAAAGTAAAGAAGGTTTTTAAAAAAAGTACTTCAGAGAAAATCGCCAGGAAACTAAAATACCTATAAACATTTAAAACAATCTGGCATGCTAGGCGACCAAGACTGTTTCATGAGTTTCTTTCGGCATTTCTTCTCAGCAGTGGTCGTTCCGAAATGCTAGTAGTATGTAGCTTTGAGACCTAAAATATTATGATTAAATAATTAGTTATCGACGTGAAAAAGAGCCTTCTTTGAAGGCCAAGTTTCAATAAAAAAATTTTACTTTGACAATTTCTCGATTATTGCCACTAGATGGTAGATTTTAATTAAGTTTACATTCTAAATCTGCCTAAGTAAAATTAATCAATCAATTACGTATCCTTAGTACAATAAAGATACTACGTAAAACAATAGAACTTATTTTTTACTAGCTTTCGCCCGCGGCTTCGCCCACGTAAATTTCCCATGGGAACCGTGCCTTTTACCGGGATGAAAGGTACCCTATGTCCTTCTCCGTACTTCTAACTATGTGTATGCGAAATTTCAGGAAGATTGGTTCAGTAGATGAAGCGTGAAGAGGTAACAAACAAACAAACAAATAAACAAACCAACAAACAAACTCACTTTCACATTTATAATATTAGTTAGGATTAGGATTAGGATTTTCGAACTTAATTTTTTTATTTAATATATATTCTGTATTGTAGTAGGTATTTATTTTGATTTTCATAAGAGATCACGCACGATTGAATGTTATTTTATTTTGTAATCGAATAAAAATATTTAAAATATTAAAAGTATCTTTTAATATATAAGTGTAATTTGAAAACATATCTATTTATATTGAAAAGGACAACGTAAAGAAATACCAACTATGCAAAATATGCAAATGCAAGCCTTAACCTTTATTTCTATAATGATTTCCAAATAAAAACACTATTCAATGAATATAGTCCCAGTCTTACTATTCTCTCGATATAATTGCATCTACTTTGTGTTAATGCCAAGGCCGAGATGTATAAGGAATGACAGCTAGCTTTCTGCACAGCCGCATAAGTTATTTAGCACCTGTAGCACTATTGAAATCAATTATACAGCTTAATATTCTTATAATACTCTCTCAGCGTATGTACATGTTATTTAAAACCAACTTCGAATACAATTAATAGGCTTTCAATTACAGTATTATGGTTATTTTAAGGATATTCATTTTTATGATGAACGCATTTGTGAATTGTCATTAGTATTTTTGCTACTGGATTTTTTAATGACGTGGTCGTCTGTAGATCAAATATAAGTATGTCTGTTGAATTTCTCATAGCTTGATAGTTAAGTCAATAGCTAATAAGTCAATATTATAGGCTAAAGGTGTCGGAATTTAAATTAAGTAGTAATGGAATTTAATAACCTAATTGACCGATGTCGATGGATGCTACCCAAAAAAGAGTTCTCAAACAAAACACTTGTTCTTTATTTATTCGTTAAATAAGTGACTGCCATTGACATGTAATTTTTTATCATCAATACAAATAATAAAACTGTAACTGGTTTGTGTTTGTACTTAAACTCAAAACACTTTATTTACATAAATGTAGGTGACTTTTAAGATGTTATACACTTTTACAAGTTTTACAGTACCAATTACATTTTACTTTAAATTAAAAGCATGCAAACGATTATATATAAAAAAATAATAATAAAATGAAATTACAATTAGAATTACATGGTAATGATTAAGTAAGTAAATTAAATTAGTGATTAAATTGCTAATGATTATTATATTATTTGGAATTAAGAGATATTTAAGAAAGAAATATAAATATTTTTTTTTTAGAATTTTTGTCTGTCTGACTGTCTCTATGCTTGTACGCGCATCACGCAAAAACTATTGGACGAAATTTGATGCGGTTTTCACAATTGTGAAGGTCTTCATTAAAATCTGACGCAAGCTAGTTACTTCATAAAAAAAGTAGCTGGCCAGTCGCAAAGAATTCTAAATTCGAAAGAACTGATATTAACAATAGTAAATTACGCACGTGGACGAAGTTCGCGGGCTCAAGCTAGTTTCTTCATAAAAAATATTGTAGCTGGCCAGTCGAAGAGAGTTCTAAATTCGAATTTTGCGCGAGGAGTTTGACCTACGTAAGCCTATTCGGTTACAAAAGCGGTGCGGGCGTTGACCCGCGTGGCCAACCCCTGACCTTGGTTGGAGTATCGTAAACTGAACTGACGTAACCGTGACTCTTTCCTACTAGAGGCCACATGTGTTTTGATGGTACATTCGCAGACAGTACCTTTGCTATACGAATTCAATGAAACCAGATTTTGTTGGGTAGAGTCGATCGGTAGAGACTGTAAAGAGGGTTGATTTTTTTTATTGAATTGACATTTTATATTTAGTTTTTTAAAGGTTAGACAAATTAACTTACTAGAAGTACGCTAAAACAATAAAGATGTATAAAAAAGAAATACGTGTCATTGTTATAAAATATAGTATCGTTGAGTTAACACGAGTCTCGAACTTACTTTGGGACTAACTCAATCTGTGTGATTTGTCCGTTATTTATTTATTTATCTAATGAAATTTCAAAAAGTGGAATATCTCTTGGATCCTTATCTCCATTTCCGTGTACGAAAATAATAAAATAATTATATTAAACAGATATAATCATGAAGAGATTCTTATTTTGGTTAATCGTGAACTTGAAAATAGAGAGTAAAGTACTTATACGAGTATAAAAACAAATTGAAAATATCGCCACATTTAAAAATAATTTATTGAGCCATATAATTTGTAAATTCAATGATGGACTTAAATATTAAATAAAATACAAAATCAAATCCTAGCAGTAAGGCTTTGATGCCTTCTCCTTCTTATTTGATGCCTATGCAATTTTTTTTTAATACGGTCCATATAAGATTAGTATCTCGGAAGCAAACTAATGTATACGTAAGAAGTAATAAACTTTCTATAGGTACGTAAATATTATTTAAAACAAGTAAAAATAATCTCAAAATGACTACCACAAAAGACTCATACCGCCCCCTACGGGATGATTGCGAAACTATTACACACCATCGCAGAAAAACGCGCCACCCTTTTTCACCTCAGGAAAAGTCAAGAAAACTCCCCATGTGTGGAGCGGCATGTGTAACTTGGATACGAACCCTGCCCGCGTTTCTTTTTCATAGTTCCGTGCTGCCATCTATTAGCGGATAGGCGACTTACTTTTATTTCTTATTTTACGGTACCGAAGCTTTTCAAATACCACTGAATCGCTAAAGTAGATATGTTTAGTACTTTCATGAATTTGTTATATGTACCTCGTAATTCAGTGAACAGCACACATACCTGTAACAATAAAGGTGTGATTATAAATAACAATGAATTTAATTATTTTCATATTAGAATTATCAATTAGGCACGTTTATAAATACATGATTATTAATAAAAGCGATTTCACGGGTTATGCTACTAGAGGCGTGTCGAATCTTTATACAAATTGGTATTGTATTTATTTTATTTAATATAAGTATTTGATAACGAAATATTTGTATGCTTTCTTTATCAAGAAGCTTGTTAAAATTACAAACTTCTATTTTAGCATGAAAATATTTTATTATAATATTTTAACTACCTGTGAACTGCATCTATGGGTAAGGTAAAATTTAAAGGAAGTGGTTAAATTTTTTTTTTTTTTAAGAGTTTGAAAGTAGGTCCTTTTATTACTTTGCCCTCATTTCTATTTACTTAATAATTTTCAAACCTATGGTAAGGTTATAGGTGTAAACTATGATTAGGTCAAAATTGTCATGTTTAGGTAAGTAAATGTTACAAATAGTAAAAAAATAAATGTAATTTTCTTTTACTAATTGAATCATAATCAATATCAATATATTATCTATTTAAAATTCTGGTCAAAAAAAATATAGTTTCTGCCAGATGATAAAATTCTTCCGTTATTTCGGCTGTGCATTTTTAAAACCTGGCAAGGGACAAATTTTGAAAAAATAAATTCGCTTTAGAGATCCTATCTTAAGCGACTTTAGTAAAAATCACGTTTTTTTTTCCAAAATAGTCCCTTGCTAGGTTTTGAAATTGCACAGCCGATTTGTTTGAGTGACTGAGAGACAACGCACAGTCAACACTATAACTGAGCCTAGGAAGCTGAAATTTAGCATGTATGTTCATAAGGGAGTGGAGGGGAAGACTAAGAGAGGATTTCCCGTAATTCCCACAGGAGCAAAAACCGGGCCCATGCTAGTTTTAGATGAAAGTGATTTAAATAAAAAACTATAAAACGAGTATTCTAGCCACCCTTTTATTCGAAGCGATATTCGATACCGCTCGGCTGACATTTTTACCAAAATCGATAGCACCCCTTATTGGTACCGAAATGATTGAACATCCTTATCGGGACATTTTTCTAATGGCGCCGCGTGCTTCAGACCCTTTTCTTTGTAAGGGAGTGTGCATATTATACCTATCATGTTTTTTAGCCTTACTTAGGATGAAGTTTGTATGTTTGTTAGAAAAAAATGTGGTGGGTGAAGAAAAAAATCAACCTTCCTTAGCGGACAGCTGATTGGGTTGTGTATGGTCCGTTTTTATTTCCCTACTAGCTTGTGCCCGCGGCTTAGCCCGCGTGAATTTTCCACAGGAACAGTGTTTATTCCCGAGATGAAAGGTATACCGCCTATGACCTTCTCAGTAGGTACTTCTAACTATGTGTATGCGAAATTTCAGGAAGATTGGTTCAGTGGATAAAGAGTGGTCAGGTGACAAACAAACAAATAAACTACCTTTTGTATTTATATTATTATTTGGGATACTCAACGCATGCTGTTGAAAAATTTTCCCTATTGAACAAATTTGTGAAATTTTCCTTACTGAACAAAAATGGTGAATAATTTAAATTACAGTTAAACCCATGAACATAGTTTTTTTTAAAATTACTGTTGGATAGGGAATGTAACATTAAACAGAAATAAACACCAGTTCACCTGTATGGGATAAAGTTGAGTCAGGTTCTATAATAAAAACTACCTATCTAATTAAACAAAAATACAATCATTCAAAGAAAAACTTATGAAGCTTAACTTATTTCGGGCGTCGGACATCTGAAGTTATTTTTTACCCTATGGCCGCTCCCTAAAACACCCCTTTTCTTTTACATGTCGCAGCTAACGACAATACGAAATCAATACCAACACCATCGATGCGAAAATCGTGAATAGCGAATTGACGCACACACGCTTGCTTGTGTGGGTACATACGATCGCGTGTGTGGGTGTGCTCAAATAATATGCAAGCCTCGGTCGTGTGGAGCGAAGACGTTATGTACGGTGACCATGAGTCGTGGAAAGTTGGTCTGTTTTCAGAATTTATTTTAAAAAAGCAAATTTATTTTTTTGCTTTTAAAATGGCGATTCGAATTATAAAATTTACATGAATTTAGAATTTTAAAAATGTATTTTTCACTTCTCATGCTCAGAAAGTGCTTATTTGTGCAGGATAATGGCTGCACAAAATCGAATTTTGTGCACAAGGGCATTAACGTATTTACTCATAAATGTATCTATATTAAGGCAAAGAAAATGAGCCATACAGCCAAACACAATAAGAAGTTCATAGATAAAATCTGTTATTTTAGAATATGTACTTTAATTTATTTGCCTTATGTGTTTTTTAAGACATAAACAATATTAAAAATAATGTCACTTATTATTAAAAAAGAATCAAATAGTAAACTTGACAATTTCACTAAACAAATTCAATAAAACGGCGGGAAACAGCTCTTATTTTTTCGTGAAATTTCGTGCGTTTACTGTTTTATTTCCTCGCAATCCAAGTGAAAAGCAGAGTTTATAACTCGTCCACAAAACGATTTTTATCCTCGACATTACTATCAGCTCTCGCCTTCGGCTCGGGCTGCTAAAAGTCTCGGATAAAAATGATTCGTTTTGTGCACTTGTTGTAAAATCTTCTGTTTTTAAATAGCACAGAACATGGATTTATCTAACTTAGCATAACAAGAAGTCATAAAAGTTATGGAATATATAGGAAGTAATGAATGAATTATGCACGTTTTGAAGTGCAGTCTCAATTGCTTCATTTCATCTTGGTTTTACGATAGGTACTTCACCAAATATAAGATAGTTTTTATGGACCTGTTATTAAGGTCCATAAAAATTATCTTGTTACTTGAAAAAAAAGAATCAAATAATATACTTGACAATATCACTATTACAAATTATATGTAAGTACTGAATCATAATATTATTAATTAAAATTTAATTTATGCAAATTCCCATCTCGGGTAAAATAAAGTGGCGTTACCCCAAAAATTGGTAAAAAGAAAACGCATTAACACATATAGATGAGTCCACACACGGCGCGCACACATGCTCACCCCACCCTCCCCCACCCCCTCTTTAAAAAGCGCCGCCACCACACCCCGTTTCTTTTGATAAGGAAATGCAGACATTTCGAGAAAAGCTAAGTATCGAATAATCGAGATGAGTGCCGTATGAAAGGACGTCATAATCTATGCGTGGGCGCGGAACTGACTACAATTTAGGATTAAGAACTCTTTTTGAGTTAAGAATCTCCATCAAGTCTCATAGTGGCATAATATTATGATAATATTGAACGACTTGAATGGACCAGTCTTATTTATGTGTTTATTAATCGTTATCTTTTAGATTAGTTAAATATTCGTCAGGTGATGTAAGATTTTGAATCTTAAATTAAATGAAAGATTTTTAATACAGACACGATTGTATACATTAACATGACATTCTTACTAATCAGTCAGCATACTCGTTCCATTGTCAAGTTCGCCACAAAACCAACCGATGAAAATCAAATTGCGGCTCGCTCCCCGGCATTCAAGTGTTTTACATTCCACTAAAAAGCCCTAAGCGCAGCGAGATTCGCTAATAATCAAACTCCCCTACTAATTAAAACTCGCTTTTAATTGCTCGAAAAGGCCACCTGTTGCTCTTCGTCATTTCACTCCCTCGTATCGGTCCATCTCGCTTCCACGGAGGCTGTGCGGGCCGGCCCGTATCCGGATACCCGGGTATAATTGTCAGAAAATTCGATTTTAGAACGACCTAATTGGGGCCAAAATGAAATTTCCAGTATCGCACCCGGTTCCCTTTGTTCGCACGATGTGGACCGTGCCTTAATTGCCTGACGAAATAATGAATTAATTTTTTTGACGTTCTAAATTCGAACACTTTGTACGGCGCATAAGGAACCTGTCAAAATATTATATTAAATTTCTAGGTACAACATTTGAAATTCGAGCAGATTTTGAACGGCGCTCATGGCAATCTATCATAGATATCTCGAAATATCAAAACGCAATCAAAAATGCACCACTTATGGTTTATAATTCCAGAAAATTGCTCGAACGAACGCCGGAACGAAATTATCGGACCATTATCAAATAGAACCCCTTTCTTTAATTACCTGCACATAATTTTTGTTTGTTTGAGTGTTCCGCCCAAGTCATTACTATAATAACCGTAAGAAGGGCTCAATTTGAGATACGCTAGGAATGATTAAAGTTGATTAGCGGTAATTTGGAGTACTTGTTAATGTTATTACGTCGCTTTTGTCATTATTAAATTACGAAATGTCGCTAGGCTTCCACGGTCTCAGTTTTTATGTCATTATTTTTATATATTTTGTAACTATGGTCGTCCAAAAATGAAACATGTGATAGAGACACTATCTATCAACGTTATGTGAACAAAGATCTAAGTTTTTAAAATCATACATTTCTTGATTTGTATAATATCCTAAATGTATCTAGATAATGTAGGTACTGTAAATAAAGCTAATCTATAGCTAATAAAAATTATCCAGTCAGATATTGATTGAAAATAAGATGATATATGGTTTATGGTATACGGTATTGCGCAAACATGCGCAAATAGTACAAACTTACCTGTTATAAAAATATTGATATATGTATAAAATAAATTCAAAAATAAATTAATGTGTCATTATTTCTTTTTATCATTCAAACAAAAAGTCATCAACGAATTTATACATATTATTTTGATCAATTAATTAGATATATTTATATTATTAACCGGTCTCAAACGCAAGCGTCTGATACTCTGATCACATTAACATAAAAATTTTAATTGCTTTTCATCAATAGAGTGATTGTGTCTCGTTTTCGTAGATAATGGAAAAGGGAGATGTGTCTAGTCGCTTGCCACAATATGCTCAGCTCGGCGCATCAAATATTTAAAAAATAACTTTATTTAACATCATTAATTAAGGTTCATTTTAAATATTTAGGAAATGGGAAATGGATCGTATTCTGATTTTTCAAAGCGGCCTTTTTAGATCCCCAGGTCAACACAGTTCCCAACTAGTCGCCATTGGGAAAAGTAGTTTTTGTTTATCAGATCGATCGTCTCGTCGTCGTCAGACGTGGCCAAGTGTAATTATAAATACAGTATATCAAATGTTAATAGTCTCTGACAATCTTCTAAAAGTATACAAGTATTTTAATGTTTTTGTTACTTTTGTTACTATGTATTTTTTTTCTGTAAATGGTGCAATAAAGTGTTGATCTATCTATCTATTTTTGCAATTAAAATTTCACCATGCTAATTATTTGACATGATAATTGTAACGTAACAAAATTATCGTACTATCTAGTATGCCAGGTAATTTGCATGGTAAAATTTATTTCTTTACAAATATTTTATATTGTCACTTACAGCACAAGTCAAAATTAAATATAACGCGTTAATTGAGCATGGATCAATATTTTATCTCATTACTTATTCCTCGATTTGAGTCATGTCTTCAACTTTCTGTGATCAGAGAGAGACGCAAGGTATTGGAAAACGATAAGAATGAGATGCCGTTAAGTTTTATTACTAATTAATGTTGCGAAAGAGCATAATATTTAAATGAAGCTGGGCTTGGCTAATGGATGACGTGAGTAATGATCGTGTGCGGGATGTGACATCCTTGTCATAAACGTTTAAGTTGTAAAATTAATCTGTTAAAGTAGACTAGGTGATCTACTTGCTTCTTGAAAAAATGACTATTATTTTGCCCACAGCTTCGCCAGCGTGAATTTTCCATGGGCTATGTACTTCTCAGTATTTTTAACTATGTGTATGTGAAATTTCAGTAAGATTGGTTCAGTAGATCAAACGTGAAGAGGTAACAAACTAACAAACAAGTAAATAAACAAACAAACAAACTCACTTTCGCATTTATAATTTTAAATATGATGATTATGATTATTAGGTACATCGTAATAAAAGTGGTTTAATGTAGAATATAAAATGCATTGCATATAGTGCATTAATTTCTCAGGTAAAAGTGAAAGACATGCTCTTGCGACTGTCGTAGAGACACACACGACACACACACACACACACACACACGTAGAGTGAGTTTTCGCAGTTTGTGATAGACTGCTAGAGCGCAACCTAAACAGTTAACAGTGATGAGTGAATGAAACAAAACATGTTCAACCTTCGAATGATACATCAATTTAATAAAGCATACATTGATACGGAATAAAGTGTAGTTTTAAAATTTCCGAGTTAATTAATAACTAATTATAGCTGCATAGTTAGATATCCTCCCAGATTTTTTTAAACTAAAACTCTTATTATAAACTTGCACGCTCTCTGGATTGTAAGCTGTTATTCTACAATAACACGCATGAGACGACATGTCTCTGGTTTTTATAACCCACTAGACTAAGAAATACGCAATTTATACCACTAACCGTCATTTATAGTTGAAAGTAGCGGCGGCGCAGGAGTCAATCAGAATCGCCAATGTGTAACTACCATTCAATGTTAACGTAGCGTTAATAGTATGCTTCTTTCATCAAACAACTACTAAATAATAGTCCTAGAATTAAGCGTCAACAATTTTGCTCGAAAAGGAACGGTTGTAGATAAAAAATGCGTTCACGCATAATGATTTTGCATGTTGTTATTATTTTAAATGTAATAAATAAACTAAAGCGTAAAATATATAGTTATTTGTTGTACACATTTAGTTCCGTTATTACGGAGTCGAAGAGAAGTAAAAAGTTATTAATCAGATATTGTATCAAGCATTCACAAAAACCATTTTTAATTCAGGGCTGTCGCTAGTCCGGAGCTGTAGTCGATATCGACATTTATTATCAAGTCTCGTTATTCGGCCACGAATAAAATAAAGCGTTTATTAGGATTCGCGTTGTGCTTCGGTTGATGCAGACTGGCCATTGTTTCTGTGGCTCCATCAATCACCTCTGGCCGGGCTGCCCGGGCGCGGGGCAGGTGCGGGGGTGCGCGGGTGCGCCACCGGGGGGGGACTATAACGGTTATTGAAATGAGACGAGGCCCCCGCTTTTTTCCAAATTTAAATTTTGATAAGGCAAGCCTCTGTTTTGTACTCTAACTCACTGTTTAGGGAGGGTGTTTTTTGTTTCCGTTTTCTGTCTCCGTTTTTGTTGATGCCATTGAAATTTATAAGGAAAGTTGATTAATTTATCATTTGGATTGGGTGGATATAGTTTAGGTATGAATATGACATCATTTATTTTGCATATCTTAATCAATTATTAAGTCTACGTGGGAGAGGAAAACTGATGATGATCAAGATATGCCTCTAATATACACTTTCATAAATTAAATGACCTGTTTAAATATGCTGGTCGTTTTTAAAAGATCAATCAATCAAAAAATACATGTCATATGACAAAGTCAGATGATATATTTATTATCGCCCATTGTATTTAATTCAGTTTACACCAGTAAAAGCGCCTCGACACAATTCCAGATATTCGGTTATTCGGTTTTTGCCGAGCACGCTGGCCACGCCGCCTGAATACGTTATCCAAACGAGAATAAAGCCGAATTAACATATCCCAAATCTCATCGCCGATTCGGACTTTTTTGTTATGTAAAAATTTTAACCTCTCCCTCCTTAAATCGCTATTTGGAGAAATGGACGCGACGCATTGACACCTACGTTTTTACTCAAACTTTTTTCTGTTTCACAAAACATTCACGGCTTGGCTGTAAAAGCTAATAAAACACCATTTTTATATCTCGTGTTTAGACAGTGTCCGAGAGATGATAACAGAACCTGTAGTCCAGTCTATACGACCGGATATCGATGGCCATTCACAAAAAACTGACACTCACACATGCGATTCTTGTATAGATACGGAAGTAGTATAGTATTTGGACACACACGCACGTTGCGGTGAACACGGTTCATTCATGGCATAGCGCCTTTTACAACGGTCACAAAATGGTGGGTAGTGAACCGATCATTCGATTTACAAAAATATATGATGCGTTTTAAAATCACGTTCTAAATCGATCGAACTAAATATGTCGTTTGCTGTAGATTATTTAAAAAATTTATCACTGAAGGAAAGTGCAGTAGCTACATAGTTGAAATTCTTGTAGCAAGTGGGTTATTCCGCATCTAAAGGCACGCCTAGATGTCACATCGAGATGTGACTCATTTGAATCTTCGCCAGTCGTAAAATTGTCAATGTGAGCCTTAATATTTCCGTTCCGTTTCCCGGGAACGTTGACATCGATTCGATCGAAAACTTGTTCTTTGTTGTGTTAATTAAAATCGTACGTAGGCGTGACCATTATCGATACAATACCGATAAAATTATTGGAAGCTCTACGCTTTATTGGACTGTTCGTCATGTCACCAAAATAACTTGTCATTGTCACGTAGAATTCTACAGATTTTTGTTTTATTTTACATAATTGATTTGATTGTTATCTCAGTTTTCAAATTGAGTATCAAAATTTATTGTTATTGGTGTCCTTAAGCCGATTATTATTATAACATACTAGCTTTTGCCCGCGGCTTCGCCAGCGTGAATTTCCCACGGGAACAGTGCTTTTTCCCGGGATAAAAAGTAGCCTATGTGCTATTCCAGGTCATTATCTACCTCTGTACCAAATTTCATCGAAATCCGTCCAGTAGATTTTGCGTGATTGAGTAACAAACATCCTCACAAACTCACAAACTCACATCCAAACTTTCGCATTTATAATATTAGTATGTATGTAAGGGCCAAACTTAACTAGATACTTTAATGTGGTTTTATTTCTTCTTTATTTGTTCCTAGAAAATCAATTCAATAAAGATTGAAGGATGTATCAATAAACCTTAATTAACCTGCTTGAACCTTATAATACGTGTCTGAAGTCCGTCATAAAAAGTAAAACATTGAAATATGGCTGCCATTTGTCGAAGAAGCTGGTTCATAGTTTACACGACTGATTTGAGCCTGTAGGTGGTATCCCTACTCTGGAAATAGGAATCACTTTCGAAGATTCTCAGGTTGCCTGTTCTTAGGTTTATGTTTGTGATATTTTTAATTTAGCTGATGAATAAAGCAAATCGACAGATGTATATTTTATTCGATCTATTCTTTTTAATATTCTTACAAAAGTTATTTAATAGTTACCATTTATTTGATACATCTAAATGTAACCGATGTCTGTTTTATGGTTAATGCTTATAATATATTAAACTATTTATATATAATCGTTACATTTTCGTACCACCGACAACTTATTCGTTACAATCGCGTAACTTGCCAGAAAATAGTACACCCCCAGGATTGAGATGTCAGTGCGAGCAAACACAAATGAGGTGGAAGCTAAATGAAATGGTAAAATTGTTAGACTTTTGACGCTTTTGAGTATGCTAAAAAATGTGTTACATTTTCATAAAGTAAGTACGTAAGGTAAGTGATACGTAGGTGTTCATAATTATCATTTGTCGTACCGTATCACGTTTATATATAAATTCTATTTGCATTATATTCATTCATGCTTATAAAATAAAGTAATTTAATGATTGTAAGTGTTGAAAGTTATTGCGCACATTCCTATGTGACCGCTTCGTCTTCAACCTGTTTAAAACTATAATAAATTCTTAATAAAAATACGTCTGTAACTAATTTATCAAATTCTTTTTAATTAGCAAT
The DNA here is from genome assembly GCA_018467065.1 of Ephestia elutella. NCBI lineage: Eukaryota > Metazoa > Arthropoda > Insecta > Lepidoptera > Pyralidae > Ephestia > Ephestia elutella. Next base: position 12,053,181 of record CM031592.1, on the reverse strand, counting down.
AAATCTTGTCGCGTAAAAACTAACTTAATCATTTAATTCCCTGCGTATTATAAATAAACATTCCTACCCATTACATCGGCATCAACTACCATTCCAGGCAATAAAACTACTATTTGTAATGAGCAAAAAATTATTTTTAAATGCCTTATATCTTGGAATGATTGGTAATTTTGTTTTACTTATTTTTATCACACATACGATTTTTTTTAAATCTAGATATTTTTGTCCCACTGCTGGACAAAAGCCTGACCTAATTCCCTCCACTCATCTCTGTCCTTCGTCTTTTCCCTCCAGTTCTTATAGAATCCCTTCAAATCCATCCCACCCAGCAGACCATCTCATTCGTCTCCCTCTCTTTCTATGATACGAATAGTAGGACATACGAATATAGGTAATTAAATTTATATAAACTTTTGTACAATCTACTAATATTCTTTACCTTGGTGCTTTACAATTGTCATGGCTATGTAACCGCTTAAGGCTTTGAAGAGTAAAAAAAAAAAAGCATTTAAAAGTGAAGGACCTTTTTAAAAAAATAAACCGCAAAAAAAGGTGTGTCCACTGCAATATATTATTAATTACACGGCTCGCGTGTCCCCAATTAGCTGGTGCTATAATTCGCGGCATTACATAAACTCGGCCTGATGGACTAATCCCGAGCCGAGGGCACGATATAAATAACGCGATCGCTCGCCACGAGGAGACAAAGCCTGAGGCTATTCTGCAACAAGGATTTTCATTTCTAACCGAAAATTCACATTCCAAAAAAAAAATCATTCAACTTTTGCAAGAAAGTTGAATGATATTTTTTTTGGGAATGCATGCGTATAAAAGTGCGATTGAAAAGTAATTGTCAATTTCAGCTCAGAATATATAGATAAACTCTGTTTGCTCTGTTAGGACACTTAATAGGACATGATGAATTTTCGAGAAATATCATAGAAGGAAAGATAAAAGGAAGAAGGCGTCCAGGAAGACCAAGGCAGGTTATATGAAGCAAATAAAGGAGAAAGCTAGCGTCATGTCGTATAGGGAAGGGAAAGAGTTAGCAATGGAAAGATAAAGATGGATGAAAACTCTACCGACAAGAGCTTCGCTCTTAAATTATGTAAGTATATGATTATGTAGCACTATTTAGAGAAAAAATACATAAATTGTTTTAAGAGAAATAAAAAAACGAGCGCAAAGGAGGATTTATCGCAAATGCAATTTCTTCCTGCCAATCTTTGGGTAGAATGTGTAAGAACACATAAACTTTATCTGTTAAAATTTCTCTTTTTATACATAAGCTATATTTAAGCTTCTCTTTGTTCTGCCTGAAATATAAGTATGTACTTTTTTTTTAAATACTTGATGAGAGAAATATTTAAACTTCTTAAATTTTTTATACACAGAAAAGAAATTTCACGCCCCGTTCAGGAGTAATTATTTCTTTGCGAAATGTAAAATAAAATAATTTCTGTTGTAGAATAACCCTATTCGGCTGAACATGCTCTCGCGCACTACAAATTACAATCAACACGACCAACGTGTTCGCACGTGGACTCCTATCAATTTACACCAACAAAATACACCGCCTTTATGTTTGTTCGTCCTAAGTAATTTCTCTATTAGTATATCCACTTACTTCTCTGTATCTTTATTTTAACGAACCTTTATGCATTTTTTTTTAAAACTGTATTGCAACTATAAAGAACGTGAAATTTTAATATTTCCTTTTTGATTGATTGATTGTAGCATCGGTAATTCACATGAAGACTGTTAGTTTTTCTCTTATACCAATTAATGTACGATCAAAAGCTGTGTTTTTCTAATAAAGTTTATTAGTGAAAGCATAATCTTTCAAAATTTGTGTGTACAATTTGCTAGTAGACTTCTCATCGTAGTACGAGTTATATTATACGCATTCAAAGTACCTAAAATAGGTACTTACCTACATCCTGCATTGGTGTAAAATAAACGTACTTACTCTGGCCACTTCACAATACTTATAAACTCCATTACAAACAGAATGTATGAATCAGAATTCCACTAGTTGTGTCGAAACATCAGTCAGCTTGTACAGCCAACAGCTCATGATCCTACTCAAACTCATTCCAAATTCGCCATTCTTTCTGCCACAAAGTGTGTATGCAAGTAGGGTAGCTTGTCTTGCAGTTGACCGTACTCGACCAGTAATAGTTTTCAGGCCTGATTTACAATCAGGATAGGCTGTCGATCCGTGCGCCTACGCTTGCTATTATACCAGCTACATGCATTATTTATGGTAAGGAGCTTTAAGGATTAAGGCAGGTTCACATTGGGAGAGTTGGGGTTAACCGAGTGGCAACTTCACCATTGTGTTGATCGATTTGCATAACAGCACCAGTTTACAAATAGTGCACTGTAGATACACGATAATATACGGAGGGATGTCTGAAAGAACTGTTTTAATTATAATCATCTTGTACTTCATTAGTCAGGCAAAGTATACTGTAAACATTTTGATAATTTCTTCGACACATCATTTGATTGCAATATTTGCAACTGTAAATTTTATTTTTAATGTTTTGTTAATGTTTTAAAGTGTGAAGTCGAGTGCAGTACTTACGTATTAGCACGCCGCATATTTTACATTACTAAATTTTATTAATTTAATGAATTAACTTTGATGAGGCATAAAGTATCTTTAAGTAGTGCCAATCAGCTCTTAAATGGTCAAAGAAAAGCTGACTTTTATTCATCACTAGCCAACGTACTTTGTTCTCACTTAACTCGATCAATGTGAACTACTAACTATAGATCGAATGTCAACAATGCGGGGGTAATAACTGTTGGTATGTTTGTGACAGTTTTTATGTTATGATATGACGGGATGTATGATAATGAAGATTTCTATGAATATGATTATTTTTATTTATTGAAGACCTCACTACTAGTGTAGTTCATAATCTGTGACCTCACAAAGGTTAGTTTGTGTAACAATGGTGGTGCATAGACTCATAGAAGTACTAGCGTCCCAGGTTCTGAAAATCTAGAAACTATATCGAAATCCAGGATTTAAATTACCCATGTACCAAATATCAAACTCCGTCCAGTAGATTATGCTTGAAGGAGTAATAAATTTCATTATATACATCAGTGATGTTGATATTAGTGTGAGGAATATAATATTTGACAGAACGCATAACGAAAATAATTTCCCCACACATCTATGTACCAATAGGTTGGTAAAAAGATAGATTTGCATTTGCACAAAATAAAGTGGACACAGAAAAATAGTTTGGGTTATTCATACTGCTTAGGCTACATAGTGTAAGAGAAATCTCCGTAATCAACGTATTCCTGGCCAGTCCTGATCGTCCTTACATCTGACTCGTAAGACATAACAGCACAACAAATACACAAATACGCTATCGTCTCACAATCCATAAGACAAAACACGGTCTGTTGTTTACTTTTTATAAAACGACCTAGAATTCATTTGTTTTATTTTGTGTTACAACATCATTCGCAAGAGAACTCGTGATCGCGAGTTTTTTCGATAGAATATCATAGTATAAATACATATAGACAACAGTAGGTCGTCAACAAAATTATTGGTAGTCAGAGTACTGGAAATTTCAGAAATTGTGATGCCTATATATATAGGGTTAGAGTATTATAACAGCCATCAAATACCCAAGCCTTAGGACAAATCAAACCTAACCTGAAAATGGGCTAGGACCATCGGTTAGGTACAACGACAACAGTTGTAGACAATAGCTGTAGTCAAGAGCTATAGAGAATGCAACAAAAAAAAAACAAATAAAAATTGAGAGAAATGGAAAACGTTGTTCAGAACTTGGTTACTAGTAACAGCTGAAATGTGCTTGCCTATATACAATACAGAGGCAGTAACAGTTCTATAATCACTACATTCTGGAACCTTTGATTGCTTTAGAATTATGAGTGGCGTACCGTTCTTGATTATAATTGCGCGGACAGTCGGACAGAGCGTCGGAGTCGCGTGTCCAATCCGAAGCGTAATGATGTGCCTACCATTCTGCTGCGTATGAGTCAAAGATTACAGTTACGCAGGCAGCGCATCTGCATCAAAAGAAGAAATTAAAAAAATAATTAACCCAGTTTTTAAACTTATTTTATTATTGGACTCAATTTTTATTGGACAGAGTAAATGTATTAAAGAGTTTGGTAATTTTTCCATAATTACAGAATATACATTTAAACGTTCGTTTATTAGCCAGAGCAAGTGTGCTCTTGCAAGTAAAGTTCAAACATCGACTTCACCCGAATGAGCGTTACATAGTCGAGCATATCATCTTAGTCGTCAGTCTCATTTAATACCCACAAGATGAAATGGTCAGTGCACCTAAAGAAGTTATCACTTTAAAAAGTCTTGAAGCCTATAACCTGTTCCTAAGAAATTGAATACTTGTGTCCACTCTAATGCAGATACTAATTTTATTAAAGCGTTAACATAAAGACTTGCGATTACGTATTAGTTAATCAAATAAAGAGCGTACATTACTCGTCTACACCTTGTTTACTCTGTGGCCGTATATCTCGATGGGTTCACTTTTGCACTTAATCGAGAAATATGGCGCGTGCTCTTATACCTTTATTTATTACTCTTAGCCTTCGAGGATTAAGAACCTCAATTTATATTACTCTCATTAGTACTAAATTGATTAAGGCTTTGGAGAAAGCTTCTCAGAGGGCTATGTTATATTAAGTCGTAAATGTTTTCGCGTGTTTAGGTTGTAACTTTTGATTAGTCTATGCTCGGGATAGGTAATCATCATCATCATCATGGGATAGGTAATAGGAATTAGTTATAATTAAAATTTGCTAACTAAATACTTGAGAAAACGATAAAAAGATGATCGATATAAATGTCACTGTCATTTACTATAGATGTAGGTGCTACAGTAGCTCATTATATTGTTGTTTCAGAAAATTAATATTCATTTTCTTTTTGCTATTACATTACATGCCATTACAGCCATAAAGTGATATAATTTAAAATTTCGAAATCGGTAATTCATCCAAACACAAAAATAGACACTGAAAATGGAACTCAAAAGAAAGCATGACTCAAGACGTCTAGCTCTTTAATTTCCAGGGCCCCGTATTTAAAAAGTAAAAAAATGCACATCAGGGCATTTTGGGGTAACAGATAGCCGACGCTAGAACAGGACAGAAACAGGGCAAGCACACGCGAACTTTTTGGTCGCGTGTCCCTCAAATTAATTACCTATGTTAGTTCTAGATTACACTGCGACACCTCTACAACAATACCGCTATATCCCCGATAAGGCTCACGATTTATTGCTTGCATTTCTTTTGTCAGCTTTGAAATTGTACTCGCATAAGTAAGTCGAGATTAAAGTAATCGAACTTATAAATTTTGTCGTCTCACCTTTAAGGCGACTTCGGCGACGACGCGAACTTTGTTCAAATTAATGGTTCGTATTATCAAGATCAGGGCTTGTACATGGCATTTATGTGGAGATAATTTTGTGTATTTTTTTTATTTGCAGATGGACCTGTAGGCTGATTCGGCGTAGGCGCTACACTGGACAGTTTGAATTGAATGCCTTAATGTGTTTAGACTTGTCGTAAAATATGTGCCGTGGAATAACGGGTTGCTGAACATGTCTTGAGTCATTCGGATAATTGTAATCTGATACAAATTGCGTGTGCTCTTGGCTTCAGTATATTTCTGCGGCGATCTGGCATGTGAGGAGTGAGTTCCAATCATCGGAAAAGAGGGTTTAAAGGGATTTTGTATTGATAGAAATGATGTGATTTCATATAAAATTTCCGTGTCTTCTTCAATTATATCTGAGTAGTTATTATGAAATAGATTTATTAAAATTATCAGATTTCCGAGGATCATGTTATGATTACCATTTACTCAGAAAACTGTCCAAGTCATCTTTGTTGTGTAAATGAGACGCCATTTGGATGACAACTGACAACTGCTTTATTCATCATGAATGTTACCCGCTACAAAACAGTGTTACAAGTATAAGTACACCACATCTTTCCCTTTATAAAACATAAGTATTAAACAATAACAAGCCTTAAAGTAAACCATATCTTTCTGTTTATAAAAATAAGTATTAAACAATAAAAAGTTTGAAAGTACACCCCATGTTTTCTTTTTTTTAATATAAGTATTAAACAATAACAAGTTTGAAAGCACACCCCATGTTTTCTTTTTTTTTAAAAATAAGTATTAAACAATAACAAGTTTGAAAGCAGTTTGAAAGTACACCCTATGTTTCCTTTTATATATAATAAGTATTAAACAATAAAAAAGATTGAAAGTAAAACTACATATTCCCTCTATAATATGAGTATTAAACAATAACACATCTTCTCCTTTAAAAAAAAACAAATGTTAAAGAATAACAACAAATAAACCTAGATATTCAATCATCCCTTAACATCTTGGCCTTTCTCCGAGTAAGAGGAGGCGAGCAATGCTCCTTATTTCCATTACCCTCATTCTCTTTTTTTATAAATTGACACATGAGTGTCAACATTGCTGTGATCAGTATTAGTTTTAATTAAAATGCCGGCGGTTGCGGCGGAATATGCTCCTTTTTATTTTTTAACACATAAGAGCGTGGATAAGGCGTTTTTCCCACAACCTTACCACGAATTCGTTCGTTATTGTTCTCTATCATTATAACATCATCACCAACACTTAACTTGGGCAATGGTTTTGCATGGTGATCATAATACAATTTCGTTTTTAACTGCTTACTAATTAAATTTTTGTGTTGCTTTTTATCATTACAATTACTTCTCATCAATAATTCTGGATGCACTGGTAATCTACAATTTAATCTGCGACCCATCAAAGTAAGGCAGGAGAATTTAATTTTTCACGTGGCGTGTTTCTATAACTTAATAAGTTCAAATAAAAATCAGTTTGGCTATCCAAAGATTTTTTTAACATTCTTTTAATGGTTTGTACTGCTCTTTCACTTTTTCCATTTGACTGGGCATAGTATGGAGATGAAGTAATATGATTAAAACCCCATTCACAAGCAAATTTTTTAAACTGATGACTACTGTACTGTGGTCCATTATCACTAATTACTGTATCTGGTATACCATAACGAGCAAAATTTTCCTTCATTATATTAATAATAGAATTTGATGATGTATCTCTCAATCCAGCCACTTCAACAAAACCTGAATAATAATCTATTAAAATCAAATAACACTTTTTCCTATATTCAAATATATCAGTACCAATCTTATTCCAAGGCAAAGTTGGAACAGATACTGGAATCAGTGGCTCCCTGCTTGGTTTATTTAAACTTTCCTGACACATTTCACATCTTTTCACAAATGTTTCAATATCTCTTGATATACCAGGCCAAAATAAAACCTCACGTGCGCGCCTTTTACAACGGTCTATTCCTAAGTGCCCATCATGGATCAATTTTAACATTTCACTTTGCAAAGAATTTGGAATCAATACCTGCTTATTTTTAAAAATCACACCATCTACTGAATATAATTCATCTCTAATAGACCAAAAAATATTTTAAATTATTTTGCATCACATACTTAATGATCAGGCCAACCTTCTTTTAATATATAACAATAGTTGACATAACATTTTGTCTTTTGCAGTTTCTCTTTTTACAATAGTAAGCTTACTTTGAGACATAGGCACATTTTCAACAACCATCCTTAATTGATACAATACTGCTTTACTAACATTATCATTATATAAATCTGGAAGTGGCGCACGCGACAATGTGTCAGGTATATACATAAATTTTCCTGGTTTGCAAGTAATTGTAAAATCATATCCCTGTAATTTTAACAACATACGCTGTAACCTAGCTGGTACTGAATTCAAAGGTTTTTTAAAAATGCTTTCAAGCGGCTTATGATCTGACTCAATGACAATGTTTTTTTTACCATATATATATTGATGAAACTTTTCACATGCAAAAACAATGGCAAGCATTTCTTTTTCTATTTGAGCATATCGCTGCTGCGTCTCAGTGAGCGTCCGCGATGCATACTCAACAGGGCGCCCCCCTTGCATTAACACTGCACCAAGAGCCACACTGCTTGCGTCAACCGATAGAAGTACTTCACCACTAACATTATAAAGAGCTAATACAGGTGCATTACTTATCAAGTTTTTAAGCCGATCAAAAGCATTCTTGTGCCCAGTTTCCCAGCTCCAAGTGACATCTCTTTAACAATCTTGTTAATGGAAATATGTTATCAGAATAATCCGGTATAAATTGAGACAAATAATTAATTGCTCCCAGAAACCTCTCTAAGCTTTTTTCTGTCAGTCGGCTCTGGCATGTCCAGAATAGCCCTCACCTTCTCATCATCCACTTTCATCCCATCTTTGTTAAACACATGGCCTAAGTATCTGACTTCTTTGACCCCAAAATGACACTTACTTTTATTAAATCTTAAATTTATTTCCCGAGCTCTTTTAAATAGTTCCATTAATCTATTGTCATGTTCCTGCTTAGATGATCCCCAACATATAATATCGTCGATGAAAGAGTCAACCCCATCCAGGCCTTCCAGCAGTTGTTTTATCTTTAGCATGAAAGACCTCCGGAGCACAATTAAGTCCAAAGGGTAATCTTAAATATTGATACCGCCCAAATGGCGTATTAAAGGTACACAAATCAGAACTCTCACTATCTAACTTAACAGACCAAAACCAGAAAAAGCATCTAAGACTGAAAAGTATTGAGCACCTTTAAGCTTTGTGGCAACTTCATTAATCGTAGGTAATTGAAAATGAGCACGTTGAATGGCTACATTTAGTGGTCTGGGGTCTAGACATACCCGTAAAGAACCATTTTTCTTAGCCACTACTACTAATGCATTGACCCATGGAGTAGGGTGAGTAACCTTCCTAATAACGCCTAATTTTATCATTCTGTTTAGTTCATCCTGTAATTTATCACGTAACCCTAATGGTACTTTTCTTGAGGCACACACTACCGGTGACACATTTTTGTTTACCACAATGTGATATTCCCCAGGCAAACAACCTAACCCATTGAATAAATCTTCATTTTTCGACAAGTGTATATCATGAATTCTTTTTAATCAAACCTAAAGTTAAACATGCTTGTAATCCCAACACGCTTTGACAATCTATAGTGGCAATTGCAAATTTTAATTCATATGGAGTATCCTTGTACCACCATTTCAAGTAACAAACACCTTTGATGGGAATACATTCACCACTATATGATTGCAATTTTATCATTATCTTAGTATTAATAATATTTATATTGTAACCCAACAATAAAAATTTTTTGTAAGATAAAACATTAATGTCTGCACCCGAATCTAATTTAAATTTCTCTGTTCCAAACTCCCCACTTAATGTTTCAAACCATTCCCTCAGATGAACTATTTATTTCCGAAATATTGTATAAAACAGATATGTAAAACGACTCACAGTCTTCTTCTGAGTCCGAATTTTCTTCTTGTACACCAATATCATATAACTTTTTAACACTCTTCTTTACCTTACACATCCTAGCAAAATGACCATAATTTTCACAATTATAACACTGCACAGAAATAGCGGGACACTCAGTGGGGTCTGAACATTCTCCTCCACACTTGAAACAGGAATTCTGACCAGACATAGCGCGCCTGGTGCTGCCCCCGGCCGCACCAGCTACACGCGAGGCTGCAGGCAGCGCGCGTCCTCCACGGCGCCCGCGCCATCCGCGTGCTCGACCTCGACCGCCACCGCGCACTCCTACCGCATCCACTTGTGCTGTCCCTTGGCCCGCCGTGCGATTTTCTAACAGACGACCACTATCATGTGACATCTCATTGGCCTGAACAATTTTTATCGCTTTATCTAATGTCAACTCTTCCGTTCTTAGCAGTCGATCTCGAACAATCGTACTGCCAATTCCACAAACAATGCGGTCTCGAATCAATTCGTCCTCCAACGTTTTGAATTCGCAATTTTTACTTAACAACTTCAGCGCTGTGACATATTGATTAATTGATTCCCCTTTTTCTTGGTTTCTGCTAAAGAAATTATACCTTGCCAATGTTATGTTTGGCTTCACACCAAAATAGGCATCGAATTTTTTAAACAAAATGGCGATGTCATCTTTTTCTTTTTCGCCATCTTGAAACACAAAAGTTTGGTAGACATCAAAGCCTTCGGGCCCAATTAAATTTATAAGCAGACTAGCTTGAACACCGGCTTCCTCTTTAGCGACTCCCGATGCTTTCAGAAATAAATTGAACTGCGTTTTCCAACGCTTCCATGCGTCAGCCCGGCTGACGGGGCTGCCATCCAGGCTTAATTCGGGCGGCGGTCGCGCGTGTTCCATTATCACTCAATACACGTAGACAGTCTCCGCAATTTATAAAACGATATTTACGACCCATAAACAGCAAAATAGAAAATCAATATGTTTTTTTTCGTTTACCGCTGCCACCATGTTGTGTAAATGAGACGCCATTTGGATGACAACTGACAACTGCTTTATTCATCATGAATGTTACCCGCTACAAAACAGTGTTACAAGTATAAGTACACCACAATCTTTCTTCTATTTATAGTTCATTAAGCTATCATTCTTTATCAAAAGGTATTCAAAAATAGTACTCTCCTCTGTACTTCTGTAATAAATGTACTGAATAAATGTAAACATAAAAACATATTAAACATTTTTTCTTCTAGTTCCCATTGGATCTTCAAAACAGGTCCAAATGAAAATGAAGCGTTAAACAAACCGTTAGATAGAATTAATTATTTCGACATTGTCTTCGCCCCTCCAAGCGTCAGGCCAGGGGTCGACTTTATAATGGTGTTGTAATTAAGACAAAGCCTCGGATAACTGCTAATTATTCATCTCGAGACATCGAGATTTTATGGGGGTGACGATTTGTAACTTGCCAAGAGACACTTCCGCTGTTTAACTTTATGAAATTGTAATTCATTTCTTTTTATGTCTCAATTTCATCATCTGTTTTTGTTTGGAACCAGCACTTTGAATCTACAATTTGTTCTGGTCCAACCGGATCGACTATTTTAAACTAAAATTTAAAATATAAATCAACTATATTAAGATCATCATAGTGTGATCCACAATTTGATAAGACTCGACTGGACCGACTAGGTATTTTAGCCTTTTTTAATCTAACAAGAAATTAGGCATTGATCAGGCACTTTCCTCGTGATTTATTTATGACAATTCAAACCTGTGCTACTGTTACTAACAGACACATAAAAAAATTCCACTACACTAACAGTTTAACCAAAGTCAACTATGTTACCGCTTGACTATTTGTCAATTAGACTTGACTCAAAGTAACCGAAATTGGTTTACCGCGCGCATAAGGAATTTCATAGTTGTTAGCCTAAAAAGCATAACGGCTTAAGTGCGGTGAGGCTAAATATGAGAAACATTCTGTTTGTCAAAAGACTTAAAGTCATTTACAGTGTTATGCTTCTTAGTAGTTTTGTCACTTACGGTGTTATGTTCTTGGGTTGTAACAGTTATTGGCGGCTGTTTAGTTTAAGCTGTTAATTAGTGTTCTAAGGTCTACGGAATGTGAGATTAGGGTTTTCCTGCCGGTTAAAGCAATTTAAGACTTTATTGCGCTTCATTGTTTTATGGTCTTTCTTTACGGTCAGGTCTCTGTTTAGCTGTGTTTGAGCAATAATTGGGGTTTAAAAATACATTGGTTTTTCTAATGAAATAATATTGCTTCTAACGTCATTGCACCTATTTTTTTATACTGATTATATAGGTAGTAGAGTAGTAGTAGTAGTAATTATACTAAAAATAATATCTTAAATTGTAAATCAATTAAAGAAAACTAACTAGAATCCCAACAAAAATATATCTTTACTGATTTCCATTTTGAAACTTATACAATTTTTTAATTAAGTTCGTTAACTATTTTAGCCTCGCCCGATTACTCCGGTGGGGCAAGAAAAATCTGCAATGACTCGGATTTCTTTTATTTGCAGAGACAAAGGAGGGCCAGGGAGGGAATGTAAATATTTTGTCGCGGTTTCATTTGAATTAATTAACGAATCTAATGACGGCGAACTTTTCCCCGCTACAATGTTTATGGCAAATAAAACTTGTCAAGGAAATACTTTTTTTCCATCTGCCTTTTTTCTTTTTAATTCGCTCCGCTTGGAACCGCCGGTTTCGTCCATTGTTTGGATTTATTCGTGTAATTAGCGAAGTTTGTGCTGTATCGGATTATTTAATTTTGCTTTTTTGTTACAAATTGCGCGGGCATCGAATTAGAAGCTGAATTTCATTGCGGTTTGTTCAAAGCTTGTTTTGTTCAAGTTTAGGTGGTTTTTATTAACGAGTTCAGAGTCAGCGTTGTTCATGTTAATGGGGATAATTGAGTTGTGTACATTTTGCTCTAAATACAGTGAACTTTTGTATTTTTATATTTTATTCATGGATTTTTATTTTTTTATTTTTAATCTTATCTAAGTATTAAAATTAAATTAGTCATGAAACGGACTTTATGATTTGTAACAGTTACCTATTTGTATAGGTATGTTCATTCTGATTTGAATACCTGATTTTAATATATTTCATGATTAATGTGTCTTTATTTGACTTATTGATATTTGATAAATAGTATTCTATTCTTCGAAAGATTCTCTTCTTCCTTCATAATCATCATCAACTTAGCCATCAAGAAGTCCACTGTTGGATATACGCCTAAATCCATGGGAGAGGCCAACGTCCTTTTAAATAAACCTTCCTAATCTATATCTACTATATCTATACATATAATAAAACAGTAAAAATATTTTGTCTGTACATTTATTACTTTTGACTGAAATGGATAGAGGGACACCTAAAAAGAATAATAGAAAGGAAAAATATTTTTTTTTAAATTTCTTGTCTGTCTGTATGTATGTACACGTTTCACGCAAAAACTACTGGACGGATTTGAATGAAACTTTTTTGTTGTATAGCTACTAAGCCTGGGCAACATATAGGCTATAATTAATTTTGAAACCTGGAACCTGATGAAGAACCATAACAGAACAGCTAAACTATAAGAAATATGAAAATGGTACCTTTGCAAAAGTTTATCAATCTGACGAGCATTTTCTGTTGACGTATAAAAATCGGAGATCAGGATCATCTGATGAAGAATTCCAAGAGACCAGCTACACTATTACATACCTATATGGAAATGGCGCCTTAGCAAAAGTTTTTCAACCTGATGAGCATTTTCTACTGACGTATAAATATTGAAGATCTGGAACATCTGTTCCTGTTCATCAATATATATTCCCGCGGGACACGAGATAACCAAATGGCTGAAATTTTAAGTACTGGAGTTTAGGTTACTACAGTTTGGAACACAAAAAGATTTTTCATATAAGCGAAACTCACGCAGGCGAAGCCGCGGGTAACAGCTAAGTAGTTCTATATAAGTATCACTTTTCCCAAAAAAAAGTGTTTAGGAAAAAGTTTTTGGCTTTGCCTTCTCAAAAAACATCCTTTCAAACTAGAAACTCAACTGAAAAACAGGCAAATTCTTGTAAAATTCCATTTGAAATCCACCCCGCAATTATGACAACTACGGACGACTGAATCAGGCATAGATTAAAAATGTTCAAAGAAATTCTCCCTGGCCACTAATAAATTAAGCCGAAGGGTTAAAGAATAAAAAATAAGATCCCGCTTGTCCTATAATAATTTAACCCATTTAGCAGCCGACGAGTAATAAAGATTAAAAAGTTTATTTTTTAACACTTTCGGTGCTAATGAGGGGGCGTTGGAAACAATTTGAAGGATTACCTTCTAAAAGCTTCCGTCAGGTTTTTAATTGAGACTTTTTTGTGGGCCGAAAGGCTTTTAGCCCCTTTGACTTGCGCCTTACCTTTGTGCTTCGTTCGCGGTAATCTATTAATGAAGGAAAATATTGTTTTTTCAGATTTTTTGTTAAGATGTAATTTGGTTACAATACAAATTCCAAAAATTCTTTGTTATAAAAAAGAAAAAGGGATTTACATGAAATCTTTAGAGTAGGTTTAAGAAGATTTTTACAAAATGATTTATAAAACTTTATATTTTGAAACATTATTATTCCCGTATTTTTTTTTTATTTTTGACATCTTCATTTTTAGATTTAAAACCGGTTTAAAATCTTTGCAATGTAGCACTATCTCTAAGCTGTGCTTAAAAGTAAAATCAATAGTTTTCCTTGTATTACATATTTATACTTTTTCTCCCAATGCATCAGGAGGACCAGAGTTTCAAATAAAACCTAACTATCCCAAAATGGTTACAGTGTCTAGAAAATTTTGGCACATTTTACAACCTCCTATTCATCCCTGACGAACGCATAAAAACATAACTCTAATCTCAAGTAAGACATTACGAGAATACCAATGCATACGCGAAAAATCGATCGCGAGCTGTCGTCTTAAATTCCTCACCCTTTCCGAGGGGGCTCCCCCAAAAAAACGAAAGAATAGAAGAGGGAAAAAATCTAAATCGTCTCATATCTCCCCCCGCGCCCCCCGCACACCCCGGACACCTCCAAGCGCCCTCCTTATTACGTATGCGAGCTCCTCTGGAATCATTATAAGGATATCGATTAGGGCTACCTCCAACCTGGTCATATCTCTATGGAACACTCGTGTGTACATAGGATTGCCTTTGCAAACTTACATTTTTTGTGGCCACGACATTTTTTAACCGACCATGTTAGTGTAGGCATAATGTTAGGCTAATTTTTGTTAAAAGATTACCTACATGAATAAAGAAAAAATATTCTGCTTAATTACAGAATAAGAAAAATGGCTCGCACGTTTTCGTAACTATATCTTATTTAAAACAACGATGTAGGTAAATGTTCACTTCTGTTAATTTACACACTGAAGCAAAAACCAATAAAATTACATGAGTGAATGAAGCATAATATAAATCATAATAACTATGCTAACAAGATCTTGTATAGGACGGTAATGCATGCAAAATGACAGGTAAAAGTTCCAAACAATATAAACCACACGCAGCACTTATGTATATATGCACATATTGAACAAAACCGATAGCTTTTGAACTTAAGAACAAAAGTCATAGGCGCTATAAATTCAAAAGGGTTGTAATCTAAAATTCGTAATATGCTTTTGTCGAAACGCACACAGAAAGACATCGTTAACAAGAAAGGTTGGACGACGCATAAGCAGATGCAAATTGTGCCTGTTAAACTATTTCAGAAGGTAAACACAGGGTCGGAGGGAGAGGACCCACGTGCTTCCAGATCCCGCCAACGAGATTAAAAATGCTGGATGGCAGACCTCCGTGAGGCGGGTCGAGTATGAGTCGAGAAATATTGGAGTTCGCCAAGAAAGCCGCTTTGGGGATATGTAAATAGGAAACTACAAAAGTAATGTTTGACTTGGGCCCTCGTGTGAGTGAGTGGACGCGGGATTATTGCGATGCCAAACTGTAAAAGTGGATCCAATTTAAAATCTGATTGTATCAATCAGGATTTACTAGGTTTTCTAGTAAAATATTTGATTAAAGGGAGGTAAGACGATGCTTAGGAATACGACCACTTCATAGCGTGATATGAATAATATTTACTTATAACCTATGCTACATTTAACAAGATCAGAAAGGACTGATTTGGAATTCTAAAGATCTTCGAATAACAACGTTGATTGATGAGTTTACGCAAGAGATCTGTCAAGGAATTGAGATGATACGTGACGAAAATAATTGCAAATTTTATGAAATGCCTGTTATTTTTAACGTGTAAACCGCTGACACAAATTTTTCAAATTCTGATATTGAAAAACATCTTTTGTCTCCTGGATGATAAGAAGTACAAAATGAAAGCAATAAATCCACTTATTCAAAATTCGGTCCAGTCCAAGTGGGATGATTGACATTCGGCTTACTTTATACATTTAATTCGATATCGCTGACGCAGATATATCTTGTAAGTGCCTAATTCCGTTTGGCCGAATCTAATAAATCCCAGCCGTTGAGCGGAGAGATCTCAAAGATGTTTCATTATTCGGCATTAGGCGGTTGGCCACGCAAATCTGCGTCCCTCGGCCACAGCCCCCAATTTCCTTCATTACTTACCTCCCGTCCGAGACAATAGCAAGACGAAGACAAGAAAAAAATATAATTTCAAGTGGAATAACGCTGAAAATCTTTTCATGGCAAGAATTATTGTTGTTTTGCAAGCGAGCTCTCAGAGACAAAATGCAGCGTCCTTATTACCCCATTGTTCGGTGTTACCAGCTTTATTCATTTTTACTTGGCTCATCTTGAATGCTTATTAATTTAAGGCCGTGATAAGCTTGAATTCTTTTGAATGAGAAAAGGAAATGTCTACCTATTGTGATGAGTTATTTCACATTCTATTGAGTCTAAGAAATGTTTACTATGTCTGCAACTTTTATGTTTTGTAAGTACCTAAAGTATCCTTAATTGTAAGAAAGAAGTTCGAGCATATAGTAACGTGAAATCGGATATAATTTTAAGTGCAAATTCTTAAATCGTGGATCATTTACGAGTAATTGTGGGGAAAATTAGAGCGTGTAAGTACTATGTAGCATGTATAATGAAACGTAAATATACATCACACTAAGCGCTTTATGGTAATCGAAATATTCCGAATATGTTGTTAAGAGGGCTGAAACTACCGGCGAACATGCGAGGGATGAACTTAACTTTAATATTTTGTGAGTAACCTATAAGTGAACTTTCAAGCTGGCGTGTATGCAGTTTTCAAAACGACCATAAACAAGTATTCCGTGGCACTCTGGAATCGCAATTTTATAACTGAAAGTGGATTTGCGAGTCGTTTAAAAGTCGACAAAGAAGGTTTGAAAGACTGTTTCCCCCTCAAGCAAGTCAAGAGTGATTACGAATTTTAATTATTTTTTTAAGCCGGTGGGTTTGAGGTGCTGCCCCGGCGGGGCTTATGCAAACAATCGAGTCTCACTTGGAATTAATCCGGGTTTTCCTTCCCGACAGGAATTAACAAGCAAAGACGCCATTAAGTTGGAAGATATTCGAGGATGGTTTTTAATTGTGGCTCGTCGACGACAGTCTAATTGGTCCGCGCCGACGACCAACTTGCGCGAATTTAATTTGTCGTGAAACGCTTTTTTTAATTGTTTGATTACGTTGATCTGTTTCACTTTGGTTTCCGTTTCAGCTGTATTAGGGCGAGCTGAGATTTTTGACAATTTTTTTATAGGCATTTAATTATGATAATGACATTGTAAATTCGAAAGTTGACGCTTTCGCCTTATTTCGAAATCATATTTTTTTGACTATCCTTTAAATTTACTTAGTTTTTGGATACATCCAAAAAAGTTTACGTTGGATAATGGATATTGTCAAAACAAACTGCATCTACTCAGAAATTCAAAATCACAATTGTCGTAACTGGCGCAACTGTTTAAAACTTAAACTTCTAATATCGGCATTACGTCTTTAAAGGCATACGACAGCGCAACTACATGTCATTATTGTGCATAACACACCCCCTATTATCCAATTATTTCTAACCTTTCAGCGGTAATTATTACAAGTTTAAACGAACATGACAGTAAGTGATTGTGTAAGGCTGTTTAATGAATTATTTGTGGGTAGCGTGCAATGGAGACGGCTCTAATTGTTGGACGTTGTTATGATGTGGCGCCACTTGCAAGTCGATCGAGTTTACATTTATGGTAATGAGGTGGAAAAAAAATATCGATTTGTTCGACTAGCGATCGAGACAAACATAAAGACGTCCGCTGCGTGACGCGTAGTCATTTTATGTGCGCAAGAGATAGGCAAATCGACAATTTCTGACGATACCACGGATCTATCGGATAACATTACTGACATATCAGAAATTTCAAACTTCACTGTACCCAATACTTATTATGTCTTTCATAGTTTATAGGCGATGAATACGACAAAGGATATTTTAAAGGCAAAAATATGTACCTAATTAGGAATTAAGTTTTATCAATGGTAATGACATTCACACATACATAACAGGCGAGCATGAATAAAGAGAGAGATCGTAGCAAGTGGAAATCGCTAGTCTTTGCCTAACCCTAAGGGAAAAAGGTGTGATAATATGTATGTAATGTAGTGACATTTTTGTTTTTCCGCTCAATTTCGTCTGACTATAAAGAGTTAACGTTACATATAAATGAAAGCAGAATCTCCAGTCAGGTATTTACTTAATTACAATGGAAAACGGAATAGCAGACAGATCAGTCTCAAGACCGTCTCATTTGTATCTCCGGCTCCTCATCAATACTCATTCTCTTCGCATTTTTCCATCGAGAATCCACTAATTGAAATTGAAATCTGATTTCCCCCTCCCTTTTCTAACCAGCGGGTCTGGTGATTAAAAGTATTCGAAAAAATACAAATAATGAAATTACAATATCGCTAACGACGGTGCCTCCCCGGCCGGAATCCTTTTATATTTTTTGGGAATAAATTAAGGGAAGGAAAGCCCCGGGAATAACGATTTCTTGTTGTTAGCTCGACTTTTCACCTTATTATTTATTTAAGGGATTGTTTCACTACTTATTACAGAAAAATTATATATATCCAAGCGACATATATATGTATGACTATGACGACCTCTATGGCGTACTGTGGTCACCATGCCCGCCCGTCCATCGTCTGGAGGTCTTGAGTTCGATTCCCAGTGCTTATTTCTTATCAGCTTTTATCCGCGGCTTCGCCCGCGTGAATTTCCCACGGGAACAGTGCTTTTTCCTGAGATGAAAGGTACCCTATGTCCTTCTCTGTACTTCTAACTATGTGTATGCAAAATTTCAGGAAGATTAGTTCAGTAGATAAAGCGCGAAGAGGTAACAAACAAACAAACTCACTTTCGCTTTTATAATATTAGTTAGGACTAGGAAATGTACTTCTTTTCACAGATATTTGTCCGCGATTAGGGTGAGTTTTGCACGTTATTGTGTTTATGTCCATCGACTCCACAACTACACATTAATTGAACTAACCATAGAACATTCTTTACAAAAAAAGCCAATTAAATAAAACAACTATTTATGTCACCGTTTCCTGTAACTTCTATTTGCCTTTTCTGCCCAATGAGCTTACCATATTAAGGGATTACATATTTGCAATTAAGCTAGCTCCTTGTTAATTAGAAGCTGACACAGTCCGCAAATTAATTTCCTTTGGCGGCCATCTTAGTTTCTCACATCCTATTTACGCAGCAGTTTACTTAATTAGGAAAAACAGACAATTACCACCAACTGTTACCAATTGTTTTTCTGTAGTCTTAGTTTACATTGATTGTTTACTGTAAAGTTGTAATAATACTTTCATCTGAAGTTATATATAATAATATACAGGCCAATACTGTTCATTTTTGTTGTAGATTTGGTTTTTTGATAAAATAATGTATTGTTAAAGTAGCCTAGTAAACAAGAAAGCTTACAAAAATGAATAGAAATTCTAATCCTAATCCTAATACTAACTATTATTATAAAAGAAAAAGTGAGTTTGTTTGTTACCTCTTCACGCTTCATCTACTGAACCAATCGTCCTAAAATTTTGCATACACATAGTTAGAAGTACGGACAAGGACATAGGATACCTTACATACTGGAAAAAAGCACTGTTCCCGTGGGAAATTCACGCGGGTGAAGCCGCGGGCAAAAGCTAGTTACCTATATTTTTATTCAAGAATAAAGTTTAAATAAAATAGTGTCTTTAGTCAATCCACACTATTAAATTGTTTAGCTGTAGTTGATTTTAAAGTAGTGATCTCCATAAACAATGCCAAGAAAGAATGGCCTACGAATTCTTAAAAAGTAATGTTCAATCCATTTTTATAGGTATGTTTATATATTCATCGTATATTGTCTCAATAATGAGAATGAAAAATAGCCCTATTTTCAGGATGGATGACGAGAATTAAGTAAGCAATTACTCAAGCGGAACAGGGGTGGAATGCTAATAAGATATATGGATGGCGATGGTTCTTATTTCTTATCGTTTACTGACACCTATCGTACGTGGTCTCTCACGAAGACGTGTTTATGACAATGTTGTTCAGGATTTAATTGTTCAACATTCAGTTTACCAGTTACATTATCTCTCATAAATGTTACCTTATAATTGACCTTTACTTGGAAATAATTGCAATATCTATAAAAATTAAGAAGATATCATTACCACAAGCCAGGCCCTCAAGGTCACCAACATAACTACGCCAGACGTTTCAAGTTCGCGTCTGCCACGTTTCGTAAGCCCTCGAATTTCCCGAACTTTTTCCGCTAGCCACTTATCACTAGGGGGGAGGGGTGGGAACACCCCCTCCGTGGTCCATCGAGCTCGACCACTAATTGCGTCCGTTAATTAGAAGACGTCATGAGTATTTACTAAGAGTAAGTGTGAAGTTCTCCCCTCGCTATTTCCGTAAAGTTTTTGAGAAATAAACTTTGGTTAATTAGCTGATGGGCGGATTAGACGCCGCTCTAACGATATTATAGAGTTTTGTCTACTTCAGCCACCTTAATTTTGTTTAATGTTCCAAGTGTTAAGTTAATTTCGGCTTGTTGGGGATGATTATGTTGGTCAAGTAAAGTTAGTTTTTCTTGGCTTTTGTATATACCTATAGTATCGTTATTTATGTTGTGGTGTTTACTAGCATTAGTATAAATACATAGAGACGACACAAAGCTTAATACACATTTATTTATCTGAGTACCTGCCCAACTGAAACTTGTAATCCAATCCAATTATTCACACACAATTATTACACAACCAATTATTACACAACCAATTATTTTTGCGACGCTCTAGGTATTATCCACATAAACCAACCAGGGATACTTAAATATTTGGAATGAGTCGCATTAATAGTAAAAATTTCATTAAAAAATATATTCATATTGTTCTATTTATTACAGAACTAATATTATGAGAAACTGGAAGATTCAATCCAAGAAAATATAACAACATTAAAACGCCACGTTGCGAATCTTATGATTGCGTTTTGTTATGACAGCGAGTTGGCAACGCGGAGTTCGGCGACCCTCAGTTTTAATGATAAAAAAATGCGTAGAGGGGAGGCGAGTAAGTGCCATCGAAGGGAAAAAACTACCAAGGAAAATATTTGGCGCGACAGGTTACCCCCTCGGTGTAAATTGAAAATGATACAGAAAGATGACGCATCTATTTATATAGGTAAGTCGGTCTGAGTGGTCTGAAGTACCTATTTTAACCAGCCAAAGTGGTAATTTATTTACCAATTTATTTTTTAATTATCTCATGGAAAATTATTGTAGACTAAGCTACGGTGATCTCAAAACCCTATACGGGTCTCGGGGAGTTGGGTGAAATGGTCCCAGCATAAGTGGACTGATCACCCGTCTGGTGCTCGCGCTGGCGTCCCCATATAGTAAATAAATAATAAATAAAGCTACGGTGACAGTAAATTACTTTTAATTTTTCGGAAATACTGAAAAACAAAAAATAACTGCCTGTTAAGGATAACTTCCACTTATGCATTAACTACTAGATGTGTACTTCCACTAAATGTGTATACATGCATATTATTGATGTACGGTGTACGGTGTATTACGTTATGGTATAAATTTTGAGAATAAAACAAGTATCAACTTCGAGAAAAAAAAAACAAATCTGGGACTAGATATTTCTAAAGTTATTTTAGCTACAAAGCTCATACTGCTAGATATAGGCCTTCTTCACGACATAATTTCACGACTGGTAACAACTGTATCAAGGACCAAGAAGTTAAAGGAAGGAAAGGAAGACACAAATTTCTTCCTGCATCTTTAATAATTACGTCTAACCATCTAAATAGATACACACTTACACTGTGTTGCCAGAACATATGAAAAAGCAATTCTATAACCTCGATATTCTATGCATGCTTGGGGGGGTTTGGTAAAAATTAAATCTTAACGACGGAAATTTAAAGATGACGCTCGAGCGATCAAGAGATGTGCGCATCTGAGGCTCGGGGACTTAATTGGCTCAGTACGGATGTGACGTACTTTTATACAACTTGTCGTTGATTGATTGGTGTAATAAGCCCGCGTTTTAAGAAATTCTTCTTTTGAATTTATTCATAGAAACATTAATTTTATACTCGTATAAGTACGGTTTCTGAATTTAATTAGGAATTTAGGCGGATTTGGAATTTTATATTTAGAAAAAGTATGAGCTAAGAAAATAATGTATGTTCTACTTACTAGAGATATTAACTTTTAATGACAACCTGCTCGGTGTTAATATTGCCTACTGCATTATTTCGATACAAACACGGATTCTTTTTAAAAATAACGTTGTAAATAATAATCAAAATAATATTTTTTTAGCTTTTAGTAACTTTTGCCCAGAGCTTTGCCCTATGCGTTAGAGTACTTTAGCCAGGTTTACTATTTATCCTGGGAGGCAATGTCCTCCTTCTGTGAGACTGTTATGTCGCAGAGGGAGGCCGAAGAAAGGACCGCGAGGACCACCCCCTCGCGGACCCGATTAGAAGACGGCGGAGGGGTGTGCGACGCAGGCGCTACCTTGCGCGCCTGCAAGCGCCGTAGAGTGTGGGACTGGTTGTCCCACCCGGCGGCAGGGGTCTTCCAGGTGTCGGAAGGTGCCCCTGAAAATGGTGAGTCCGGTCTCCGATAACAGAGACCGGCCAGTCGCTGAGGCGCCTTGTGTTAGATAGATCCGAGGCGCCTCCCTGTAAAGCGGCCGATGGCATCCGCAGGGGGTTTTAGTGGGTAGTCTGGGCCGACTAGCGGCCCAGGAGTCCCACACTCTGTGTGTAAAGGCATTTCCCCCTGCGAATCAAAAAAAAAAAAAAAAAGGTTTACTATTTATACTTACTCAATTTTTCATCTTTTTTCATTGATACTGAATTACTGATAGTACCTGTATACGAGTAGATGTGTGTTGTCAAATGAGACAGGATTATTTTTTAAATTTAATTGAAATGAAAAACCAATCAAAACTGAGAACCACAACAAATAAAGACATCAAACAATCCGATCACGTAAAACTAAAAATAGACGTCAAATTCGCATTGAAATTCAAATTCGGGTGCAAGATTTGCATCGTTGCCATCGAATATTGATTTTCTTTTCTTGAGGGGCTTACTAGCAATCGTACTTGTTTAAACTTTTTATTTTACTCTTCACTCGCGTTTTTTGTTTCAACCACTCGCCCCAGGGTGAGAGCTCCCCTACAAACTCCCTCTTGCATAAAAAAGCTTCTAATCGATAATTTGTGTGGGGGTGCATTAAGCATATCGCCAGAGCACGTTTTTCTCAATGCTTTGAGATTTCACCCTCAAGGCTATTTTTGTTTTGCTGGCCATCTTTGAAATTGCAATGAGGAAAATCCGATTCCCTGTTTTTCCAATGGATAAATAATGTATAACAGGGCCCTTGTTTCGACTATATGGATGATTACTTGGTTTAATGGTTACACAAGGCTTAAAAATATTATTTCGTCCTATATCTACATTAAGTCTACATTTTTTTTTTAAATGTTTTATTTATATCATCAGTATAAGGTGTCCTCATTATTTAGGCTACACGAAAAAATGGTACCACTATTTGCTAGTCAATTGTCCATTCAATTAGCGTAGAAATTCACAACTTCCAATGAACTGCAGAAACCTAAAGTGTTAGAGAAATGGCGAAAGAAACTCTTGAAACAGTCTATTTTCATGAGTTTCTTTCGCCATTTCTTCTCAGCAGTGGTCTTTCCAAAATGCTAGAAGTTTGTATCTTTGAGATATACACTACAATTATATAATTAGTTTTCGACGTGAAAAATAGCTTTCTTTGAAGGCCAAGATTCAATATAGAATTTCTGATTTCTGATGGCACTTTTTGAAAATGAAGTGACTTTCAGATGTTATCGGTCGATATCTGCCAATATCTGATACATCACCATCAGAGTCGCCATTGTATTTGTTCTTAATGTTTTTTATGTGGATCCCCCGAGCTACGATAATGTTTTTATGGCTTTGGAGGGTCGAGCTTAATCAGGGTGCCTTGTGATTAAACTTGGCGATGTTTTCACAGTGCGCGTTAACGTTTGCGTTGGTAGTACAATAATCCAAATTTCCTATATTATGAACTACTGCTGACTCGCGGCTCCGCCCGCGGAAAAAAGTATATCTTATGGCTTTTCATATAAACATCTCCCTTTTCTGCCCTTTGGGGTTGATTTATGTAATCAGTCGTGTAAAAAAGTAGCCTATGTTTGACCCAGAGTTTTTAACTGTATCTGTACTAAATTTAATCAAAATCAGTCCAGTAGTTTAACTGTGAAAGTGTAACAGACAGATAGACAGACTTTTAATATTAGTATGGAAATGGTATGGAAGTTTCGATTGTATAAGTAAATGAGCTCACTTAATTATTTTTAATTCATTCACGTCCTTACCACTCAATCGATATACTTATGAAACGTGCTGTTTGTATGTAATTTTCTTTATCTTAAAATGTGATGTAATAATGAAAGTTTACATTGAACACTCCACTATTTAAAAAGTAAAAATACTCTCATGCCAAGTATACTTTCAACACACAAATTTAATGGTAGGAACACATAAAATGCTAATTCAGTACAACGCTTCCTTACGCATTCGTGCAATAATGACTCGAAAACGGCGAGTTTTTCATAAAAAGAGGTATATGAGTCAAGAACATAAGACTCATAAACATGAAGATATGGCACCACCCTACGTTTTCACCCCTTACCCGAAAAAGTCACCCCGCACGTACGTGAACACAAAAAAGGGCATCAGAGGGATGGTACGCATCCCAAGTAAGCTCATTGCTGGGCCTACAGATGTCTTTAATGGCTTTAAATTATACGTGGAGAGCTAACTGCCGTATGAGGTGATAGATTATACGGAGATATTAAGAATGTCTCGCGTTTTAATTGAAGACGGTTTGAGGTGCGACTCCATTGTTATAGCGGAACGGTTAGAGAATAAATTGATTGTTTATATTGAAATTTACGTTGTAAAAATATTGGTTTTTATTAATCGGATAAAAAACAGCTGGAAAAAATAGTCTGTATCAGATATTTAAGGCTTCTCCATAGAACATTAAACAATGATTTTAGTGGAGTTAAAAATCGGCAGTGATCAAATTCATTTTCTATTTTTTTTTGTTGTTTCCAATTTTGTTCGCCTGTGTGTGTGCAGTATTGATAAATAAACTTTTAATCTATCTAACAAAAAACCACTTAAAAAATATAATAAAAATCCATCCAAATAGTTTTTACAGAAAAACTACACATTAGAAATCATGCTAGCAGACGTCGGACTTCCAGGTATTGAAAATTATAAAGCCTTAACAAACAATAAACGGTTAAAGTCATACATTGTTCACAAACATTATACAAACTACTGCTGATTAACTCACGAGCGACCGAGCACGACCAGCGGTTTCATTAAACAGGAAAAAATATGGAGAAATTGGAAAATAATGTCAATTACGGTGCCTCAGTCGCAGTAACTAACGATCATCATTACGTATCGTGATTGCGTAAATAGATGCGATTCTGCATCGTCGGGGCTATGCTTGCACTTTCCGCTCCGCTTGACGCGTTCGCGAATCTATACTTAATGTAATCACATCCTTATTCCATCTTAGTGTCCCCCCACGTTAATAAATTTCGATAAGGATGCTTAAATCGCGTTGGAAAGAATCTCTTAATGTGAAAAGAAGCATCGCCGTCTTTGTTTTTGACATAATGTACACAAAAGCTTTTCTTTCTGCTAAGAATAAGACAGAAGAGGACAATGCTCGCTTACATTACGTAAACTGTGAGTTAAAACTATTATTTCAATGATTTTTGATAATAAATTACATGTTAGAGTTTGCAGTACTAAAAATGGTATAATGTATGAATAAACCCTTATAATATTTATACAGGTTTATTTTTTAAGACTCACAGATCTGTTCAATGTGGTTATAAAAATAGGCCTTACCTATAATACAATAATTTGATCTTAATAAGGCGTGCAGTAATGACTATATAATTTAGTTGTCACACAAATGAATAAAAAATCAGAGAATGCTGCTATATTACGAAGTCACTGCGCTTGTAACTAATTTAATGACTGTCATTTCCACAAGAAATAACTAATGATGGCGGGAAAAACAATGGAAATGTAACAGTGATTGGTCGTGGATGTAGAAAGTAGATCTGTACAGGCTATACTCCTGGTCATAAAATAGCTTGAAGATACATTATTATGTTACATCCATGGATGTGTGTATGTTACATCTAAAGTCTCATACGTACTTACTTACTTACTTACTACTGCGGTGCAGTGACCCGAAGTGGATCTTGGTCGCCGACACGAGAGACGACGTCATTTTTGGCGGTCTTGCACCAGCTCTCGCCAGTTGTCAGCTCTGAGGCTCCTTAGGTCTTTCAGAACCTCATCGCTCCAGCGGTAACTAGGGCCAACTCATAATACACTTTTTAAAAGAGTACCATGTACTCCTTTTCAAGTTCAAAATGGTAACAAATAAATTTGCTTCATATGTAGCTAGAAAATTTGAGGTAGTCCACTTAGAGCACTAATCCGAACAGCACAAACGCGAACAGCACAAGGCCTTGTCTACGAACAGCACAATTTAATATTTTGGCATGTGCTGTCCGTGGATTATAATTTTTATTTTATTTTCGTCCACGAGCAGCACATATTTCATTTAAAATAATTAGGGAGCCGAATCCACATGTGGACTAAGGTTAACAAAAACATTAAATTAAATTAGGTACATTTGATCGTCTTGTCTTTGTATTATTTTTAAGTTTCGTATTTTATGAGTGCATTTCACTATCTGAGCAATTTTGTTTAAATAGCGCTTTATACCTTTCTAAGGCTGTCTTCTTAATGGTAGTTTTAGTAATTTATTTAGGAATTCTAACTCCAGAAGGGAAAGTAAATACCTCACGTAAAAGGGGAAACTGTCGCCGATAGCACCTCATAACAGAAACAAATGCCGTCCATTGAACCGACAATGTTGCACATTGTTTTAGAACACAAAAGCGCGGATACGTCGCGCCACGCTCGATCGCTTGTGTGTGGACGCCCTTATTTTTAAAACGATTTGTCTATTGGTATGAAACAATGTCGCTTCCTGTGTTCAATTTGCCATTTTGGTCAATAATGTTTACCGTGAATATAATCAATGAACATATAAAAGTTAAAGCACGTGTAATATCAAATTGAAATTTTGAAATTGTTATTCATAAAATATACATATAATAAAATCTATATATGTCTATATATATAAAAGAACAAGGGTAATTGGTAAATCAACGCCCAGCCTAAACCATAAAAGCTATAAACTTGAAATTTGGACCGAAGTTTTATGTTAATACGTAGTGCTCAGATAAGAAAGGATTTTTCAAAATTAGACCCCTAAGGGGGTTAAAATTGAGGGCAAAGTTTGTATGAAAATAATTAAAATCTTCACTGATTTACTTGAAACTTGGCAAGAATGCTTCTCAACAAAAATAACCAATGGCGTGTTTCAGCGTTTTTTGAAATTCAACCTCTAAAGGGGTAAAAAAGGGGAGGTAAACTAATTTATCATCACAAAACCGAAACTATAAAAGCTATAAACGTGAAATTTGGTAAGTGTCTTCATTATACAATATACTGCCCACATAAGAAAGGGTTGTTCACAATTTCAACCCTTGCAGTCCAAAAAAAGGGGTGAATTTGCGTACCTTTAGACAAATCCCATTTGAAATTTCGCCAGTTACAAGCAATGCATGTTGGCCTATTGGTAGAAGCCGCGAATTATTTTTTTAAGTAATAGGGTCTTCGAATCCTGCCGGATGTGACTTTTTTTCCAATTTTTTTTGCGTTTTGTATTAGTTTTTTAGAATTCTATATTTTTTTAAATATTTTAGTAAAGAAATATTTCAAGAAAGTAACTGGAAGTAGCTGGATCGAATCCTGCCACTAACAATAATTTTCTGTTTTCGTTTTTTATTTGTTTTCTAGAATTAATTTCTTACTTTTTTTTTAATTTTGAAAAGAAACGAATAAATTCATTTGTAAATTTATTTCCGGTCATCTACTGATTGTGCCAAGCATAATAATATCCAATAGATGGCGTTGATAAAATGAGAAATGTAAGCTGAAATTATTTCTCAATATTTTCAATAGATGGCGCTGCGCAATTTTGGTGATTTCTACTTCGCTCTTAGGGGTCGTGGGTATAATAATAAAACAGTAAAGATATTTTGTCTGTACAGTACATTTAGTATTTTTGACTGAAATGGATAGAGGGACACTTAAAAAGAATAACAGAAAGCAAAAACATTTTTTTGGAATTTTTTGTCTGTCTGTCTGTCCGTCCATCTGTATATGTATGTACGCGTTTCACGCAATATCTGCTGGACGGATTTGATAGAACTTTTTTTGTTGTATAGCTATTAAGCCTGGGCAACATATAGGCTATAAGTGATTTTGAAAACTGGAACACCTGATGAAGAACCTTAAGGGGGGGTTAGGCGGTCAGCGAAAATTCATATGAAGCGGCTGAAGCGGGGGGGGACGTCCCGGTTGCGCGCCATTCGAATTTTTTTTTTTATCAAAAAGTTAATAGAAATGTTTAGTTTTTCAAAAATTTAAATCAGTCACGAAATCGAAAAGGTAAAATACCTTTGTGTTGGTGATTTTAAAACATTTTTTTATTATAAAACACGGATGTTATCTGTATTCATATGAAATAGAGGTAACTTCACGATTTTTTTCTATCGAGCAAAATTTTTCCCATCGTGTTTTGGAAACAGTCCTCCCTTTAAACATACGTTCTACAATACATATCAGAAATTTCAGGGCGAAAACTCTTCAATTCTTTAAACAGCAGCTTATAGAAAACAGCCAATAACAGCTAAACTATAAGAAATATGGAAATGGTACCTTTGGAAAAGTTTATCAATCTGACGAGCATTTTCTGTTGATGTATAAAAATCGAAGATCAGGATCATCTGATGAAGAATTCCAAGGGACCAGCTACACTATTACATATATGGAAATGGCGCCTTAGCAAAAGTCGTTTAACCTGATGAGCATTTTCTGCTGACGTATAAAAATTTAAGTTTATGCAACATCTGATGAAGAACTCCAAGAGACCAGCTACTCTATAAAAAATGGAAATGGGGCCTTAGCAAAAGTCGTTCAACCTGATGAGCATTTTCTACTGACGTATAAATAGACAGGACACGGGATAGGATAAAGAGGGACTCTGGGTGGTAGTGGTGGTACACGGGAAATTGTAGATAACGAGCAGACGAAGATCGTTTATTGAATGAAATATCACTTTTGATTCATTTTAACACCGCGACTGTACTACGAGTACCTAATATATTCCCGCGGGACACGGGATAACCAAATAGCTGAAATTTTGAGTACTGGAGTTTAGGTTACTACAGTTTGGAACACAAAAAGATTTTTCATCTAAGGAAACTCACGCGGGCGAAGCCGCGGGCAGCAGCTAGTTGAGATATCAAAGAAAAAAATAATGAAGGGTTTTTAAAGAGCCAATAGAAGTTAAAATAAATGATTTTTGTCTGTCAGTTTTTCTGTCTTTGCACTTTTATGCGCATCACGCAAAAACTACTGGATGAAATTTGATGAAGTTTTCCATGTTGTATTGTTGAATGTCTAACTCTGTCGTTGCACCTTGATACCTTGCTTTGAATCTGATATAAGAGTAGTAAATTACGCGCAGACAAAGTCACGGGAAAAAGCTAAGTACATAATATTGTATCTACATCTCATAATGTATACAATCAGGGGGCACGGCAGTGCCCCCGCCAAGTCGAGCGCGAAGCAAACACTGCCGTACCATCCTTTACAGGAACCATTTCGCCGCATTTTCAGGCCCCTATTTGAGAACCTCTGAATAAGACCAGAACGAAGAAATTTTCGTCATCCAGTAAGCTATAATCACATACTTAAAATCCAAAATTTCAAGTCTGTAGGTCATTTAGTTCCGAAGTTAAGCGAAAGCAAAGTTTCGCATTTTCGACACTCACTCACTCATGATCATCAAAATAGAACTAGTACTTCCCATAAACTCAGAGAGCTGAAATTTGGTACAGAGTTAGGTTTTAATGGTCACATAAAGGGAAAACTATAAAAACTAGGATAATCGAAGATCTGGAGTACCTGGTGACCCTAATTAGAAAACACAAGAGCCCAATCAAACTATTAGAAATCGACATACCGCCTTTACAAAAAATGTTCAACTTGGTGGGCCGCTTCATTTGATGTCAAAAATCGAAGGTCTGAAGTATTCATGAAGAACCCTCAGCTGGTCTCAGCTGTATTAGAGATTACCATATCTCCTATGGCAACGCCCCCTTCTATTGCTACATAAAAAAATCGACTGTCATTGCAAAAGTCCAGCGTAGAGGGACACATCTTCTTATTTAATCTAGCCTATAGCGTCCCACTTTTGAGCGAATGTTTCCCCTTCTGCTTAATCATAATAAAAGAGTAATTACATTTTTATTAGGTTTATTACTACCATAATAATTACATTTTTATTTTTAGTGCTTCTTTATCTAAGTATTAGTTTTAGTGCTTCTCCATCGGATTCTGTCCTGGGCAATGCACTTTGCTTCCGACCAGGAGAGAACGACTGCCTTTCCGCTGCAACGGCATACGCCGCCGCCAGGTTTGCTTGGGTCGACCAACTTTTCTCTTGTCCTTGTGGTATCCACTCGAGAGCTTGCCTAGTATATAGGTCTCTTCGAAGCGTGTGGCCGATCTATAGCGTTGCACATTTCCCACAGAGCTCACGCTTGGAGATGATCTCTGGCCAGAAAATGCCAAGTATTTGCCATACTCGTTACCTCTATAATACGTTATAACCGTACATATTCATCGGGATATTGTACCAAGTTGTATTTCGATTGTACTTAAAAGACAAATGTTTCGTTGTTGTCTGTTTTCATTCTGCTTTTAAGAGCGTTGCCCCGCTTCTTCAAAAATTACCCTAAGTTCAGTATGAAAAATTGAAAATATTATGCCTCCTAATGCTTAATGACGAAAATAAGGTTATCAACTTGCATGAGGCCCCAATTATGTCGAAAATTGGTAATGATTATGGTGGTTTAAATGATATTGTTACATTTAAATTTTAAAAGTGCTGAGGAATGAATAAAAAATACTCATGAAGTATATTTTGACCCTTAATTTAGGGCTAAACCCTCGATTTGATAACACTGATCAAGTGTCAAATAAAAAAATTCGTACATATCAAATTAACAAAATGAAATATTATTTACTTTTGTTTGGGGTAAGCTTTCGCCAAGTTGGAAACCCCTGCTCGTGATAGGCCAATAATGACAGACAATAACCATTTTTTTAAAATTTATTTGGTCTCTGGTTTTAGAACACTGGCTGTAATATTGCATGGGAAAAATAAAACTTCGATGAAGTCTTATTTTTTCCTTGGAATCTTGGAGCTAATTTTCAGTTATTCTTTACAATATTCCATGGAAGTAATAAGTACTTTGTACAATAAAGTACTAACTACTTCCATGCAATATTCTGTGGAATAAATTTCTAGAACATAGACATAAGAAAAAAAAATCAATTAAACATTTTTTTGCTAGCTCTATGGTCTAAAATTCTAGTAACCAATCTTCATGGGTATGGTAATATGGTTCATCCATCGAAATACAACTACTACGTATAATATCTCGATGGGTTCATCTCATAAATGTTGACTTCAAGAGTATAAAAGCTCAAGCTTCAGATACAACCGGCTTAGGCGTAAATACCGCGCCGATCTTACAGAAATTAAACGGTCTAAACCGTCTAAAAGATTAAATAATGAACGCGAATGGGCAATACGAAAAACTGTTGCTTACTGTACAAGAATCAGAACCGGAAAAAAAGAAAAGAAAGATTTGTAATAATAATAAAACTACTCCTAAAAAGAAAAAAAAAACTGTGTCAAATAAGAAAATTTAATAAAATAAATCAATATGTCCACGTTTCTACAAAAAGAAGTGAAATCCCACCAAAAACATTCTGTAAAAAAACTAGCCAAGTCTCGATGGAGCTGTTTGTTTGTCTCTAAAAAGTAATGAAATCTAGACAAAGTCGTTCCAAGTCTAAGGTTCCTTACTGCGATTTCTTTATTATTATATTTAATGTTGTGTGACTTGGCCGTTGAACATTCTTTATACATTAGTGGCTTTATCAAGCCTACAATTGACTGGTTATTGAATCAACGTTTTCCAAGTGGCAATTTTCCATCGTCAATGGGTAGCGGTTCTGGCGACAGATTAGTGTAATGGTGTCATGGAGCACCTGGTTTTGTACCCTTGTGTACCCTTCAACGGCCAAGTCACACAACATTAAATATAATAATAAAGAAATCGCAGTAAGGAACCTTAGACTTGGAACGACTTTGTCTAGATTTCATTACTTTTTAGAGACAAACAAACAGCTCCATCGAGACTTGGCTAGTTTTTTACAGAATGTTTTTGGTGGGATAAAGTATTCCTGAAATACTACTAACACATTCCTTTAGAGGGACAAAGGCATTTTTCACAATACGCATTCTCAACAATGTGGAAATCAAACATTGTCTGTAGTACAATATTCAATTAAAACTACCGGAGCGATAAAAAATACAACAAAAAGGTATTTCAGACAAAATACTCACATAA
Source organism: Ephestia elutella (assembly GCA_018467065.1). Classification (NCBI taxonomy): domain Eukaryota; kingdom Metazoa; phylum Arthropoda; class Insecta; order Lepidoptera; family Pyralidae; genus Ephestia; species Ephestia elutella. The sequence goes on along the minus strand of CM031592.1, from coordinate 12,020,419 downwards.
AAGCCATTTGTTCTCAACGTGGAATTCTTTATTTCCCCCCGACTCACCTTCTGTAACAAAAAAAATTACTTATTAAATGGATTCTTTCAAAAACCTTAATTTCGAAAACTTAAGAATTGAACAAAAAATCTTCCCTATACCAATAAATATCCACAAAGTCTCAGTATCTATGGAATAAAGAAATTTAAAATATGTGTGACAATTATCGGTACATGACGTTAATAGTATCCTTACATTGTGCTCTGATAAAAACTCCCCTAACATAGGAAGATTTATTCGCAAATTACTTATAAATTTCTTCAAGAGTATCTATTTCTTTTATTGGCCAAAAATCGTACTTATTTCTTGGCGTGTAAAGTCGAGATTAAAATAATTTTGCGTACCCGTAGACAAGCCGTGTTCCACACTGAAGAACATTGGGCTGCCTTATAAAAATGTATTTAAAACGTCACCGTGGAAAATGATTTATTAGTTACGGAATGTCGTAAATTTGTCCACATCGACCTACCTATAGAATGCAATAAATATTATAGGGACCTGGCTCGCATTTCGTGGTTAGCATATTTTAGTCTCATTTGTGAATAATGTTTTAATTTCTGTAATAATTTTTATTTAAAAAAAAAATCGAGCCTTTGTGTTGACTTATCAAACAGAGATTTATAAAGAACATATGAAGAAATATTTCAAATCAGATTAATTGCCTTAAAAAAATAATCAAGAGCAAACCCTCCTTATAAAAAAAAAAAAAATATTTTATCTTTGATTTCATTCTACGGAATTAAAAATTAAGTCAGTAGTTAAAAAAATAAGGGCTGCTAAAATAAGCATGGGAATATTCATGTAACGCTCTAATACCCTTGCGTTAATTTATGCAAGTCGATACTACGGGTTTTATTTTATAAAAAAAAACATAACAAAAGGCTCGTCAAAAATTGCGATCACTACTGTCACCCAACACTTTTAAGGGAGAAAAAAACCGTCAACCCCGACCTGACATGTCATTGTGTTCTTATTTTTGTCACTTAAGTCTTTTTCTATTTTTTAATTCAAAGTCCAAGGAACAAAAAGTTCTAATTGTGAAGTTTTTTGCGAAGATTTTAAGGTCGATTATTTTTTATTATTGAAATTAAATTGCTTTGAAGTTTTAGACATTGGCCGTTACGGAATACGAAACTTTTTCAAATTAGAACAAACGTGACATGGGAATAGATAAGCGTATATTTTTGTTTTATTTGCAAGAATGGTTTCATTCCATATCAACCGTAATTCCTAAGTGCTTATAAAAAATAGGAAAACACCTATAAAAACATTTACAACAAAGTTTTGCCTTAATAGTTGTACTTTTTATATGCCTTTTCATTTGTTTAATTCGGTCATACCTATGAGAAACATTGTTCACACACCTGTGAGCCCAACCATGTGATTAAACCAATCCGATCGATTGGAAAGGGTACTGAGCTAAAAGTTTTTTAATAATAAATTGCACAATAGAGATCCGGTTCGATCCGGAATTTCATTATTGATAGTTTCCGATCGGTGTGAATACGCCTTAATTATCGACTATGTTTGTCGCACCCTTAAATGTTTTCTTTAACTTTCACGGGTGACGCTACTTTCTTGGATTAATTATTTTGAACCGTTTATTGTTGCAAAGGTTTTAGTTGTATAGTTAAAAATGTATATTTTGAGGGTACTTTTGTTACTTTTAAAAATGTCCCAAATTAAAGTTCTATTTCCTTGACACTATTCGTGTTTTTATTTTTACTTTTCAAATTAATGAGCAATATTTCAATAAATATTTTGTTTGAAAATTTGAGTTGTTTATTTTAAAGAAATTGTCGTTCTAGACCGACACTATTTATTATACCCATACAACTCATACTCAAACTATAACTATTTAACCGTACTATTTGCAAATAGTATGGTTAACTAGTCAAACATTTTACTTCAAATATTGATCGTGGTTGCGGATAACCATCGAGTGGAGTCAAGTAAACCCATTGCAATTTAGCTACTATTACCATGACATAGAGTTCACGAGGTTCAGCTTGATATGCAGTTGTGTGTACCTAGTAAGAACATAGTAAGTACCACATCAGCTACCTGGTCGGTTTTAATAAGCAAGAAATTGTTTTGAGTCGTGAGCAGTGAGCGTGAAGATTTTGTTGGGATTAGACGGTGTGATGTGTCAAAGGCTCTCAAACTTTAAACAGAAAACTTACTAAAATGACAGGAAAATATGTTCGATATAATATAATTTCCTTATTGCTATTTTAGCATATGATAGAATAACAAAGATTCACTAATTCATTTATTATGCATTTCGGATCAACAACAGTTTGTTTACCATTTTTGTAAAAGTTTTGCTAATTGTTTTTGTTCCACGAGAAAAAAAATTTGTGTGATATATATTCGCATTTATGCTATATATTTCGTTTATATACGTATATATTATATAAATTTATAGTAGTAATAGAATTTGCGTCTTTCTCTAGTTATCGAAGTGTTTGTAAGTTTGAGGAGCACTGTCCTGCAAACGAATTGTTACCATTGTAATTGGCACCACAAAGAAATACAAACTTTGCTCCTTATTGTAAAGTGATATATTTATATTATTTTCCTAGTCCCCTGCTATGTAACGAACAATAAAATTTTTAATCCCACCGCTCAAGGGTTGAAAATGTTTGAGAAATTGCGTTTTGGTTAACTGTTGGCAAATAATTACTCAAGATTTCTATGGGAATATTGATGGTGTTTGTCTTGCAAACGAGTGAAAAATTAACATGGTTATAAATATTTGACTTTCTATATGTCTTCAGAGTAGGAGTCCTATTTAACTACCTCATAGGCAGCGGTGAAAAAAAACTTGTGAAGTAAAAAAAATAAATCAACAAGGCAATAACAAAAGCTTAAATCTAGCTAAGTTACATATATTAATAATATTATAATTTAATTTTATTTTTTTGGATTACTTAACTGTGAATCATTATAATTAAATTATTATATTTATTCTCAAGAAATACATTATATACCTTTGTGAAAATTCCAGACCATGGAATGTATACACATGGGGAAAACCTGGAATTATTTTATTCTATAAGAACGCCATAAAAATAAAGAGTATGTAGTTACATTTTCCTTGCTGTATTCAGAAGAAAGCCTGATAAGATAATGTAACTTTATACCTCCGACAAAATTTTTTCATGCCTTCAACCGTATAAAAACTTAAAAAAGCTACACGTAGCTCACGAATACCATTAAAACAAAGACATAAAAAGCGCGAAAGTTTATGACGTCACTATGATAAGTCGGTTACAACTCCTTATCGTTTGCGAGACGTATCGAGAATTCAAAATGTTATGACAATCTGAACTCACCCTAACCGACACCATAAAATACCCATTTTGACATGTTATACGGCCCCGTAAAAAGACTGCGTCCGACATAGTTGATGTACGGGTTGAATGACTATTTAAACGCATATTAAAATCTCAACGATACGAACTAGTGGAGTGGAAACCGTGAGGAATCACATAGGGTTGTAGATCTATAAATGTTTCAGAAGTTAATCGTTGATTTGGTTAAAGGTTATCTCAAAGGTTTTTATTTTTATTTTTTTTCTAGCTTATTGATGTGTCCCACTGCTGGACAAAGGCCTTAAGACATTTTCCCTCCACAAGACCAGCTGTTAGAGGTACCAGAGGGGCGTAGGCGTAGGAGTAGACCGCGAATTAGATGGCGAGATGACGTCGAAAGTTATCTGTGGGAGTGGAAGCGAGCTTGACTCAACAAAGAAAAAAAAATTGAAATATTTTTTATATGTCTATGGGTTAAACTAAAACTACCATCAACGAATTCTGAGCTGGTAAACTTTAATCTGTCGAATTATAGAACCATCGATATGAATAATAAAAGCTTTACAATTCTACTTAATCTATACATATAATAAAACAGTAAAAATATTTTGTCTGTACATTTAATATTTTTGACTTAAATGGATAGAGGGAGACCTAAAAAGAACAATAGAAAGCAAAAAAATTTTTTTGGAATTTCTTGTCTGTCTGTCTGTCTGTATGTATGTACGCGTTTCACGCAAAAACTACTGGACGGATTTGAATGAAACTTTTTTGTTGTATAGCTATTAAGCCTGGGCAACATATAGGCTATAATTCATTTTGAAAACTGGAACACCTGATGAAGAACCATAACGGAACAGCTAAACTATAAGTAATATGGAAATGGTGTTTTAACAAAAATCGTTCAACCTGATGAGCATTTTCTGCCGACGTATAAAAATTGAAGATCTGGAACATCTGATGAAAAGCTCCAAGAGACCAACTACATTATAACATATATGGAAATGGCGCCTTAGCAAAAATCGTTCAACCTGATGAGCATTTTCTGCTGACGTATAAAAATTGAAGATCTGGAACATCTGATGAAAAGCTCCAAGAGAGATTTTTCATCTAAGCGAAACTTACGCGGGCGAAGCCGCGGGCGACAGCTATTAATATGTATTATAAATGCGAAAGTTTGGATGTGAGTTTGTGGATTTGTGAGAATGTTTGTTACTCATTCACGCAAAATCTACCGGACGGATTTCGATGAAATTTGGCATACGGGTAGAAAAATACCGGGAATAGCACATAGGGTGATTTTTATCCCGAAATTTTCACAGGAGCGAAACCACAGGGCGCAGCTAGTATTTTAATATTTGTAGCTAATGTACCTCTATACTTTTTCAAAAGTTCTCAAATAAAGTAATCACAAATGAGATATATTTCAAAAGTATTACAGTGTTGTTTGAGGCAACTAGAAATCCTCGTTCGCGGAACAATCATTGTCTGGCTTCTTGCTAAGACTAGATTTATCAATACGTCTTGTCAATCTTATAAAATTTTATGAACCATCAATAAAACAAAGTTATCGAGTGTTACAATTATCGAAAATTACAAAGTTGTTTATACAAATGTTATAATGAACTCTTTACACTTATCTATTGCAAAATTCATAGTTTTTTTTTTAATCTTTAACTTTTGATTATTATATAGATAAATATTTTACTTGACATTTCTAATCACTTACATTATAAGCTCTACAAGTCTCAAACACATGAACCTCAGGTAGCCGAGTATGATCATGTGAAAAGTACGTGCGTAATAACCGAAAAACCCTAAAATAAGATATTAGCAGATCGTTTGAAACGTCTAAAATATGTAACCACTTTATTTGTACTAGCATATGGTTTATTTTCAGACATTAACTTTTTAGAAGTGATTTTTATATAATTGTTTACAGGCCATTGTCACGGGCAATGAGACATGTTTACGACATTTAAAGTAACAATGGTTTATGTCGCAGGGAATTGAATTGATCAAATGAGACGTCATAAAATCTACGAGACTTCGAAGGGTAGGTTTCTTAGAATCACGTGAGACTGGATCAGAATGCGTGGGCAATTTATTTGCTCGGATTTTTTTTTACGAGAAAATAGTCTCATTTTGCAATATTGCTAGATTCAGGAGAATTTACACCATCAAATACAACTTGATTAAAAATAATTCAAATATCAAGTACTTAATCGTGTTAATTTATGGAGACAGAATTGATTACAATAATTTTACGTCCATTTACAAGGAGGCTAAGCTACCGCCCTTGTAGGTTTACATCTAGTAATTACATAGATAAAGCGGTGATTACAATGAAAACACGTGTAAAAAATGTTATCTTTATGAATCGATGGAATATTTGGGCCCTGTAAACAGCGGTCAAGTGTCAAGCGTGAAGTGCGTTAGATCGGACGAGATAAGCGCCCCACCTGTGAACTGCCCTTACAAGTAGGGTCGACAACTTTTGAAAATGGAACGCGCGGAATGAGTACATTTTTTATTTTTCGTTTGTGTTAGTGGCCAACATTAATGTAATTAAGAATAGTACCTACTTATGTATGTTAATGTAAAAAGTAACTAAAAAAAATATGTACATTCTTACGAAGCACATTTACAGGATTTATTTAAAAAATGTTTACAGATGCTGGCATTTGCACATTTTTTTTTATGATGTTTAATCAAATCATTTATTTGCAGTAAATAGGGTTACAAAAGTCGATAGCAAGTTTTTCATAAATTAAAACAACAAGAACTGTTCGATTTACTGACAACTATCGAGTCCCTTGCACCATATGATCGTAGAATCGATATATTGAGCGTATGTGGACAGTGGGCCAGTTCCGGCGTCCGGCGCCGGACCGCACTCACGCTGACCCTTGTCAATCTGAGAACGCTTTGTTTATTATATTCGAGACGTTTTGCACTTTTCCACACTATTGATGTCTTGCAGCGTATATCTTTGTTGAATGGACTGTTTTTTAGAAATTTTAACATTTGTGCAAAGGTATGTAAAATTGTTTTGTCTTTAAATTGTATAACTTTTCTGAGAGCCTTTAATTTAGATTGCATATTATAAAAATAAATAGGATAAAAGTATGTTTTTGTTTCTATAATCAAACACATTTATAAGTGAAAATTTAGGCTACAATGCAGTGAGAAACATAAGTAATTCCAGAATGTACATCTAAAAATACAAATAAAATTTATAAACAATTATCAATCGAACCGGACACCCAAATCGATCGACTGCATTGAAAGGACCAGTCGCCGGACAACCGGACGTGTCCGGCCGGACGCGACCCACGTCCGCGGCTTTCAAACTTCCTATAATAAAATAATGTATCGGCTCGAGTGGCATGAGCGCACTCGACATAAGCGCACCTTTATGTCCGTTTCATTTTATAGTTTCCAATCGTTTAGTATGAAACTGTTAGATAAATTCATGTACCTAAAATAAACGCTTATAAAACATACCTAGTTAAGTTTACATAAGTATTTGGTTTTCAAGCTTAATAAAAAAAATATTATTCTTTGTTATTCGTAAAAGTAGCTTACTGGTAAGGATTGATATTTAAATTTCATAATTTAAAGTAAAAATAATATTTAAAAAATCTCTAGAAATGGGATCTCTTCTACCAAAGAAATTCATAACATATTATATACTAAATTTTGACGTAATTGCTTATCGGGTTATAATACTTAACATCGCTGTAAATAGGAGTAGGATATTTAAGTACCTAGCAAAAAAAATCATCAGGATATAAAACTTAAATAACTGTTAAGTACCTTGAAATGCAGTTGACTAACCAACGTCGCAGACATGACAAAAATCCACAATATAACAAGGTGCTCATTTGTACGTTTGCGCTCCTCGCGAGTGTACGTTTTCTTTACGACTAATGCAATTAGTGGTGTTGCAGTTGCATTATAATTACATCGTATTTAATTACACGCTGGTTAATTTGAAGCCTTAGAACTGGCCGCGGTAAGGTTTCATGACGCACCTCATTCACACTTCACACTTCTACTATGCAAATATTTTTCTTTAGGGTTAAATGCATAAATATTGTTTCTATTGCTAATGTCGGAAATAATTTTAATGTTGCTTTTAAGTTTTGTGACGATCTTCTTTGTTTTATTGATCTACTAGTAAAATGTAATTTCATAATTAACAGAAAAAGTTTTTAATTTTTTTTAATTAAATTAATACTGAAATGAAAATAAATGAAAAAGATGATTATATTTTTTATTAATATTTCAAGAATGGAAAATGGGATTTATATTCAACAAAATTCAATAAGAAGTACTAATTAAATAACAATTTATAATAAACGTTAAACATAAATAAAATAAAAACTAAAACTAACTGAAAAATAAACTAAAACTTAACTTAAAAAATAAAACCTAATAAATTAAAACTATCAGTAGAAAATATCCAATATAATATAATATTTACATAAACTGATATAATAAAGCTGATGAGTTTTTTGTTAGTTAAAATGTGCTTATCTCTAAAACTACCAGACAGATATCAAAAGTTGTATTCTTTGGATGGTAGCCACATTCATTAAAATAAGCTAAGTAAAAATTACTTTGATACCCCGTGTTGTAGTTTTGATATTACAGAATTGAATTTTATCAACGTCACAAAGGAAGAAAGAAAATTTAATAGGATGATGCATATTTAAGACCATTTTTAAAGAAAATCTACTTGAATAGGTATTTAAAACGAATTCTTAATCCTAATCCTAATCCTATCCTATCCTAATTCTAACTAATAATCTAAATGCGAAAGTGAGTTTGTTTGTTTGTTTGTTTGTTTGTTGGTTTGATTGTTTGTTACCTCTTCACGCTTTATCTACTGAACCAATCTTCCTGAAATTTCGCATTACACATAGCTGGAAGTACGGAGAAGGACATAGGGTACCTTTCATCCCGGGAAAAAGCTCTGTTCCCGTGGGAAATTTATGCAGGCGAAGCCGCGGTCAAAAGCTAATGCTAAAATGAAACAGGATAATTAGAAAATTAAAATAAAATATAACCACGCGTGCAGGATAGTTATCGTGGCCGGATATAGTCAAATACTTAAACAATAAACTGTAATTAGAGCTTGATTTATTAAGACTAAAGCCGAAGATCCAAATTGCGCGCTACGCTATGCACATATTAACCTGTTTTCTCTTTGGATCTTGCGAAATACATATTATTGAAAAATACCTACATGTGGGTTTTATTACTAGCTTTTTACACGACTGACCAAAAAAGGAGTGTTATGTTTTCAGGGTTCATGTATGTATGTATGCATGTATGTAATTTCTTTATTCCACCATAAGTCCTGAACGGCTTAACAGATTTTGATGTGAGAGGTATTGTTAGATTCCTTGCATAAGCCCGAATGACATAGGCTATGTAAGTTGTCAGTCGTGTTTTTTATTTTTAAATAATTAGCTTGTTTATATTATGTTTTCATTTTGGGACTTTTTATTTACTACATAATTATTTAATCCCAAGTTTATAGCCATATTAAACTTTAATTTAAAATATACCTATATGTAAGTGATGGTATAAAATAGTATTTTTTTTTATAACATAGGGCGGCAAACGAGCAAGCGGGACTCCTGATGGTAAGCGATCACCGCTGCCCATGGACTACTGCAACACCAGGGGTTTCACAAGAGTGTTGCCGGCCTTTCAAGAAGATGTAGACTCGTTTTTTGAAGGTTCTAATGTCGTATCGGTTCGGAATAGTTGAAATGAGTTTTAAAAAATAACACATCAATAACGCATATACCATATATAGGAATATAATAGGTACTAAATGCCAAAAAAACAATCGAAGTAATAATATTATACAAGCGGAGTATAGCTTAATCGTTCACAAGTGGGTTAGCACCTTTATAACCTTAACAAGATTTGGCAACCCTAGACAGTTGCAGTTAATTTCTAAATTGCATTTTGCACGAAATTCCCAGTTGTATTTAATTAGGTTCTATGAAAAAGTACCGCAGTTGAAAACTAACTTTTTGGTCATTAACATTGCCTAAATAATTAAGACAGGAAAAACTTGCCGCATTTCAAGTAAACCAGCATTTTGAGTTGACACGCTAATAAGGCTCTCGGTTCACTTAATTTTAAATCCATTTATGGTTATATTTTATGGAATCAATGGATGGGCTCATTGGCACATTAGATCTTTTTTCCAAATAAAGACAAGATATGTCTTACGTACAGCAAAATAAATTAAATGGTTTATTAGCGTAAGAAATATTTGAGCTTTCGGATGACTTCTTTTAATTCCATTTACTATTTTACTAACTTATAACATGGCAACACTAACATTATCTTCTAAAATTGAAATATGGGTGACAGATAAAAATAGTTTTCGAGGGGATTTTATGTAAATTTTCAATTATAATTTCTTTGAGCGTGAGGCGTGAAATGCAAATAAGCTGCATGCTAGCCCCTTGCTCTGCTCGTTTTGCATGAATCTAGCACGAGACGTGGCTCGTGACGTAGCATTGTGATGTATATTGATGGCTCACAATTTCTGTATCATTGTGTATGCAAATGATGCTGACCCTGGCACGTCTTTCTTGGGTCTTTGATATTAGTTGTAGTTTCTAGCACGTGCTATATATTTTTTTTACATACCTATTTAGTATCATGACTTTATCCCTTAGGGAGTAGACAGAGCGCTAAGAGTAGTGAGACTCGAAGGTCACACTTACCTGAAAAGCGTTCGCGTAAGATGTAACTTAAATATTTCTCGTCACAATTGGACTAATAATGTTTGAAGAAATGCTGAGATGTACCAGTATTTTTAAATTTGTTTATAACTATGGTAACATTTAAAGCGGTACTGTTCGCCTTCATAGATCAACCGGCTATCATAGTTTCTTATTTAGTTGTAATTAATACCAAATAATATAATAAAGGCAATAAAGCTTTAAAAATGTTCTCGTTTTAATATCAAGAGAAAAAAATAAGGTAACATTTTAATAACAATAACTGTAAATATTAAAAAAAATCGTTATACATTTCCAGTCATATGCAAAGTATCAGGTCTTAATTTTATACAGTCTAACAGAGGATAATACGCATAAAATCGACGGGCTTACCTGTAAAATATTATGCCAACTTTGTTAGTTGGCGCACACTCACATTTTGCGGAGATGCCACGGCTGATCCAGTAAATCTGACTTCTAATGTATCGCTCAAATCAACACTAGAATCATAGGCTGATTTTCCACCACAGATGTGCAATGGAAACGGATAATAGGATTAAAAGATTTTGAAAATAAACTAATTCTTGGGAAATATTTGGTACATACAAGTAGCCTTTCTTTAGGTAGGTATACTGAAATTAAATACTGAGTGAACTCATAATGTTAATTTATGTAAAGATCTTGAGTCAATACTAGGCCACTTTAACGTATTTCGTAAGTCCTCATTCAAAGAAAATTAAAATGTTTCAAACATCATGATTCAGTCTCAAAATGCATACTGCTAGGCATTTGATATGCCTCTCGGACTGACTTTGTAATAACTTTTAGATTTGCATTATAATTATAATGATATATAAAAAAGTACAGTTATATATAAGTATGATTGATAACTGTGACAGGCTAGCAACCTGTCACTATACCTGAATCTCCATTACATCAGTTAGCCCACTATTCAGCTAAGCGTGGTCTTCGAGTCTCACGACTCTTGGCTCTGTCTACCCCGTAAGGGATAAAGACGTGATTCTGTATCTGTATCTGATAACTATCTGGTGTTATAACTTGCAACTTTACCATGCGAATATTGGCACGATCTTATTCTGGCAACATTAAAAATGGACACTTACCACATAACGTACATCCAAACACGAGTATTCGATTTCGGTATGCAAATAAGGAAGACAGTGGGCACACGTCTTTTTTAACTATTTAAATGTATGCAAAACGCTTGGTACCTGGAAATGATGCGAAAGTAATATCTGTTTCTTATGGTAATATGTGGTTTATGGTCTAGGTGGCTGGTGACATAATAGGGACTTGATGAGCACGTGCTTAATATTAAGTTGTACATACGATTACCATACAGGGTTACTTAGAAAATATTCGTGCTTGATGTGCAAATTCTCTAACATGATACTGAACCACTATTATACAGGGTTATTTGTAATAAACTAATAACGGTGCTAGGGGTGAAAGTACTCATACATATGAACATCTTTTTGTATGAGACCCACTCTGAAATCTCAAAAAAAATCAGCTGTTGCATACATTTTGGGCGAGTAGGTATTGCAAAATGTATGGAACAGCTGATTTTTTTTTGAGATTTCAGTGTCGGTCCCATACAAAAAGATGTTCATATTTATGAGTACTTTCACCCCTAGGAAGGTTTTGCGTTTATTACAAATAACCCTGTATACTTAATCTGTGACTGATCCACTTTACCCCAAAATGAATCGAAATATACTGTTTGCGATGATATGCTGTTGGGAGTCTGTAATAGTTTTGTTTATGTATTTTTATTTCTTATCTTAAATGCACGTGCAAGTTAATTAATTTTTTATGTCTACTACGAGTACTAATTAAAATCTTTTTATCAGCTTAATGCACCTGATATAATTAACGATTATTTTAGATACGCCAGTACCTAAAAAGTGTTGTTTTCAAATCAGTACTAGGATTTTGTATTCAATTCGCGCCTAGGTTATTGTATTCCGTGTATTCTAAAAACTAACTTATCATCTCATCGCTTCATTGTACAAGTAAGAACAAAAGGCATTCAGAAATATGCGAGTGACGCCAGGAAGTGTTGACGTGTGTTGAGGCAATGTTTTCAACGCGGCCACAATTAGGTTTCCACTGAGTAGGGTGTAGTTTGCGCCTACCTGTACTTTACAATGACTAGTTATTGTCTACGGACGAATGCACTAAACTCTGCTTTCCCAACTATTGCTCTTTATGGTTATTATTATAAAAGTACTTTAAGTTGATAATGTTAATAAAACTAGCTAAAAGTATTTATATAAGTTGGTGGGCTTGCTTGATAATACGCCCGGTTTTGGTATGTAGTGCATCATACTTTGGATATACATAACTACAAGCATAGAAATAAGAAGAGCGCGCGCTTCCTATTTTTATGGCACCTTATATTATGGACAACTTGTATCAACAGTTCAACGATAAGGAAAACTCATAATTAATTGCGCAATGGCATCATCTTATTGCAATAATTTAACGTAATAATAATTTTAAAAGTATTTGTAGATGAATGGGAATCATAATTTAACAGAGCATTATTGAAGTTTCGATTTTCTATTGTCGTGCCAAATTACAAGAACCGTAACGGATCTAACAGACTGACTTTAAACAGACGCAGCGTCGATTTGAATATTTTTTCAATCAATAACTGATATATGCAAATTCAACAAAAGACATTATGGGTGCGACAATGAGTCGACCGTTAGCGAACTGAAAATTTCACCAAAGGTGCACGAAATAATAATCGATCGAACGCTATTGTTGCAAATGATATGAAAGTAGACCCCTCGAGTATCGAGAGGTTGGGTGAATCCAAAAATTAACCAATGATAGGTCTAAATTTAATTTTACGAGCTGATACCTGCATCGGTCTGACAAAAGTTCCTTAATCAAATTATGCATTTGGGCCACTATTGTTAGCTACATGCATAAATTCAAGGCACGCCATTGTAGACACATCGGGGGTAGCTGATCTAACAACAATACGGCAGACATCCCGATGCTTCTCGACGCATTGAACGTGTGGGAAGAAGGGTAAAGTCGATGATACTTATCAGATGATTGTTACGAATTACATCTCAAGATTAGTCGTTTTCATGATAAAGAATCTCTATAGTCATTACTGACTAAGGTGCAGTAAGGTCTTGATTTTAATGCGAGAAACTTATTTATTTTAAAATATCATTTCCTTGTAAATAATCTGGACCATTTGCCTTTTTTAAAGTTACTAGTTCTTCTTCTCTTTATCGTACTATGAAATCACACTTGTTTATCGCTTCAACCTCGTTATACTCGTAACTGTATCTACAAAGAGGTAGAAACGCCAATCAAACGTCTTGTAACAAATCCCACCCTTAAAGGAAACAACGCGAATATCGTGTTACAAAAGTTCGTTATGAAAAGAAAACCGTTACTATTATCAAAGGGTATGACAACGCGCAAGAGGGCTATCCAATTTTAAAGGAATTCTTAGAGCAGTAATGATATGGAGCACGGGCGTTGCATACTTTAGACAGAAAAGAAATTTCGGCGACATCGCGAACATTGATATGGAGATGAGATGGCACAGGTAGGGAGGGTGTTATTGAAATTAGAGATACATGTACAAATACCTAAGGGAACGGCGAGATATTGACGATCGGCTTCGGTGTTGGAGATGGTAAAAATGATAATAAGACAGGTGGCTGTTCTGATGTCAACGTATTTTATACAAGGTATAACAAGAAACAATCACTAGAAATAATGGCTGCTTTATTACTACTACGTTTAACTAACTTTAAATCACTACCTCGTAAAAATAAGTACTTTTAGGAAATTTCGTAAGGAAATGTATATATTTCGACTTTGGATCCGTGTTTATTACGTACATATCAACTTTGAGTCGTACATAACTGGTATCGGAATTGCGTCATATAATAGAGTTAGTGTTAGATACGCAACAATTTTGCGTAATGTTTGTTTTCACCGTATTGCTCAATTACTTTACATTGTTAACATTACTGCTCTCTTTTACGACTGCCACACCTACGATTCCTCTAGCAACAGATTGGATGACATCTTTAACCTCAATCGATTCATGAAATTCTCTGCAACAAATGTGAAGAGCACAAAGACGAAGTATTAGTTTATTTGCATAAGAAGAGTCCACACGCGAATTTGCATACTCACCTCCGGATCCAAAATTTACATGTATCTATTCTTTTTTTATCATTAGACCCGAGCACACGTCGCCTCGGGCCACGTGTTAAGGTAGACCAGATTTGCATAAAGTCCGGCACGAGCTAATATTTTGCATAAAAAGATAACATTTAAAAAGTGTGGCCTATGTTAGAACGGATGAATGCCTTGGTGAATATATTACATGGACAATTTTGTATAATTTCTTTAGAATACATATTTTAATTAGATTGAGAATTATGGCCAACTTAGATTTGACTAGGTATGTGAATATTTTTAGGTCAGTAAACTATTTATTTACTATCTAATAACTATTCTATAACTACTGATGTAGTAAAACCTTTGAGCAACAAGGACTTCCGCGCACAGAATTGGTCCGTGTTGCTTTACGAGTAAAATCAATGTATTTGGCATGAATACGGCAATTCACATAATATTTATGAGAACCAATTCTAAAGCTGTGTTCAACACACGAAATATTTAAGAAAATGAATAAAAAAAAAATAAAAATTTATAATAGCCGTTGCACTCGGCAGTTTGGCGTTCCATATTTAAAGAAAAAAAAACAAAATTTTGTTTAAAAACCATTGCAATTTGTCAGTGTTCCGTATCGGCGAAAGTACAGTCAATAATAAAAATTTAACAATTTTTTTCTCGTTTTTGGGTAATATTAAACACGCGAAGCTTCGTGAACTAGCGTTCGGCTACGAAGACTGTTTACATTTCATTATTTACATTGACAGAGTGAAACAACATTGTAAAAAAACTATATTAATTGTCGGAACTTCCAACATTAACATTTCTTACTTTTTCGCTTTTCCGTTTACAAAGTTGCTTGGAAATAATAGTCTCTAAAATTTTGTTAATATTTACTATACATATTTTTTTAATAATAAGCGAAACGGTATTAAATTAAGTTGTTTTTTGTTTAATAAAACCTTCAGAAAGGAACAAACACCTCGAATTTACTATAATAATAACATTTAAAACACCAAATGATGTGCGATTCGCTTATGACATTGTTGACAATGACGAACAGGTTTTGCGGTTTTCCCAAATTCTAGCAGAATGAAGACATCTATCAACTTGAACTACAAATACACTTAGAAAGAGTAGGCGTGAGCGTCGACCACCATTCGGGTTGAAATAACTCGACGACTGCCGATGAGAAATGCCTCGGATTCCCTTATTTGGGGAATTAGCTCTCTTGATTGCTCAATTCCAAACTCCTTAAAGAAAAACTAGTTCTAAAATTCTTTGTTTTTAACATTTTAAGTTTAGAAAAATAGTTTTATTAGCCCAAGTCATATTGTAGTGATATTTTTGTCTGTTAAATAATTTCTTGGGTGGAAATCGTACGTTACATAATCGTGGTTTATTTATTTATTTAACCTTTATTGCACAAATACAATGTATGCCACAATAGGTGGACTTAATGCAAAAGCATTATCTAACAGTCGACCTTTGGGGTAAGCATACCTAGAGAGAGAGAGGGTTTCTTCTCAAACTTTTATTGGCGCGAAGACCAAGAGTTTAGCCAGCTAGCCAGACAGTCTCTTATACTCTACTTACTACTCATCTGATTTTGATATGAAAGTTATATATAAGAATAATTTTTGATTCACGCTATCCTCAGCGCGAAAGCTCTGCAATGGAAAATTCTAAATATAACTTTATTAATTCACAGGTAATCGGAAAAGAGCCTTGCTTACGAAGAAAACAAGCAATTATCATTGAAATCACAGAGTCTCAGTAGAAGGAGTTTAGTGAAATTATTGATGAGTCCAATTAGTGAGTGTCCGGTCATACCAACCGACAGGGAGGAATATTCCACGTTTATGGTATATCCAAGTAGGCCGACTCGAGCTAGAATTAATCAAATCAACTACCCTAACACACCACTTTCCGATATAATTAACGCATACGTGTATGCGTGTCTGGACAATACGTACGAGCTTTCCCTGTGTGCGATAATGAACGATTATAGCGGACCTAGTTTACTTAACAACAGCACTATCTGCGACTACACCATTCTGTTTTCAGCCTTATTATTTGGCATTAAAGTTTGAAATTGTTTTTTCGAAATGGTTGTTGTAGCTTTTTATTTAGATGATTATAGTGTGAGTCTTTTCTTAGTGTGAGTTGATGAGTCACATTTTTTTTTGTTTCGTGGGTAAGGCGCGAGGGTGCTCGCGTGGGGTGGCGCGTACCCCTTGCTTGCAACCCCATCTTATTAATCAGTGAAGCACAGGCCGTCTCTTCACATGTCTGTTTGGCGTGAGGCGTTACTTCTTATTAGAAATTGAAACACTGATTAGACGGCATTACATTAATTATAAGGCTATCGGACACAGGTGTCAGTGAAATATACCTTTGTTGATTGAAGACGTTTATTAACTTTGTACTGTCAATAGTTCAGAAAGAGTTAAGAGGCCATGGAATGAAGGTAGTCATTAGCATCGCTAAATTTATATATTTGTATCTCTAAAAATAAATGTTTTTTTTTTTATTTCAGCTCTCAGGACAAGTGTAAAAAATAAACTACCATGATCAGATCAATATTCTTAAGATTATTGAAAGGATATTTGATGCAAGCAAGAACAAAATGACATAAAGTAAAAATAACGCAGAAAATGAGTAAAAATCAAAAAATGAAATCAAATTATATATTTTAAATATTTTTTAATGCTATACTAAACAGTTTCTATATTTCAATGTATAGTTCTTATAGGACACTAAAATTGTAAAATAACTAATAAGAGAATCCTTATACTTTTTATTTGACAAGTAAAAAATCAGAATACCTAAATAATATTATTAAATAAATCCATACATTTCTATAATTGTAAGTACACACGGCGTCACAATACATTTAACAACAGGATGCGTGTCTCATTAATACATCCAGCAATTAAAAACAAATTACAATCTAAGTAATCAATAAACAAAACGGTCATGCAACACGGAATTTAATTTTAATACGACTTCTTCGAAACTAAAATTAATAATTATACCGCCCGATCGCTATAGCGTGTCATCGAGGTGTCGCTGGGTTAGCCAGTTAGCCCTCAATTAAAACTATCGATTAAACAATCAATATTATCTATAGAAAATAACACAAAAGCTCGGCTTGATAACAATCTACACCCCCGTCTTACACCACCCCCCAACCCCCCTCTCATTAATATTATCGACCCCCTAATTATGTGTGTTGCGAATGCATACACGCTATTATAACCCACACATGCATCTCTTAATGGGTAGTGATGGCCCGCATTAAAAGTATTAAAGTAAAAAATAAATCGATAATCGAATAGGGAGCGATATAGTTATTTTCTTTGTTTCGTGAGCGGCCAGATCGCGTGCGATCCGGCTGTTGTGATTGCTGAAATGTTAATCGGTGTCGGAGTTTGGAGATTTTATTAGAGGAGACTCGAATTTCGTTAAATCGGAAGTCAAATATCGGCTAAGACAGTTTATAAAGTTTTATTTTTACTTTCAAACTTTGGTACTTACTACCGTTTTATTTTTTCATTCTAATATGGCTAAGATAATATTTGGGATGCCCTATTGGAGAATATTACAAGTAAATATATTTTTTCTAAATGCGAACAAAATGCTAACTAAATTATACTCTTTCAACTAATTATATTTGTCATACTTATTAGATCTAATAGGTGCCTTCCTAGTAAAAAAATGTTGAAATAGTGGAATATGATAAATGTCAATATAATAAATTATAGGTATAGATTGATTATCCAGAATCAATTAATTCGAAACTGAGGGATATTTTAAGAATATAATGACATACAATTCAAATACTAATTAATTGGATACAACACATGTGCGCTTTTATTCAGCAAGTAGACTAACAAACAATATTCCAATAACACACATGTACGATGAATAGAGTCAAGTGGCCGTACATGCAAGTGTAATCGTGTATTGTACGGCATTTCGGTTGCGTGCGCGGGGCCGCTTGGGCAAGGTCAGGGCTGCTCTATCTGATCAATGGTCAAGCTGATCCGCGAAAACGTGCGTCGTGAATCGATACGCAGCGTTCTTATTTCAAAATTATTACAAATTAGAAAAAAATGTTTTATTGTTTATATTTTTTTTTCGAACACTAAAATAGTGATGTTCGTCTATTCTAATTTTAATCTTAAAAAATGTGTTGATTATTCGATATCTACAAAAACAAAATTGATAAATTAAAAAAGTGGTTTTTGAAAGACATGTTTGATGAAATGGGTTTGAATTGATAGCTTTCCGAATTATATCAAATGTTTGTCGAAACCACGGGTTACTGTAAACAAACGAACGAACTACAAAAAAGCGGCAGCCCGCCGTGTCCTAATAGAAACTGTATAATTAATCACTTGATTAATCAGTGTGACGAATAAAAACAGTGTAATGACCCGTTTCCTTCAATCGATCGACATGACGTCATCAACATTCGAATGCAAAGTCATTGTGCATTCTCTGCCCAAATGTGTATCGATAAACTCAATGATTTTTTTTTGTTTTATACTACTATAGAAGAATACTTTGCTAGATTATAAAGTACTTATGTACCTATAAAAACAAGAAATAACATGCCTCATATTTTATTCGGAATAAATGTTTTCTAATTAGTACTTTATATGTTTTTGACTAGTATATTGCTAAATTACATATCAATACATTTTATAGGTACCAGAAATGAAACAAAAGGTGTATTATTAACTTATTTATATAAGTTTTGTTAGACAGTTACTAATTTAAAAAAAAAGTTTTCCTAATTTTTTAACAACACAAGTTTGAGACCGCCGCATTTTATCACCCAAACATAACGTTGTTTACAGACGGAAAATCGATAAAAATGCAAGTCAAGCCCTAACGAAGGATAGGGTGGTGTCAGCTTCTCGTAGGGCGAAAAAAAAGTGAAAAGCAATCAGTGTGGCATAATTAGTGCGTTGTAAGTATGGGGCGCGTTGCCATGGCAACCGCGTCCGTGTCGATACCCGCTGCTTACCCGCCGTGTTAATTTCCAACAGAATTAATCGAATCAGGCTAACGGTCGATATCGATTGGTGCGATTGAAAGCTAGACGTCACTATTTAGTGTTCGCAACTTGCCGCGGTCATAAATGCCTAGGCTAATGTGACATACTTAGATTTTCAATTCAATAAATAGTACGGGTTATAATAAATATTTTTTCTAAAGTTTATATGATAATGTGTATCTGGCGGTTTTTGACTTTGGCAAAGTTATAAATACATAATACAAAGCTTATAATGTAAGTATGTTGAGAGACAAAATAATATTCATGTATGTATCAATAATTCTAATTTTAATACACTAGCACAATTCACTATGAACTAATTTGAAACAGTGAAATTCTAGATACATACAAAGTTCTTAAATACAGATTTTGAATTTAAAATGTTTCTTTACATTTAATTGAGTAAAGTATGAAAATCTAAAATTCGCTTTATTTATTAATAATCGACTTACAGTGAATTTACAATGAAATTAAACAATTATGGTGAAACCC
Organism: Ephestia elutella; assembly: GCA_018467065.1. NCBI lineage: Eukaryota > Metazoa > Arthropoda > Insecta > Lepidoptera > Pyralidae > Ephestia > Ephestia elutella. The sequence goes on along the minus strand of CM031592.1, from coordinate 12,000,560 downwards.
TATTTAATAAGAGATGCGTTCTAACGAGTTCGCCTTTTGTTGCGACCAAAATGACGGACCTTAACCACCTTTTGTATTCAAAATTCGATAATTTATTGCCGAAATAATATAATTACGGCCTGATGGACGGATTGGCCACGGGCGGAAGCGTCAAATTACTGGAGAAATTAAAGCGGAAACATTTGGTATCTTTTAAAAATATGGAGGGTACAGAAAAGTAACTACGCCCGAGGCACCATTTCCCGCGAAAAATCGGAAAAAGTAGCTTAAGTACGTACTATTCTAGATTTAATTCTACCCATATACGTTCCAAATTTAATTCAAATCCATCCGGATGTTAGTTTGCGGCATTAAGACACAGACAAACAAATAACCACAATTTCACATTTATTCATAGGATTAAATTTTATAATGTGTAATACAAGTAGGTGGATAGGTAAATCTGTAATTTGTTTTATCATTGAATTTTAGAAAAATCATACTCTATCACATGGTATTCAGGTGGAGTCTTGTTTTTGCAAATAAATATGTTGTTATTGGTGGTTGGTGATTTCGGGATAAAAAGTACCTACCCTATTTCCGTTATTTTTCTACCCGTGTCCTAAATTTCATAGAAATCCATCCATTCATTCCATTAAAAGATGTACTTTTTATCCCGATTTTTTTTATCCTGCAACTAGTATTATTTAGATTACAAAAAAGGATTTAGTTCCTATATTTCTATACTCTCGTTGCTTTATCATTTTGCCGCTAGCAAGATGGCGCGGCCATTATTGTGTCTGTTCGATACATGAATTATAATTATTTGTCGCGTCTGATTCTCTTTCTTTTTATATTAAGGTTTTAAAAAAATATATTACTTCTTAAAAAGTAAACATTGTTAACTTCTCTATAGAGCCAGGGTTAATACAATTATTTTTATACTAACATTAAAGGGCTTCGATTAATTAAATTTTAAATTCTTGGTACAAAACCTTTACATTTACTAAGAAGATACATTAAGCAGAAATAAAATTGGACATCGCGTGTATAAAACCAATAGTCTGAGTGAGTCTAACTTTTCTCCTAATTATTTCAAATGAACTGTAAATTCAGTTATTTTAGAATTGTTTTTTAAGGTATAGCTAATGTCTCAGATATATTCAGCTAAAACTTATAATTGTAATCTATTTTCAAATAACTAAGTACTATATTATAATGTTAATATCAAATACATTGTGATGTGACTTACCTGTATCAATTGAGCGTTGGCACATATTAACATAGCCGGTGCTTAATGTCTCTCACATTCATATAATTGTATTATCACTTTACAATGAGTCATACAGTCTCAACCGACAGATATTTTAAAACTTAAATTGCCGCAAAATAAAACTGTCATAAAATACTCAGAAAGAAATAATTAAAGTCCACTTGCATAAATTAATCGAAAATTCCTAAAAAAGAACACAATCGGATAATGACAAACGATCTTGGTTCCGACTCGATCGTGCCGATTTCGAGCGACCAAGCTCGTCCCGCGGTGGCTGACTTTATAAATCATATAAAAATAAATCACTCACGAGGTTAAAATGTGAAATACTTTCTCTAAACAAAAGGGCATTGTGTATGCAAAAGCGCATTCCTCGTCGAATTCTTTCCATCGCCTGCCAGTATTTTTTATTCGATGCGAGCGTCCGATGTATCGATATCTTTTATGCGCGACCGTCGTGTTGCCTGATCACGATTGTTATCCTATGAACATAAAATATTGTGATGTATATTATAAAGGCTTCAGTATATTAATGGAAAGAAATGATTATATTTTCGATGTCTTTTTAAGGAATTGCTTGCTTACGTAGATCTAAAGTTGTACTTATTTGTCAAGAATGAAAAAAAATGTTTTTCTTTTTGTGTAGGTACCTAATGAATGTAAAATGTCTTATCTCATAATCATTTATTTATGACAAAAAAGTAGTTCTTTAAAAATATTGAAAAAATAACTACGAATACTATCTATTTCATAATATTATAAATTTTAATTTTCTTTCATTTAACGATTTTTTTTATTTAAAGAATACATTATTATCCATACCTACAAGTTTTAATTACCATCTTTATACTTTTTCACATAACGAATTCCCAACCACTTAAAATTTAAGATCATATTATTTATTTCTGTTACTTTGGGAGCTTATAAATCATTAGTGCATAATTAAAAATACCCTTTTGAGCAGTTGCTAACCCGCGAATATAATTTACGATATGTGGTCACCTTTAAATGCATAAACTTTCTAATTTGCCAAAACCCTTCTTAACAATACAGGATGATAACTGTAAACATATGTTACCCTATTATATAATTAACATTTTTAAGCGTCGATATATTATGTACTAACGTATGAATAAATACATGGATAATTCACACAGATTGAGCTAGCCCCCAAAGTATGTCAGAAACTTGTGTTACGGGTTAGTACCCGTAACACAAATTTCTGACTTACTTTGGGTACATTAAATACCCATTAAATGTTATAAAATTTAGTTATTTTATAACATTTAATGGGAATTGTCACCGAAAAATATTGGAATTTCTGAAAAATATTTCAGTTATTTAACATTAACCCTAATGAAATTATAACAAATCAAATATACTAATTTTAGTTACAGCTACAACAGTTTTCAGGAATATTTCGAATTTTTTGGGAGCTTTTCATGTGCATGATATGCACCAGGTAGGGTTCCAACGAGGATAATTTACATAGGTGGCAATGAAAGCTTGTGCCAAAAATGTAATTTTGGTAAGTAGATAAAACCTTTTGGTAAGATATATAATTTGAAAAATATCACTGCTTAATCAGTGCAGCAAGATCGTGGATTTTTTTATCGCCAAAAAGCACTGTTTACAAAACCACTAAGCTTCGCGGAACCCGCTTTGAGATTATTATTTTTTTATTTATAAAATAATATTTTTATTTTTAACATTTTGTGAACACACTGTAGAAAATCACTAAAACACCTCAGTAGAACGATAAAAATATATTGCTGGTTCTTTTCTCTCACATCCTCAAATCTGCAGTCAGAACCGACCTTAATATCTGTCAAAGGAGCAATTAAATTTCGGTGTTGCCATAAAACAGGGGATTAATTCCTCCCGAGGTTTACAATAAAACAAAACGCATTCTCCTCATTTGCAGGTAGGGAGGTTACTTTTTGTAGGATTTAATTTGTTTTACAACATTTTATAGGAATCGTTCCTTTGAAATTTTAAATAAATAAATTAGGAAACTGGACTTGTATATAGCATACAGACAAAATATAATTTTTAGCAAATTTGTCCAGTCTTTACAAGCATGATTTGTAATATTAATTTATTGGCTAAATACTTGATAATTTTGACATGACACCGACAATTACCATAAACCTTTTAGATAACAAGTTGTTTAGCTGAGTTTACGGATTCAAAATAGACTCAAAACGTTGTATCTTTAAACAATGTAGCAAGAAGAAAATATTTTAAAAATCTGATATCATTATTTGAGACAAATTTGATAGCTAACTGTAATGAGTGGATATCATAACTCACTAACTTTCCTGTCAAAATTCACGCAACGCCGTAGTTTTTACTGCACTTTTTACTACTTTGATTATCGCTTAATATACGAAGTACAACCGAAATTGCCTTAATCAAGATTTAATTTTTCATATTTTTAATGCTTCTTTAATCGACGCCCAAAGCTAAACTCTTCGTGAGTTTTTCTTATAACTTTAACTTTTTAATAGAAGAACATTATTGTTGTTGTTATACGATTAACAGTTGAAAGAAATAGTATCAACAATTTATTTAAGCTCCATCTACACTAACAAGGAATAAAATATTCACCCGTGAAGCCTCGCAAACTGCGATTATCCTTGTCCAACTCGTACAATTTATTTTTAAAGCTCGTAAAATCTCACTCTTTAAGTAATAAAAGCAACATTTCAGCCGTCGCGGCCCACAAGCCTTCGTTTAGAAAATTAAATCACTTCCAAACATTGTCGCAACACTAAAAACTAACGATATGACGCTTTATTTACATCGAATTATAACCTAAAACACTCCCTGAGAACAATACTTAACTATACTTAGAGTATTTCACATTGCAACCCGTTTAGCGACAGCGGAGGAGTAAAAAACGAAGGCAACGAGATGAGAAAAGTTACTTTAAGAATATACGGAAGTTAATTAGAAGCGGAACGAAAAACAACCGTAACTGGTGGCGAAGTTGGCCGTTCTAGCACGGCCAATGGTACACGGCACTCACACAGGCAGCCCTCACCACCGCTTCTCTAGGCATTTGCATACCGCCCGCCCAAGCGCGCCGCCGCCCAGCCTGAGCGACAGGGACAGACGACATTCAAATCATTTGACATCACTAATTCTGAATTGGAAATTTGAAATTCTTGAAACGGTTACCTCACTATTCGAATATTGAATGAAGTTTATTTTTTTTTATCCGCAATGTTGATGTTTACGAACGCAAATGAGGTTGTATCGTGTAAGGAAAAGGATGAATGTAAATTTATCGAGTCTGTCGCTCGGATGCGGCTCGTAAGTTTGGGGCCGCGCGGTGAGAGAGCATGAATGAGCCGCGTAATCCTGTAATGACGATGTATACCTTGCTGATTGTGACGTGTAATGGATGCTCGCCTTATTCACGTCTGATAAAAGGCTGCGTGTGTAATTTGATTGCAAAATATTGAGATTAGTTATCAATTTGCAATGTCGTTTTAAAATCAAAGTAATAAAAATGTAGAGTTTTAAAAGTTTAACATTTTTCAATTATGGTTTGGTACTTTCAGCGTAATATAAGGAAGAATACTGTATATTGTGACTTCAGGTTGTCATTTCGTTGTGGGTGATACGACTATACTATACAACCTACTATACTTTACAGTTATAGTGAAAAATAGCAATTCAATATAGTTCAAAAACATTGATATTAGATCTATTATATTAAATATTGTTTAAGAATTCTTAAAATTACTTATCAAAAATGTTATTAATCAATATACATAAATTTCTTCCGTTACTTCCATGCTGGTCTAGGAGCGAAGAAAAAAAATAGAATGTGCCAGCTGCTTCTCTTCCCGCGCAGATTGTAAAAGTCAATCGAGAGAAAGGGCTTTAAACTGGGGATTCCTCCATTCATAGGCGATGGGCTAGCAACCTGTCACTATATCTAAATCTCCATTCCATCAATAATCCCACTATTCAGCTAAGCGTGGCCTTCGAGTCTCACGACTATTGGCTCTGTTTACCCCCGTAAGGGATAAAGACATAATTCTATGTATGTATTCCGTTACTGGCTTAGTGACTGGCAGACAGCGCACAGCCAAAACTACTGGGCGTAGTAAAGCCCGCTATAGACTTAGCTATAATATATATTAATATATTTTATAGTAAGGTATATTACTATATATTTTCTATACAAATTTTCGAGTGACCGCACACGCAGCTATAATATATATTGAAATGAAGGCAAAATATATATTACAGCATCATCTCCGTGTGTGGTAGCTTGCTATAATATATAGTATAGTACGGTATATTAATATATACTATAGCTAGGTGTGTGACGGGCTTAAGCTGAAATTTGGTATGTAGGTTCCTTAGGAAGTGTAGGGGAGCACTAAGAAAGGATTTTCCAAAATTTCATTAGGAACAAAGTACCAGGCCGCAAATAGTAAAGCTATATACTATTCCAGGATTCACTCTACTCTTATAACATGAATGACTTACAAACTTCTAAAATAAGATTATAATATTAAATAGGTCCTATCGTTACAGCTTTTCATTACTTGTATTTTTAGTTGGATACAAAAATACCAATTAATATTATGTATGTTATATTGCCATACGCCAACGTACGAAAATCACTGATATCAGTAAAAAAATAGCGCGTCTAAAATGGCAATGGGCTGGACATATCTGTCGCAGAGATGACGATAGATGGAGCCAGAGGATTCTGTTTTGGCGACCCCGTACAGGAAGACGAAGTGTAGGCAAACCAGCTGCCAGATGGTCGGACGATATTAAAAAGACGGCAGGGCCGACCTGGATCAGGATCGCCGCATCAAGATCGGAGTGGAAAATCATTCAAGAGGCATACGTTCAGCAGTGGACGCAAATATGCTGAGAAGAAGAAGAAGAAGAAGATGTTATATTACAAATGAATTTATGACCATCACCTTATAATAAAATTACCAAGATTATATTCTACTAGCTGTTGCCCGCGGCTTCGCCCGCGTGAGTTTAGCTTAGATGAAAAATCATTTTATGTTCCAAACTGTAGTTCAGCAGAAAATGCTCATCACGTTGAACGATTTTCACAAAGCCGCCATTTTCATATATCTTATAGCGTAGCTGAACTCTTGGAGTTCTTCATCAGATGTTCCAGATCGTCAATTTTTATACGTCAGCAGAAAATGCTCATCAGGTTGAACGACTTTTGCTAAGGAGCCATTTCCATATATGTTATAGTGAAGCTGGTCTCTTGGAGTTCTTCATCAGATGTTTCTGATCTTCGATTTTTATACGTCAACAGAAAATGCTCGTCAGATTGATAAACTTTTGCAAAGGTGCCATTTCCATATTTCTTATAGTTTAGTTGTTCTGTTATGGTTCTTCATCAGGTGTTCCAGTTTTCAAAATCAATTATAGCCTATATGTTGCCCAGACTTAATAGCTATACAACAAAAAAAGTTTCATTCAAATCCGTCCAGTAGTTTTTGCGTGAAACGCGTACATACATACAGACAGACAGACAGACAGACAGACAAGAAATTCCAAAAAATTTTTTTTGCTTTCTATTATTCTTTTTAAGTGTCCCTCTATACATTTCAGTCAAAAATACAAAATGTACAGACAAAATATTTTTACTGTTTTATTATATGTATAGATTACTAACAAGCTAATTATCTATACATATAATAAAACAGTAAAAATATTTTGTCTGTACATTTAGTATTTTTGACTAAAATGGATAGAGGGACACTTAAAAAGAACAATAGAAAGCAATAAAAAATTTTAGGAATTTTTTGTCTGTCTGTCTGTATGTATGTACGCGTTTCACGCAAAAACTAATGGACGGATTTGAATGAATCTTTTTTTGTTGTATAGCTATTAAGCCTGGTCAACATATAGGCTATAATTGATTTTGAAAACTGGATCACCTGATGAAGAACCATAATAGAACAGCTAAACTGTAAGAAATATGGAAATGGTGCCTTAACAAAAGTCGTTCGACCTGATGAGCATTTTCTGCTGACGTATAAAAATTGAAGATCTGGAACGTCTGATGAAAAGCTCCAAGAGACCAGCTATACTATAACATATATGGAAATGGCGCCTTAACAAAAATCGTTCAACCTGATGAGCATTTTCTGCTGACGTATAAAAATTGAAGATCTGAAACATCTGATGAAAAGCTCCAAGAGACCAGCTACACTATAACATATATGGAAATGGCGCCTTAACAAAAACCGTTCGACCTGATGAGCATTTTCTGCTGACGTATAAAAATTGAAGATCTGGAACATCTGATGAATAACTTCAAGAGACCAGCTACACTATAACATTTACGGAAATTAGATAAAAAATATAAAAACACGAGTGACAACTCACTACTTAGCCTATGTCACTCGGAGGAATGCAACGAATCTAAAAATATCTCTTACATCAAAATCGGTTAAGCAGTTCAGGACGCATGGTGTAATAAAAAAACTTACATACATACATGAACCCTGAAAACATAACACTAATTTTTTGGTCAGTCGTGTAAAAAGAGACTGCAATAGGAGAAGGAATATCATGTAACATATCAATAAGGCTGAAGCGAAACTACATTTTAATTTATTGACACTTAACCCCACGCTCTATTTTCCAACTAGGTTTTATTTAATACCATCGTAATGCTTTCTCAAATCAATTGATGGCACTTTGATGAAATAACGTTGAGGCTTTAATGAAAACACACAACAGACAAGAACATTGTAATTACGACGAGTGCAAGATTTATTACATGAGGATAGGAAACTAACCACACGTGACTAAGGATCTTCAATAGAATGAATTAAGGAACAAATTTTCCGCGAACGATAGCACACTCTAATACGTATGCAATTAAAACCGGTTTCCCTTAATGAGTGGAGGTCTTTGTGACCTTTCCGCGCGAGCGAACAGTGCATATGCATTTCCAAATGTGTGTGAATACCACGAAAACGGAACATGTAGTAGTTAATTTTTGCGCAAAGCTCGTGCGAGTGAGAGGCATGCTCATTTACAAATAGTTTGTTTAAGTGCGAGCGAGATGGGGATGTGGGGGTTCATTAATGAACGTGGAAGCCTGCGCTCTTTATTGCTTTCGTGGCTGGACGCTAAGACGTCGGCGGTTAAGGAGTTTCCGAGTTTTCTCTGAGAAAATGCGAGAAGACACTGTTTGTTTTTCTCTATTGGAATGCATGAATGTACATTGTATGGAAATTAAGTGAAATGAGAGGGAAACGACGGATTAGAGTAGACGTTCATATCAATTTTTAACTTTGATTTTTGTATCACAATTTGGAAACACGAATCATTTCTAGTTTTCGCAATCACTACATCCTACAACCTTATTATCTTAGACTAAGTTATAAAGTAAGAATTTGCGGTGCCACATATAAACGATAATTAACTGAAGCACGTAAAAATCTACTCATTTTTCAGCCCAAGTGCTACACAATTACAAGGCACGAAAACTACACCAACATTTAATTAGACGGCCTTCAGACGAACTAAGCGTAACCCCAAATAAAACCCTTCTAAATAAAAACGCTGTTCACACCTCCGCTCGTGTACGGGTTAAAGTATTTTTAATGTGGCCGGGTTGTAATGGAGCAAATATATCCATAAATAGTAGAGGTTAATGTGGTGAATGTTTTCTTAATTTCATCCCGCTGTGGCTGTGTGTGTTAAGAAATTAAGAGGGCTGCAATGTCCGACGGCCACTTAACGTCCTTAGCAGTATTGTCTTCTGTTTTGTTGTAATAAACCCTTAAGGTTTCTTAATGAGTCATAACGAAGGTTTGTTTTTGGTAATCAGCAATTATCTTAAGAAAATGTACTTGTGTTTTTTGGCACTTGTGAGAATATTACGAACCGTAGGTAAAATTTACTTTTATACTAGGCACCTCGGGATTCCCCTTGGTAGACATGTTGTAGAAAATTTAAATAATTTATACGATATCATAATCTATCATTGTAGAAAAATGTTATTAAAATCTATTCTATGGTTATATTTTATGGCTCCTATGATAAAGTGCATGAATACCCATTTTTAAATATCAAAACGTTTCAAAGAAGTGAAAGAAAATAATGCAAAGTGGTGATGCTGTAGGTAATAATAAAATTAGGAAAATTAGAAAATTATAAATTTTAAGAAAATTCAAAACTTTTGTATGGAAATAATTATTTAAAATAAGCAATCAAGCACATATATCTACAAACGTTTCAAAAATAAAATGATATATTCAACCGCATTAACAATGTTTTCATACGAGATGAAGATCAAAGTCCGTCTAATTTTCTCAATAGATTGCTGATCTGCAGCTGCATGGCTGAAATATTAGTGCATTTGCTGCATTTGAGATAAACTCAAGTCATATTTTAGAGGAATGCAATTATAACATGGGGGCGAAGAGACAGGAACGCACACACACAAATGTTTGCGTTATATTGTTGTGTGGTAGGGTTGTCGATAATGAAAAATATGAAGTATTCGTATTCATTCGTATTCATTTATTCACATCAATTTGTAAACGTACATGCACATCTTAAATCTACATATTTACAAATTTACCTTTGCAGGCGTTGTGAATATAGGGTACAGGAAAATCTACAACTTTTTCAATAAATATAGTTCACAAAACAGTATTAAATAATTTAAATCATATTCCATGTCAATCCTAAAATGTAAATTATCTGTAATAAATTAATAATTATAGCAAAAAATAAAATAAAAAAACAAATATATGGGAATAGTTACAACGTCATTTTAGTAAATTATTAATATCACAGTTTGTCAGTCCAATAGTCGTTTAGATTATAATAACTTTTAGCAATCATTAATTTTTTTAATTCATTGTCAAATTGTTTACCTTGAAGGGTTTTAATTGAATTTGGCAAATGGTTGTAGGCTTTTATTGCCATGTAATATGGACTACTTTTGTACAATGCGAGATGTGGGGTAGGTACCACCAAATCATTACCGCGGCGTGAGACGTAACGGCTAGGTTTGTCAGCATTTTTTTCAAAAAAGCGCGGGTGCTTCCGTACGAAGCGGCACAATTCATAAATATACATGCTAGTTACCGTAAGAATATTAAGTTTTTTAAACAGTTCGCGGCATGTTTCTCCCGGCTTAGTGAAAGTTATTATTCTTACGCAACGTTTCTGCATCACAAATACCGCCTGGACTTCGGCTGAGTTTCCCCAAAAGATCAACCCGTATCTTATCCAGGCAGCGGCATGACTGTGGTAAGTAGTGAGGGCGCATTCCATATTCGTACTTTTTCTAATTTGTCGTAATGCGTAGGAGAATTTACTTAACTTGCTAACAACTGATTCTACATGGTTTTTCCAGGTTAACGTTGAGTCCATTTTGATACCTAGGATTGAAAATGTATCTACCATTTCAATATTTTTATTATCATGAGATATATTTAAAGGTATTTCATTTCTTTGGTATGGCCGAAGATGCATTATTTTAGTTTTTTCGAAGTTCAGCTCCAGTCCTATATTGTCACAATGATTTGTTATCTTTCGGAGGGCCTCAGAGAGAATATTTTTTAATTCATTTGAGCTGTCGTAATCGCAAGATATAACGAGTGTCGCATCATCCGCGAATAGGACAATTTTATGCGGCTCGACTACAGTGGGCAAGTTATTGATATATACAAGGAATAATACAATAAATTGAGTAGAAATTAGCCTTATCTACACATGGATGAACTAAGCATGGGATTATAATATCGATGTTTCGTTTTCACATTTATTTTTAAATTGCTTATAGAATATGGTATCTTAATAAATCTTGCGGTACTATTCTGGCTAATCTCATTATAAATACTAAGCAGTTATCATTTGTTTTGGCTACGTGCCACGGAACGGTTATGCGCAGGCGATCGAATATCATTATAATTAGCTTAATTAATACCAGTGGAGCTGGAATGACTCTGAGTAACTTTTAGTATGGGTAATTCTTAATTTGTGGCCGATGTGGTAATCTCATGCCACGCGACTAATCCGTAGGGTGACGTCCGGTTACAACGAGGTGTAGCCTAGGGTTGGCACAAGCTATCATGTGTATGATTTGTTTCATTTTCTTCATCATCCTCATTACATTTTCCAGTTTTTAAATGGTTTGGTGGAAAATATATTTTTTTCTAAAATCTCTGTTACTATTTATATCCTCGGTCACTTTCAAAACTTACATAATACCTACCTAATAAATTTCTTCATTGTATTACACCTCATTACAGAATTTGTTTTTTTTTAGAAGTGTGCAGTAGGTAGGTAACAAGTCTTATGTCAGTCGAATAAGACATGTCAAACAGCAAATCTACGTGTACCTATGGAATGTAAAATTTATTAAAATATAAGCTTTTAATATAAAAGTAAAACGGATTTATATTTTATTAAGTATCCCATTAAAATGGTACGAAATCCTGTTGATGACTCCTATTGTATCGCCTTTTTATTAACCCTTTAATTTGTTTATAAAATCCTGTAATCTTAATTGCGTAGCTGATATATAAAAAAGTTATGATAATTACTTGTGAAGACTGTTAATACTATTTGTGAAGACGGTATGTATACTAGATTGGTACTAACCTCACACTATGAGAAATGTCGAATCAATAAAACCTGAAGAATAATTGCAAGTAAATATCTTCTTAACATAAAAACTACTATAAAAAAAATCTGATCAAATTTATTTAAGTACCTTAATTATATTAATAACAAGATAATTATTAAACAATATAAAACACGACTGACAACAGCCTATGTCACTCGGAGGAATGCAAGGAATCTAAAAATCACCTCTCATATCAAAATCTGTAAAGCCGTTGAGAACTGTTAGATTGGAGTTTGGAATAAAATCACTTACATACATACATAAACCCTGAAAACACTCCTTTTTTGGTCAGTCGTGTAAAAATATCTTCAAAATAAGAAAACACGGATAGAAAAAATACCGGGAATAGCACATAATTAGGGTACATTTTATCCCGAAATTGCCACGGGAGCGAAGCCCCGGGGCTCAGCTAGTATCTAATAATTCCTTATACATATTACGTCCAATTGTGAAGGGGCAGCCCTTAACCATATGACTTGACGAAGTATTTTTGCACATTTCTAAAAAAAAACAAATTCTGTAATGAGGTGTAATACAATGAAAAAAATATTAGGTAGGTATTATGTAAGTTTTGAAAGTGACCGAGGATATAAATAGTAACAGAGATTTTAGAAAAAAATATATTTTCCACCAAACCATTTAAAAACTGGAAAATGTAATGAGGATGATGAAGAAAATGAAGCAAATCATACACATGATAGCTTGTGCCAACCCTAGGCTACACCTCGTTGTAACCGGACGTCACCCTACGGATTAGTCGCGTGGCATGAGATTACCACATCGGCCACAAATTAAGAATTACCCATACTAAAAGTTACTCAGAGCCGTTCCAGCTCCACTGGTATTAATTAGGCTAATTATAATGACATTCGATCGCCTGCGCATAACCGTTCCGTGGCACGCAGCCAAAACAAATGATAACTGCTTAGTATTTATAATGAGATTAGCCAGAATAGTACCGCAAGATTTATTAAGATACCATATTCTATAAGCAATTTAAAAATAAATGTGAAAACGAAACATCGATATTATAATCCCATGCTTAGTTCATCCATGTGTAGATAAGGCTAATTTCTACTCAATTTATTGTACTATTCACTTAAAATTACGTCATTAGATAATCATTTGTATGGACATGGACCTATGTTGACTTTTTTATAAAACATATGGCAAGACACCTTCCGTTTATGAAACTCGCTGTCACCGTATCGTAAACTTTTTACGCGTCGCGCAACTCTCGTAAACATGGCTAACTTAATGTTTTACAAATTCAGTAGCCAATGTTTACACACAAATTTGTCTCGAAACACGTAAAATTTCTAAAACAAGTTGCTTTCATTACTTACTCATACGAAAATAATCCAAACAAAGTGCTTCCTCTGCGACACTTAGCGCTGCGATTAATTTTACATATTAAAGTTCATAACTCACGTACGTTCAGTCGGTGCATCGTTAATAACGTGTAAAGAACGCGCACAAGTTTTGTTTACATTTCAGTACCGAAACGTCATAAGTATCAGTTTTGACAGATCATAAAGAAGCAACACAGATGCAAAGGCACATTTACATACGCGCTTGCGATGTATGCGTGACGCACGGCGTGTGCGATCGCACGTTCAGAATTCGAAAATGTGTGATTTAGTGAGTTTTGCGTCGCGTTTTCAGCTCGTTTTTCGTGTGTCCGTCACACAGTTTGCGTTAGTACTGACCACAAGTTAGGGCGCCGGCCGTGCGATGTGTGCGTGTGTGAGCTTTCTGCACGCGATCTCTTCGAGCTTAAACGAGTGGGGCGGCCGCGTGTGTGCGTGCAAACTTTACTTGTGGAAGTATCAGACTAGACTCATTGACTGCGGCCCTTATTGTATGAATGTGGAAAAATTATAGTGTCGAGTATTTTGCCTGAAACAGCGTCGCGTTGTTTATGGTCCCGTGCGAGGCACTTAAGGCTCCCAATTTGCCGAGGACGTTAATGTCCCAGCTTTGTCCGAGGAGACATTATTCCCAACAAAGTAGTGTAATTAAAATCGTCGAGGACACCGGACATTGTTAATCATTTTTGTCATTTATTATTGACAAAATGTATGTGATATGGACTCGCGGTGTAAGGAAGTCGGTTTAGTAATGAGAGAAAATAGGTAATGATTTTATAGACAAGACCACCGATAAAAAATAACGTTGAGAATATACAATGAAGTTAGTGAAACTCCACAAATATATACCTTTGGAATATTAAAATAGGTTGCGAAACACAACTTTTGTTTAGGTATTTAATGAGGGTAACGAAACGAAACAGTTTCCAAATGGGATGTAGTTGTCTAAAGAAGTGGTCCTTATGATTAAAACTGAAAAGGAAAACAAAAGACTAACTTTATTTTTCCCAGACAAGAATAGAAGATTTTATCAATTTTAAAAACTATTTACACGCACAAAACACAGTCGGCTGCTCACATATATCATTGCAGTCCAAACTGCGAAGTAAAAATTGCACATTCATCACAAATACAGGTCCATTAAGAGATTCTGCATCATAAATCTCACTTCACTTCGATATATACTTTACAAAGTAAACCCTCGCTTTGATATTGTTATTGAACAGCATTATTTTCTAGTATACTTTAAGGTTAAGCTTATACTAAGCTTTTGATTTTAACGTCAAAGGGAAAGAATATTGTTAGAATATGAATAGAGTTATTGAGTTTGTATATTTAAATTAATGATAAGGAAAATAAATCATATTAAACTATGCAAAAACATACTCCTCTAAACACTTTTGTATATCAAAAATTTATAAAATTAATTTATTGTCGAGTATTTTTTTTATGTTTCGTCATTTCCAAATTGTAAAATACGTTAGTTGAGTTCGTATATTTATTAGTTACTGTAAATACTTAAAATATTTTAAATAAGTATATATTCTTTCGCGGTATAACAATAAAACGGATTGTTATGAATTCATTCATTTTCACTATGTGAAAAATAGAAGAGCATATAAGATTTTCATCCGGAAAAAGGTACTTTTCCTGAAATAAAATATAAATACCAGCGAAGCTGCAGAAAAAAACGAATAAGAAAATGAAATGTCAAAATTCTCTCAAAGTATGGTTTGCAAATGGAATATAAAAAGCTGACGACGCGTTTGATTTCATGTGAACGCGAATTTGGTGGTAAAAAAGTTATGCGCCATTTTCCCAACAATATGGCCAAAACCTGTGACTGTAAAAATAAAAGGCTTCCTCTATTTGTTATCTTCACAAAATTGATATTTAGGATAAAATAAAAAACTGAAGAAGCGGTGTAGTTAAAATAGTCTTGATTTTCTATGAATAGTATTTTTTTAATGTTCTTTACTTACCTACGTAAAATGAATTATTTCAGACATTTTTAGAAGAAATTATAAAATATTTATTTGAAGAAAAACTTTTAAACAGCAGTTAGATGAGCTAAATTCAAAAAGCTTTTTAAGCTTTCCGGCTTTATGTTATAAAATAAACGCATTTTGGAGAATTTATTTATTATTTGAAAGTGGTAGGTTAAAAAAACAATAAATATGTATTTTATAAAATATAGGAATTAATGTTAATGGTATTTTGATCGTTTAAATTTGGATTGTGGTTCTGTTTTTTATAAAATATTATTTTCTTTGTTAAGTGAAATTAAATATTACCAACAACTCTATGAAAGCATCAATACCACAATAAAATCAATCGTTCAACAGAAAACAACCTTGCTGCTTCCTCATAAACTTCAAAATGCCTCATCCATCTTCCTCCACGTTAAAGAACATGGTAATTATAACTTAGCTCATTTAATTACTCAGTCTGTACGTCATTGGTCTCCGCCCAAGCTGCCTGCGTACTATTCGACCTGTCTGCAATATAAAGACCTTTGTTTATATGAAAACCTTTGATGAATGAGTCTTGATTGAGTCTTAGAGGAAGCAATTAAAGTATTGAATGCTTGTTGTGTCTATAGAAATCCTTGGGTGGTTAGTTTTGTTTTATTTATATTTTGTTTTTTAGTTGATATTCCGCAAATTAATATACTTTAAAAAAGTTATAGAATGACAGAAGTTTCTTGTACTAAGTACATTAAAAAAGTTTTTCAGAGAAAAATATCAAATCTTTGACATGGGCGACCTATCTGATGAGACTGCTAAGAGTTATAGATGGCAATGTACATAATATCTCGATGATGGCAATAATTAGAAGTGTTTTCATCCATTAGATCTTCTTGGTATGAAACGAATTTTGACTTCTATATTTTATACAACTTTCAAGACTATCTACTACTAAGTAAGATTCTACTTCTCGTTTCTCTGACTTTAGAGACGATCTTTTTAATTTAGGCATATTATGTTTCTTTATAATATCTGTACCTTTTAATATTTTTTTCTTTCTAGTACATAATGATGTATGGTTTGAATGAATGGTATTCTTCACGAATAAAGAGATGAGTAGGTACTTAAACTCCTCACATAAGAATGATACACAAAATTTTGTTCATTAAACCGCCCTGTACTTACTCGTTATTATAATAAATGGCGACCAGTTAAGGTACAAAAATTAAATAGAATTGCCGCCATATGGCGTCCGAACGGAAGTGAGTATCGTCTGTCAGCCCTTTAATATTATAATGAAACGTACTCATTTTCTTTCAACTGACCATTACAAAGAAGACAATGAGATCCGAACGCCTGACATGGGCTCATCCGGAGGGTCGGTTTATGAATCTCGAATTCGTTTTGTTATAAGTATGTGCGAAACGCGTTCCGTTTCAATTTTGAAATTCAATAGTAGATTTTACAACAAGTGCACAAAACGAATCATTTTTATCCGAGACTTTTAGCAGCCAGAGCCGAAGGCGAGGGCTGATAGTAATGTCGAGGATAAAAATCGTTTTGTGGACGAGTTATAAACTCTGCTTTTCACTTCGATTGCGAGGAAATAAATCAAATTGAAAAAAATAATAAACGCACGAAAAAACAAGAGCTGTTTCCCGCCGCTTTATTTTTTTAATCTTACGACATTGATAGGCTTGGGCTGCACACCATACAGCCTACTATAAAATTAATTTTGTAATAATATTTTTCTTAAATTAATTAAATAACATACCGTACTTGAATTTAAATTTTAATATTTTTTATGTCTTAAAAACACATAAGGCAAATAAATTAAAAGTAAATATTATAAAATGACAAATTCTATCTATGAACTTTTTATCGTGTTTGGCTGTATGGCTCATTATCTTTGCCTTAATATAGATACATTTATGAGTAGATACGTTAATGCCCTTGTGCACAAAATTCGATTTTGTGCAGCCTATATCCTGCACAAATAAGCACTTTCAGAGCATGAGAAGTGAAAATGTATTTTTTTACTGGTCGTGTGACAGTTTCTTGGTTGCCAGGCAGGTTTATTCTTTTTATTGTGGCCAGTTCTAAATCATCTTCAAAAATAACTTCCTTTTTTAATGGCAAACGATGGTTAAGTTAGTTTGTGTGCTACTATCGTGACTTTTCCGATGTGGCTGATTTTCTATACATATGTTACTCTTAATTTAAGGTTAAGGTTAGGTAAGGATATTTTTATCCTAACTATTATTAAAAATGCGAAAGTGAGTTTGTTTGTTACCTATTCACGCTTTATCTACCAATCTTCCTGAAATGTTGCATTCACATGGAAGTACAGAGAAGGTCATAGGGTGGGAAACTCACTCGGGCGAAGCCGCAGGCAAAAACTAGTTTCTCTCTCTTTAGTCGTATTTCCTCATTTCTGAGGTCATCATATGGAATGAAACACACAACGACTCTCATGGCAATTTTAATGCGAGTGTTTTGCCATTGCCTTCTCCATTTCACACACTAGCTGATAATCATCAACCAGAGTGCAGGTTTCCTCACGATGTTTTCCTTCACCAGAAGCAAGTGGTGGTCGATGAAAACTAACATGAGTCAGATTGGTATACAAACTCATATAGCCCGGGCAGGATTCGAACCTGGGATTTTGTATCCACAGGCGGGCGCCCTACCACTCGGCCACCACCGCTACAACTAAAAACTAGTTTAAAATAAAGTAAATAAAGCGTCAATGCTGTTTGTAGAGAGAATGAGCTTGGAAAAAGATAATTTAAATGTCTCGTAGACTTGGACTTGCAGTGCTTGTTTTCTTCCATCAATTTTCTCCATTAAATAGGACTTACTAAAACGGATATAAAACCGTGTTTAAGTTATAGATATAATATATTAGTCATGTTAAGAACGAAACGTTTTACTGCGTAATACGGACAATCGAGATGCAAGGAGTTTTACAACGGGGGCGTTTAAAAAGCTTCGCGTTATGGTGGCTGCCAGTCACAACGTCGCAGATTTGATTAGTTCATAAGTAAATATAATTTTTATACTACAAAAATTATGAACATACATACATAGAATCATGTCTTTATCCCTTACGGGTTAGACAGAGCCAAGAGTCGTGAGACTCGAAGGCCACGCTTAGCTAAATAGTGGGCTCTCTGATGGAATGGAGATTCAGGTATAGTGACAGGTTGCTAGCCCATCGCCTATAAGTAGAGGAATCCCCGGTTTAAAGCCCTAAAAAAGCCCTAAAATTATAAAAAATCAGCCAAATTTTAATTCATTTAAATATTTGATTTTAAGTAGGTAATTGTAATATGCTATAAGCTGTTAAATAACCCTCTAACTTTAGTGAATTCTAAAGCAAAACGGAGAACACGATGTAAAGCTTAGAGATCCATGTAGCTCTACGGATTAAGTATATAAGTATACAACTAAACAACTAAAGCCTAAACACCGTAAATTGAAAATAATCGTTTATATCTATACATTAGGGTGGAGCGCGGATGTATGGGGAATATTTTTTATTTTTATTTTGAATTCTAATAGTGAGGGATTTGTGTCTTGCCCGAAATTAATACTATATGTTAATTTTGATATAAATTAAACAACATCTTTTGCCTCCGCACTGACTTCAAAGTATTAAAATTTTTGAAAAATTTGCTTTACCTGTCAGACCTTTTATTGACATGTAAACGGGTTCAAATTATGTGAATTAACACAAAATATGTTAATTAAGCATAAAATAATATGTTTTAATGAAAAAGTAAAAAAAATAACATACAAAAATTAAATTAATTTTCTCAAAAATGACACTTAGTGTCAAATTTCGGCATTTTCTCTCTTCATTCCAATTCAGCCTGTATCGCTCTCAAATGAGATATTTTTAGTGCAATGTTAAGTGGCTACTTCATCTGTGATCTTCACAGCTCATTGAACAGATTGCATGGGACACAGAATTCATAAGAATAACAGCTGATTCTCGCCACCAGGTTGTACTATACTGCCAATTTCCTTAGTCGATAATTGTATGAAAAATTGTGGCTATATACAATCATCGTTTTGCGAATATATTGTTTCTATATCATTTAAAATATTAAAATAAATATCTGCCACTACAAAAAATCTTGGGGTTGTTGATGTGGCAATACTGCGTGCCTTCAAACTACGACGAGCATCCAACTCACGAATTTGCTTTCACGTGACAATTAACATAGCCAAAAAATATTGTCGTTGTACACAAAATAGCCATTTCTTTGAGTGACTGGATCTAATATGCTTTCTAAATCTTCTAGAAGGTGTCGCGTAAATAATAATGTTAAAAAGAGACCGAGAACCATCTTTACTCTGATGGTTTTTCTTTTAATACAGAACCACAACAGAGCATATAGTTTCACAATTAATGTAACCGCAGTGATCAGGTCAAGTGATGATTTTTCCATCGCAGAATAAACCAAACAGTCGATTTTTACCTTTCAGTCAACGGGCATGCGACTATTTAACTGTACACGTATCGTAAAGCCTAAATCTTCGGGAGGGTTGCCTGAAATTATTGCTGATACGTACTAAATCTGTGAATATTTCTAGGAGCTTATTTCTTTACAATCAATAACATTTGCTCACGTTTTGACACTTTCGTATATCTTGGACAGTTGCAGTGAGTAAAATCTTTCCATTTGCAAGCCAAAATATCAAAAAGCATCATACCATCCCGTCGAAAACTTTTCAAGTCTGCAGATGAAATTCATTTGATGGACTTGAGCAGGTTACATTTTTTATGATGTGCTGATAACAATTAAATAACTCTGGAAAGTATTACATACTGTTGGTATAGATGCAGTAAGCCATAAATATTTAATTTTTTATGAAAAACTTAACAATTTCCGAAAATATAGGGTGTTTTTTTGACGTTCTTGTAGTTTACCTCGTCAACTCTTAAAACTTCATATATCTTTTAAAGTTGGTAAAACATTTGACTTTAACTTACAAAAAATCATTAATTAATGGACACTCCGAGACACATTACAGGCACTCCGAGCTTTTTCCATTATAGTACTAAGAATTTATAGGATATTTGTCAAAAAAATTGTCAAGCGCGTTTTCAATTATTCATGCGAAAACTGACCCTCCTTTGTACCCCCGAACTCTTCTTTTACGTAGTATTGCATCTTGTTTATTATTTTTTATCGAAAATAGATGATTTTTCCTTTCCGAAATTAATATTAATTATACATATATTTGTTATTTTAATATAATTAAAAATCTACAAACTTGAGTCCAAAATCGACTTTTCGTAAAAGTTCAATGACCTTGCGGAGACGGTTACCCTATTTTTTTTTCAAATTATATTTTAAATGTGTATGTTTGAGACCAAAAGGCATAAACTTTTCACTATTAGAAATTAAAAATCAGAAAAAAGTAATTTCGCTCCACCCTACTAAACATATAATAAGAAAGTAAAAATATTTTGTCTGTACATTCTGTATTTTTGACTGAAATGGATAGAGGGACACTTAAAAAGAATGAAGGAAAGCAAAAAAAAAATTTTGGATTTTTTGTCTGTCTGTTTGTCTGTCTGTTTGTCTGTCTGTCTGTATGTATGATTTTTGTCTGTCTGTTTGTCTGTCTGTCTGTATGTATGATCACGCTAATCTCCGAAAGTACTGAACCGACTTAAATGAAACTTTTTTGTTGTATAGCTATTGAGCCTGGGCAACATTAAGGCTATAATTGATTTTGAAAACTGGAACACCTGATGAAGAACCATAACGGAACAGCTAAACTATAAGTAATATGGAAATGGTGCCTTAACAAAAATCGTTCAACCTGATGAGCATTTTCTGCTGACGTATAAAAATTGAAGATCTGGACCATCTGATGAATAACTCCAAGAGACCAGCTACACTAATATATGGAAATGGCGCCTTAGCAAAACTTGATTAATCTGATGAGCATTTTCTGTAGACGTATAAAAATCGAAGATCCGAAACATCTGGGTCTCTATTGTTTCCCCTAATTTTTTGTACTCCTAATGTAGTTTGGTGCACAAACTTTTAGTACAACATTGTTTCGTACATTTTTATGAATTCTAATTTAGTTTAGCCTATTTTTGATTCGTCTAAGTTTTATCGCCGTATATTTACTTTCCAAATAAGTCATTAGGCCTATTAATTGATTATTTCTATACTATCACAAATACTAATTAATATTTCGTACAAAGCAATTAAGCACAAAATTGAAACACCTAATTATTTCTGTTATAATAATTTCTGATAATTATTACAAAGTATTTAAATCTAATAGGGGGTGGGGGGGGGGCTAAAATTAAACATTGATGGATTTGTGTTTGATAAATGTCGAGAAGTAAAAATAAAGTTATATTAGGCGTGTGAACTAAAGCGTGCAGCATACAAGCAAGCATACAGCATGCAAGAAAGCCTGCAGCATGCAAGCAAGCATGCATCATGCAAGTATTTCTGGGTGGCTCCACCAGAAGACTCGCTCCGTCGGGCCTTCGATTCATTCGTGCACTCGACCTCGTGCCCTCATTTCTCTCAGGACCTCCTTCGCGAGCTTCTGGTTCCGCGCGAAGGAATAACACTCTAGTATAGGGCAAACTTGAGCCACGTGGAGTCGGGGTGTTCTAAGTCGGATCTGTGACTTATCAAGATTTTTAGAAATTATTATTAGTAGTGTATTACTAACATCATTCTGAAAATGATTGACGACAGACTGGACTGTCCTTATCTCCGGCACTGCTGTGATAGACATGTCACAGTACCCATGCCGGTGAGAAAGTGCTAATAGTAATAATTAAATTTACTAATATTCAATTAAGTAGTAGTTATAATTATAAGAAGTGATTATTACAGTAAGTAATAATTGTCTCAAACAAATTTATACGAGGATATCGTTACGTGTAAAAAATTAAAAGCCAAACGATTTTAGAACATCTAATAATAGAGACTCAAAAATTGCATCTAATAATTATTAGGCTAAATTATTATTGTGCAAAAACATCAATTAGGCGAGACAATAATTGTGCATAACATGTTTAGGCCAATAAGGTTCGGCGAAGTGAAATTAGAGACAAAAATTTTAAGCGAAACAAAGGGCACCCGAAACATCTGAAACTGTTTGGAACACAAAAAGACTTTTTATCTAAGCGAAACTCACGCGGGCGAAGCCGCGGGCAACAGCTAGTATTAAATAATTAATCACCGTAAATTTAAAATTTTAGGTCATATTTTTAAATAAAATAAATATGAAAATAACTATTGTCAGACTGGACCAATAAAATTCAACATTGTTGTACTTTCACGGTAACCGACCACCGCAATTGTCTCAGTTTGAGGACAACAAAATAGAAGTACCTACCTACTGCGGTAGAGCAGTGTGGGTGTTATGGTTATTGTCTACATGCGAAAATAATTCGAGCAATACTGAAATAAGTTGCAAAGATAAAACTTACAAGTACGCATTTATTACTCTAGTAACAACATAATATTTGCGGTTTTGTTACACTGCGGTGTGAACGCAGTCTGCTTTAAAATTGAAAGTGACGTAAGTGCCATTTTAGTGCGCAATCGGCGGGCAAAAGTCATAAATCAAAGTTTTAGTGTCGAAATGTTGAGATGCGCTGGCCACTGGGGTGGCCACGCATAAACTTTTTTAAAGTCTAAAAAAATATATGCTAAAGAAACAATATGACATTCACGTGGATGGATGCACTGGTCTATTGTTCGGCGATGAACGACGTGCTTGCAATAAAATGGAGTGTACTCGTTGACATTGTTTTTAAAAATGTTAAAATGATAGGATTTTACAGGATATTTGAAAAAGTTGATGGATTTGTTTTCGTCATGGCGGTTTGACCCTTTAGCTATACTTACTTGTAATATTTATTCAGTACAATAAATTAATAATGGTCTTTAGAAGGCGACCGGTGAAGCTGATGAACACTAAAAAATGTACTAACAAAATAAATACAAACTTACTTGATTGTGCACAAATTCGAAAGGGATAACTAAGAAACATAATTTTTCGTAACTTAATCGTCTCACAACAGTCAGTCAGCTTTAATTAATCATACAATATAGGTACAACATAATGATAATTATCATTAGATTATAAATCTTATAGTTATTAGTCTTAAATGATAATTTAAGACTGAAGAAAATAACTCTATCTAGAGATATCTACGAAAATATGATAGTAATAATTGTACTCTCATCTCTTGTAAGGATACAAGCTCAATCGTCATGTTATTATAACAAAGTTGTCGAGTTCAGGAGCTATTAACTTACAGACGACCGTAAAACAATGGCCGCAAACCGCGAACGCGAATTCTCAGAGTACGCGCTAAATTAACGCTCAACACTGGCAGTAAGTAAAACGCGGTAACTGCCATTTTTGAAGTGCGATAAGTTAATTGGGCGTACGGCGAGCTTTATTCTGAAATGGTATCGATATCCTGTTTGATAGGGAAACAAAGCAATGTGACACTGACAAAATTAGCATTTATTTCGGAGATAGGAAATTCAACATGTCTCTGTCCTACTTATATCTATTCTATAACTTTTTGGGTAACCTTTATCAGCCAGAATTTAGTAAAAAAAAAAAAACTTGTATTTAAATAAGTTCTTAAACTACTTTTATTAGGAGCAAAATATAATATGTAGTAAATATGTTCTACTTTTTGTAAGATGAAGACTTTTAAATATCGCGAAAAGAGATACCTAATTATAATTGGCCGATTGTAGAAAAAGACTGCACAAGACCTTGAGCGTGCATTAGAGTAGGCTTATGTCCTACAGTAGACGAAGTGAGCCGCAAAAAAATAAAAAGAGACAATATAGAAAATGTCACCTACATAGTTTTGCTCTACAGGAGTCAACTAAGTAACGACACGACGAGACGTAGGCATTTGATCTGCTTGCAAAAAGATGGCCTGCCCAGGTGGCCTGACTAAAATTACCCCAACAATGACACATAAAACAATGTTTCAACTGACAATATAAAATGAAATAAAAGTACTCCCACGAAGTATTTTTTTATACTAGGTAGTAAGTAGATAAACAGGCAAGCAGTCCACCTGATGGAAGGTGGTCACCGCAGCTAATAGAAGCCTGTAACGACAAGATGATGACAAGACCAGACAAGAATACTTTATGAGCACACAAGATTACATTACCCTGATATGATGACCCTGAATAAAACTTCACGCCCTTTTTGAAGAACTCCATGTTTAGCCTTTAGGGAAAACCATGGCAGTATATCAAATAATGAAAATGTTGCAAAGTTTGGCAAAATTTTTAGTCCATCAAAAAAAAAATACTATTGTTCTTTTATTTTTAATATTTCTTGTGTACTAATAAATTACGACGGCTACAGACGGAGGGTGCAAAAAAATATAAAACTTTATTTATAGAAATAGAACATTAATATAATTCTGAATAAAAATTACAATGATTTCATAAAACTAAGTGACGTGACAATTGCTCAAAGTTGGAAACAAATGTGTCGAACTCCGGTGCGCGGCCAGGTGCATCGAGATGGGTTGCGAAACGGCGCTGCGGGTGGTCTGAATCATACGATGTGGTCCGTAGAAGTACTTATCACTAATCAGCGATAATAAGGGTGGTCACACATGTAACACCTCCCCCCATAGATCAGCAACTATTCGCGAACATTGTTGGAGAAAGTTGCTGCGACGTCCCTATGATCCACTCTTATTTGGCTCGGGTTGGCTGCTCTAGTGTTCTGGATAGCTTCTGGAGTAGTTATAATAGCGATGTTCCGTCCATAGTGCTTTCGTAGACGATAGGTTGCTACGACGATGGCTACGACCATGAAGATAGATAATACTACGTATATTGGGATCGTAGTATGGTACAGCGTTTGATCAGTAGCTTTATTCAGATGTACTGGAGCCTGGATAGAGATCTTCTTATTAATAGCATGTAGATTTTCTAGGTTTATAGAGTCCAAGACGATAGATGGATGATCCTGCGGCCTCGACTCTACATACGGAGGCATTTCCATAATCTTCATAACGTGTCCTTTGATGTGCTCGTTCATATTAGCAATAGTGAAGGCTGGTGACGTCAGTTGACAGTTATATGGAATGACTGCTAGATAGCATCCTAGAAGAGTCTTGAATTGTTCTTGGTTACAGGTAGTTTCAACTTTGGTAGGTGTTGGGAAGCACATAGTATAATGTTTATCGTCGAGTTGTTCGTGAGCTTCTTTCTTCATAATAACTGAGGTAAGTTTACAGGATTCATAGAGTTCTTGTTTCAGGATGAGATGCTGTATACAGTCAGGTTTATCTAGGAGTTTATAGTTGGGCTTTGCTTGGCAGAAATATGACGTATTAACCTTCGGACATTCTGTCTCCATGTACATAAAATCATTACCAGAAATTGCTATAAAGGGTGAGGTAGGAATTAGAATATTTCTATCTTTATTTGGGACTATGGATAGTTTATATAGGATATAGGATTGAGGATAGGTAATCGGCATTTTAATAACTATAACTACTCGTTTATCTGTATAAAAGTAACCTAGTCTAATTATATCATAGAAATCTCTGATATCTACGTCAGGGATTTCTTTACTATTATATATAGTCTTAACTTTATCGATTATAGCCTTAAGATTATTTAAACTAACCACTGAATGTGGAGTGCTCGATGCACGAATAAAAGCTAGAGTATTCTCTAGTTTAAATATTTCTTGAGATAAATCCTCAATATTATCTCCTAGTATTACCAAGTTTTGTGCCAAATGGGCATATAATTCTCTTCTACTCAGAACCTTATCTATTCTAGCCTGATTCCTTACTATGCTATCTAAAATTTTTGAATTGTAAGAAATCCATTCTTTATTTAATGTAATATGTTTATTTAATTCAGTTTCAATTTTATATTCATTATCCTGAAGTACCTGAATAGCTTTATCATATTTAATAGCATCGGATTGATCTAGGTTTCCAGATATACTTTTTATAATTGATCCTAGTCCATCAATGAGTCCTCTCTTAAAACGATGTGGCTCGAAAGTCTCTAATTGATCTGAGATAAAAATAGTTTTAGACTGTAGATGATCTAAATGAGCATCATAGATATTTATAGATTCGTTATTTAATTTAAGTTTAATTTGAGAGAGTTGAGACTGAACTAGTTTTATCTGAATACGAACATTATCAAGATCCACGTAATTTAGGAAGGAGTGGTAATGAGCTATGATTTTCGTAGGTCCTAGTTTAAATGGTAGTAATCCCGGTCCACTGTCTAGGAGTCAATCGTTACTTCTTGTCCTCTCGTCAGCTGGAGTAGTAACAGTGTTAGTAGAAGTATCCTGTAACAAAGTCGGATTTTTAGGACTACGTTTCAGTCGGGATTTAGCAATAGGACCACGTTTCTTCTTCGTGTAAATGTGGATAGGTAAGTCAGCAAGAACAGTGTCTTGAGTAAATCTAGGAGCTAGTTTTTGTCTACTCGCCATAGGGTTTCGTACAAAAACTTGCTGGTCAGGAGTATATTCTTTTTCAGGTTCGCGGTCTTTGTTCCTGTTCTCGGTAAGTACAGTCCTGTCATGTAAAGAATTCTGATTTATAAGGTCATATACTTGGGTTATTCTTTTCTTATGGTCTAGTGAATATTGCTGTAAAAGATGTTCTGTAATGTCTACATCTAACGGGTCACGTGGGTCAAAGTGTCCTGTAATTAGGTCCAGGGGTCTACATTTTGTGAAACTGTGAATGGAGCTGTTGTAAGCCAATACTGCATATGGCATGAGGTTAACTACAGGTTCACTGCGTTTCTCAAGCTTTAATATTCTAAGGTGTTCTAGGATAGTAGAATGGAAACGTTCTACTATGCCGTTATCGTTAGGAGTGTGAGCTAGAATTTTGTGGTGCTGGATTTTATGGAGTCTTGTGAACTCAGAAAATAGCTGGTTTGTGAATTCAGGGCCTTGGTCTGTGACTATTGTAAGGGGAACGCCATGGTGCGTAGAAAATTTAAGGAGAGCTTGAATTACACTTAATGCTGTTCCATCTCTTAGATAATATGCTTGAGCATATTTCGAGAAGGCATCGACTAATGTTAGATATTTCTCATTTTCAGCTGTGAAAAGGTCTAGGTGTAATATTTCAAAAGGTTTCGATGGCGGAGGGACTATACAGAATTTTTGTCTAATGGGGTTCCTATCATATTTAGCTTGTCCACAGATATGGCACTCATTGATATATTTAGTGATATGTTCACGCATTTTAGGCCAGTAATATCTCGATGATAGGGCTAGATATGTTTCATTGATACCACGGTGATTTGTCTTGCCCTCGTGATATCTCTGTATAATTTCCTGCTGCCTTAAATATTCTTTGACATTTTCTAGTTCTACTTTAGTCAGCACAAGGTTCATAGCTGAGCTTTTAAATGTATCCTGTATAATAGGAATAATTTGGTATATAGCAAGAGGTGGATGAATGAGAAGACCGGTTTTAACCTTAGGATTTACATATTCCTTGATGGCATTGATGACGTCACTTTCAAGGTTAGACTCTGATATTTGAATAGTAGTTCTAGTATGAGTTTCGAAGGGTTTAGTTACTGTAGGCTTTTTCTTAATATCTCCTACTATTACAAGACTAATTTGGCGGTTAAATTTATTCAGGGGCTCATCTGAGATAGGAATCTCTAGGATAGGATTCTCAGCACTAGTGTGAGCTGATACTGTGGTTGAACCATGCACAGAAGGTGCATGTTCAGATGGATTAACTGCAATAGAACTAGTATCTTCATTATTGTTAATTTCTATGCGAGATAGAGCATCTGCGTTAGTATTATGCTTTCCTTGCTTATATACTGTAGTGAAGTTGTACTCACTTAGCTTAAGACGCCAACGAGTCAATCGAGAATTGGGTTCTTTAAGGTTCATAACCCACTGTAGGGGTTTATGATCCGTTACTATTTTGAACTTCCTACCAAATAGATACGGGCGAAAGTATTTGGTGGCCCAGACAATCGCTAAAAGCTCCTTTTCTATTGTACTGTAGTTAATTTCGCTAGAGTTAAGAGTCCTAGATGCATAGGCTATCGGTTTGTCACTACCGATGGGTCCTTGAGATAGGACGGCGCCTATAGCATAGTTCGACGCGTCAGTCGTAAGTACAAAGTCTTTCTCAAAGTCTGGGTATTGTAGAATAGGGTCATTTGTCAGTAGAGTCTTACAAGTCTCAAAACTATTAATGTAATTAGTGTCATTATAAGTTATCTTAGATCCTTTTTTCAGGCATTGCGTCATAGGTTTCGTTATTCGAGCGAAGTCGGGTATGAATTTTCTATAGTATCCTAGCAAACCTAAGAATCTTTTTATTTCTGTAGCAGTTTTGGGTAAAGGGAATTTTTGAATAGCTTTAATCTTATCCGGGTTTGGTTTTATACCATCTTTGCTGATAATGTGTCCTAGATACGCTGTTTCTAGTTTTAGGAACTCTGACTTATCCATTTGAATTTTGAAATTTGATTCGCGTAATCTTTTGAAAACTTTTTCTAAATTAACTATGTGTTCCTGTAGCGAAACACTAAAAACTATTATGTCATCTAGGTAGACTAGACAAACCGTGTTCTGTAGATCTCGAAGAACATTATCCATCACACGTTGAAATGTAGATGGGGAATTTTTAAGTCCCACGGGCATACGCAAAAATTCAAAGTGCCCATGTTCTACATTGAAAGCTGTCTTCTGAATATCGCTAGGATTCATCTCGACTTGATAGAATCCGCTCGCTAGGTCTAGCGTAGTAAAATAGTGGCAGTTACCTAACTTGTCTAGGACGTCAGCTATGTTTGGTATAGGGTATTTGTCGTCTATGGTTTTTTCGTTCAGTTTTCGGAAATCTACAACTATGCGCCATTTAGTCTTTCCAGACGCATCAGCTTTTTTGGGAACTACCCAGATGGGGGAGCTCCATGCAGACTGTGAAGGTTGAATGATACCTTGAGATAACATTTTAGAAATTTGATCTTGAACTTCTTGTCTATGTATAAAAGGATAGCGATAGGACTTTGTATAGACTGGTAGTTCATCTGTCGTTTTTATACTATGTTTTATTCTATTAGTGAAGGTAAGTGGTTCACCATCGATATAAAAGACATCAGCGTACTGTGCGCAAAGTGACTCTAAATTAGCTCGCTCTTCTGTCAGTGCGTAGGCGAGAAAGTACTTCCTTAACACGATCACTGTCATAGAAATTTTTGCTATCTGTAAATTCAGCATTAAATAGTTCAGCACTAACTGGTCTATCCATAGAGAAGACTACGTCATGTCTAGTTGGGTTGGTAACTTCTACTATACCACGATTATTTTTTATAGTTGTTACGCAATCTTTAATACTGCAATTAGATATAACTTGTTCGGATATGAAAGCTTCACCGTCATGAAAGTTAACTGGGATTCGAACTAGCTTAGATGAATTGGCTGGTATGATCTCTTCATATAGATTACAATTACGGGAATCATACATGAGTAAAGGAATAGAAGAGTTACGAGTAACTAAGACTTTATTTTTAAATCAATGCTAGACTCAAGTTTTTCTAATAGATCAGTACCTATCAGTCCGTCAAAATAATTGTGAAATTTATAGATGAATAAAGTAATGTCTTCGTTCTCATTAAATTCGCCAAAACATGGTACTGTGATAGAATAGTCACTCCTAGTTTTTGCGTGAATATTTGTAACTTCAATAGGGTCGTAGTTACAGGGTATATCTGAATAGAAAGTTTCTATAACTTGAGGACTAACAAAAGATTGGTTAGCTCCGGTATCAATAAGTAGTCTAATAGGTGGATCTAAAATCTGTATATAGGGCAGTTGCCTCTGAGTCTGTAAGTTAATTTCTATTTTAGTTTTTCTGATTTCGAAGTTATCTGAAAATCCTCCTTATCAGAACGAGGGGTTTCCTCATGAGTTTCCTCGACAGTAGCAGGTACGTAATCTGAGTAATATGATTGCTGTTCGTATGAGTGATCATAAGTGAAGTCAGGATACTCACTGTAGTCTTGTTGGTAGTAGTCACCGTAATAGTCATTATAATAGTCATATTCATCATAGTATTCGTTAAAGTTAAGTTCTCTAGTCTTAAAATAGTTCGAGGGTGGTGGATTACCTGATTTAGTCCAATCATGGGGTGTACGCGGAAGGGGCTTAGTCACATAGTGGCTGACACCACTCATAGGTTGCGGGGCATTTTTATTACTATTATTCGCGTTATTATTAGGCTGGAATTTATGAATGCGGAATACGTTGCTTTGAGGCCTATAATTAGGCGGGGGCGCTGCGAACATCTGTTGAGTTCGAGAAGGACTACCCTGGAAGGGGGTGTATGGTCTCCACAATGACATAGGCCTAACTGGCGAAGGAAGTGGCCTAGATGGGCCAGGCATAGCGGGCATACCAAAATTAAATGGTTTTGAATAACCGGGCATATTAAATGATTTGGGCGGCATAAAATTATTAGGGGTAGGTAGCGCGAGGGGGTTGCTATAAGAAAATTTAGGTTGATTAGGTGAAGACGTAGACTGCAACTTCCTGAGAGGTAAGTACTCGTTGCGCTGCTGCATATACAGGGTGTTCTGTTCATCATGCACAAATTCTAACGCCTTTTCAATAGTATCAGGTCGCATGCACCGTATACGAGCACCTAGTGGGTCACGGAGACCGCGTAAGTATGACTGAAGGGTTAACTTCTTATATAAATTGCGTTTAGCTTCAATAGTACTCGGTATAGTTAAATGCAAACTGATATACGTCATAATAGTACTAAATAGATTTTGACATTGTTCGTAAAATTCCTGTGGGGTACCTGAGCCTTGTGTTAATAAAGATAAATCGTTATAAAGTGAGGTCTCATCGCGCTGATCTGCAAATGTATTAATAAGTGTTCTACGTATAGCTTCCCAGGTCTCGGGGATACCATTAGAATTTATAGTACGGGCTGCGGCGCCAGTAATCTTATTTAATATACCATTAATAAGCGATAAGTTAATTAACTCTCGTCCGGGTTGATCTGACATATACTGTGCCACTAGCTGGTCACATAGATGAATAAAACGAGTTAACACGTTAGAATTCCCATCGAAATCGGGCACTAATCTAAGGGCCTTATAAATATGCTCTACGAGGGGTTGAGGCTGAAGTTGAGCCTGAGGCTGAGGTTGAGCCATCTCGTTTATTTCTAACACTTCTTCTTCAATCGTATCTAAGTTTCTATTTGCGTCTAGCGTTAATGATCTATTACTAATCCTAGATAAACGAGATTTCCAGGGTCGGAAAATCTTGGATGAATAGGAAGACTTATAGGAAAAAAGGAGAGCAACTCTAGTAAGATCTAGTGTACTCACTTGTGCATTTTATATCCTTCTGCCGTATCGATAGCTGGATACTCCTCTGACTGCAACCACTTCGTAGGTTCTGGATCACCGCACTTTTCACCGACTCTATGTCTATGATCTATTCGCAATGATCCTACCGACTGCGCCAATTACGACGGCTACAGACGGAGGGTGCAAAAAAATATAAAACTTTATTTATAGAAATAGAACATTAATATAATTCTGAATAAAAATTACAATGATTTCATAAAACTAAGTGACGTGACAATTGCTCAAAGTTGGAAACAAATGTGTCGAACTCCGGTGCGCGGCCAGGTGCATCGAGATGGGTTGCGAAACGGCGCTGCGGGTGGTCTGAATCATACGATGTGGTCCGTAGAAGTACTTATCACTAATCAGCGATAATAAGGGTGGTCACACATGTAACAAATATAGTATTCTTGTTGTTGTTATCAGCAGCGGATTTAGGAGGGGGGGGGGGACACGGGGGCACATGCCCCCCCAGATTATTTTTTGTCTACCTACTGTAGAGAGAAAATTCCATTACAGTGCATATTAAATTAAGAAATAACAGAATTTTTCTGCCCATCTGGTTTATATCTTGATTTTTTTGCAAGAAGAGCAAGTCTTTAGGATTCGTTTGAAGGCGGACGGCGACATCATCAGGACGGACGATTTGTTCCACCCACCCCCCCCCTCTTATACCCCCCCCCCTCAGAAAAAAATCCTGGATCCGCCGTTGGTTGTTACTATTGAAGAAAGAGACAAAATTGACACAGGGAACATGTATCTGAATCTGTTGCATAGTTAAAACTGGGCGATGTAAAACAATCTTTACGCTTAAGGCATAAAATAAGATATGTACAAAAAAATTGTCTCATAAAAAGCATATTTTAGTGATGTATTTAACGTGTGTGTTTTTTTTCTATCTGGAGTAGATAAATAACTAAGACTTCCGACCTATGGAGAGACTGGAAGATTTTGGTACCAACCCATAGTTTAAAAAGTAAGTATCCATTATCTGTATTCTATGTGAACATGCAAGTATAAATAACGCCGTTTTTATGTAAACCTACGTTAATATTTTTTTCAAATAGTTGGCCAACGTTGCAGCCAAACCACCACCGTCGTATATTACTGAGTTATGCCAAGTATCAACAAATCGCAAACACTAATCCGTTGATTGGCTCCCACATTCAGCTATATGTCCTCTTTATGTGGCATAAAGTTCCTTATTTATTTATTAATTTTTGTATACAACAAATAAATAGATAGGAAACATAAAACATAGTAAAACTAAGTACAAACGTACTACTTATTTTTATAGAATTTTCTTCCAGTAGACCCGCGAAAAAATTTAAAAAAATATTGCACAAAAGTACGAAAATTGTATACAAATGATGGACTTAACGCCATATGGCATTCTCTACAAATTAACCATTAGACCAAAAAGTTCCTTCTGTAACTTCGTTATTTTACATGGGCCTATTAATTGCCATATTTACTGCTTTACCCCGAGACAGTAACGAGAGATGAGGAATAGTACTCAGAATAGACTTTCCAGGAACTTTGCTGGGTGATCGGTTCAAGTGCAGATAGACATTTATTGCTCTGCTCTTTAAACAGAATAGGAGACAAATTTGTATTAAAACGGCGTTAAATTTAAATAAAATCCTCTTAGGAAATATTTTTAGACCCAAAAAATTCCGTATGGTATGTAATTATGATTCTTGAGTAGCAAATAGTATTAGTAAGCTATTATTATGTACGATTCTTAAAAAGCGATTCAAGTATATTAGTGTGTAGTTACTTTTCTGATTAACATTTATTTTTTTTAATTTATTATCATATAAATTATACATACAAAAAATATACATTTCATGAATCATAATAAAATCCACGGAGGTTTGTTATTGCTAATGCAAAATTCTACATCTAAGGTCTTAAGTTTAAATTCTAAATAATTACAATATAAAAGTTAATCTAGATCGATACAATGCTCATTAAAACTTAAGTTTTGATAAAACAGTTAAAAATGTATTGCACAATTTGATATGACTACAATGTATTCCTCATGACGTCATCGCATTCGTCCCACTTTTCCGATGAGCATACGGGTAAGACAATTCCAATTTTAAAATCCTTAATAATAAAACGAACGGAATGGAATGACTCACGTCATAGCCGACACTTGCATTAATTGAGGCTCCACACAAAAGGTAATATCGCGCGATTCATTTAGCCTGCGGTTAGCTAAAGCATTCTTCACACGGTTTTATGTATGGCGATGACATCCTTTTGTGAAATAAAAATAACACATAATTGAAGGTTTTTTTTTATAGTTGTCGAGTTTTTTTTATTGAATGTAATAAAATATTGTTTTTTTTTTATCGTGTAAACTTTAGTTAACTCGTGTCGTAAGCAAAGCTATAAGTTTAATGTAACAACTTGCCCCAAACTGCTTAGTAAAATAATGTTTATTAAGTATTTTTATATTTTTAGTGTTATAAATATTTACTTAAAAGCTAGAATTTTATAAGCCAGAAGGTCATCGAAGTATCTAATAAATCCAACAGTTAAACTTGCAAATGACACACACATTCACATTCATTCACATTAGCAGTAACATTTTTAGTAACTATAATAATAATACATGTACTCTATTTCTGATATTATAAGTTGCAGATCTTCTTGGTGTTATTAATGTCTAAATGAGGTCTGAGTATGATGCTTTGGCTTACTGATGAAACATTATTTGGCACTAAACTGAGACGGATCTGTATAAATCTGGGCTTAGAATTAAAATATTTTGGTATTGAGAATAGCTTCGATTGAGATCTATTATCCAGAGATTTGAGAACAATAATAAACAGATGCACACATTATGGTCTATTGCAGGATAGATAAGTATACTATATCAATTTAGTAGTAAGTACATCATTTATTTACGTATGATTAGAATACGTTTCGATTCATTTCCTAATATATTATTTATTTTTAAAATTTTGTACACTACAAAAATCTTAAGACCTTGTTGATGTAAATATGTTGTCTAAAGAAAGGGTGATAGATTATTTTGTCACGTGAGCAATCTTTATAATTATAAGTTTCTCTGCACCTGAACCTGAACTTATTCGTCAAAAATTTCATGCAATTACATTATCAACCAACTATTTTACTCAACAATCATTTATCGAAGAAATATGTCACATAAAACCCGAATAATATGATAACCCGAGTTGTTAAAAGCAAATGCAAAACAATAACGAAAACAGAGGTAAACATCTGCACATGCAGACTATGAAGATAGCTCAACTTGGTAACGACAAATGGAGGAACAGCCGAACATAAATGTTTATTTCACTAACATAAACCCATTACTGTCACCACTGATTAACCCTATCTGAACTCACATTGGCTCTTTGCATACCTCGTAGTACAATAAACGTATTTTATAAGCGCTCACACTTATCGCTTTATAAGTAGATCGAGAAATAATAAAACTAAAGGAGAAATAACATCAAGAAACCAATAACATCATTATCATAGCGTCGGCCATCTCTTTCCAATAGGTCTCACCCCTCCTCAAGCTCCGCCTCTCGCGTATCGTTCTGTCACCTGTATCTCGAATTACACATATGCAAAACTTTCTCTCGCACTACACAGCCTCCACGCACACACTCACAAGCCTGCAGTCTGCATACGTATAAATCTGCAAGATAAAAATTGTGCTATATTGCATCGCGAGTGTTCTGCCGGACGGGCTTCCTTTTTTATCTAGATAGTGTAGGCGTGGTGTTTGCACCTAGCGCACTGTTCGATATCTCATAGATGTCATCGACACAGCATATAAAATGTAGACAGAAATATTGAACAAAAGTTGCAGTGAATAGACAGAGGTATTCATTCGATAATTTTTACGTCCGTCCGGTCAGAATGCGCCGATTAAAATCACGGTTTTCAGTCACGGACAAGGATGGGAAATAGTCGGGCTAATAGTGGATGTTTTCTAAACAGCCAGTTAAAGTCCCATTTTAACCCTCAGAGCTGAAACTGGCCGGTTTGAGTCCATGTCTGGTCACGAGGCAACTGCAGCAATTATTCATATTGTGTATGAAACAGTTACTGCACTGCAATTATGGTGCTCTGATTCAGCGCATTGTTCAAATATAAAAACGATGTTCACGATGTTCGCTATGTTTTTGAAGCTGTAATAATACAAGTACTATTGTATGAATGTAATTAGCCCTATGAAATTATTATGTTTTGTGACACGTTTCTTTTGTATTTAACTGTGTCATACCTACCTGTCATATTTAACATGAGATGAGACTGAAAAATAAAATTTAGGATAAAAATTAAACTGTATGTTGTTCATTTCATACTACCACCGGTATAGAGTAGCAGAATACTACCGATATCTGCACATATATTTGGTTTGGATAGATTTTTTTCATATAAATTTGGCCAGTTTGACTGGGAATTTCATAAATAAATTAATCTTATTATTGAATAACAAAAAAACTGTAACTACAACAAAATAATCTACTGATAACGACTGAAAATAAAATTATGACTGAAAAAATAATTCATTACATCCACGCAAAGATAACGACAGGAGCACAGCTTTTATAAGGGAACAAGAATTACATACATCCTTCTGAAAAATTATTCAAATAATAATCATTGGGGCGAATCTTTGGCCCATAATTAGTAATCAATTACTTCTCTACGGTGCACTTAGAAATTCTAGTAGTAATAGAAGAATTAGAATACAGTTAGTATCTGGTAGCTTGATAAATATGGGTAATATTAAAAATCTAGTCTCACGACTCTTGGCTCGGTTTACCCCGTAAATGATAAAGACGATACTATACCTGTGGCTAAATTGATTCGATAAGAAGAAATTAGAGTACACTATCAATCACCACATTGGATCGAATACTTATTGAAAGCATTCGCCGTTAATAAGCGTTGCTACAGACGATTTAGACAATAGGAACAATGCACAAACCACTTACCACGTAGGCAGGCTTCTAGCACGATTCCTCACGAATAGTTCTTCCTTTAGACACCTGGCCGGCCAGCCACACACGATTATAAAGTTCCAAAAACACTGTTGAGCACTTGAAGTTTTATTAAGAATAATTGAGTAAAATGTAATGTTTGATGCGCGCGCGCCTTCGCTTTCACGTACAGACACGGAGAGGTTTTACTGGTTCTGCCACCAGCCTTCTGCTACCAGCCTATGGCGTTGATCTCTCAGACACCGGTAGGATCTGCGCATGCGCCAGCGGAAGTCCGGGCGCCCTATTGGCTAAATAGAACTGCAGCACAGCGAATTGTGATGATTGATAAGTGCATCGGTAAGGCGCGCGAAATTCAAATTGAAAGGTAAACAAGATTTGCGTTGAAAACGGAACATTCCGCCCACCAAAATACCAATAGGATTTTCCCAGAGTAAGAATAAGAAACGGTAATTAACGATAAATATGTTTAAGTTATTATTCTAAACTTAAAAGCTAACAAATGATAAGTTGAAACGATTATACGGAGGGTAGAGGACATAGTTTGACCAAAGGTCTCTTAAGCGAGTGATCCCTGGCTGTTCTAACGGTTGCGACTCGAACTACCCCATCAGGGCCAGGATGCAAGGAAACAACTCGTCCTAATGCCCATTGAAGAGGAGGCCGATTGTCCTCTTTTATAAGTACGATTGAGTTTACAATTAACGGTGTTGAGTCCGTGGTCCATTTTGCTCGCTGAGTTAACCCATGTAAATATTCATTTTTCCAGCGTTTCCAAAATTGTTGTTGAAAAGATTGGATAAGTTGCCATCGATTTAGTCGATTGATTTTTACGTCCTTGTAGTCGAAGTCAGGAACTGCTGTAAGAGGTTCCAGCGTTAAAAAATGACCGGGCGTAAGAACGTTCAAATCGTTGGGATCCGAGCTCAATGGACACAAAGGCCGCGAATTTAAAATTGATTCGATCTGAGCGAAGAGTGTGGTAAGCTCTTCAAACGTTAAGACCTGATCGCCAACAATACGGTACAAATGACTCTTTGCGGCTTTGATTTGGATTTTCCAAAGTGGGGAGCAGAAGGTACGTTACGTTTAAAATCTATTTTTTCCGCATGAGAGGCTTGTTCGATACCTGACGCTAGTTGTGAACTTGCACCAACGAAATTCGTACCGCAGTCAGAGTGAATAACATTGCAGCGGCCGCGACGAGAAACGAAGCGACGCAATGCCGCGATGAAGCCGTCAGTCGATAAAGTAGAAACCACCTCAAGGTGCACTGCTTTTGTGCTCAAGCATACGAATAAACACAAGTACGCTTTATCGATTTTAGCACCACGATGAAGCCCGAGCTTAATTCGAAAAGGCCCTCCTAGATCGACACCTACGACAGAGAAGGGTTTTGCCTGATTGACACGAAAGGCCGGAAGGTCGCTCATAAAGGGTTGCAAAGGTTTCGGTTTAAGACGGTAGCATCTTATGCATCTTGAAAGATGATGACGTACAGCATGCTTTGCCGCAAGTATCCAAAACTGTTGTAAAATCAGATAGTTGGTTGTGTTCAGACCGGGATGAAAATTGTTTCGATGAATAGATTCGATTACAGCTGATGTAAGAACACTCTTTTTGGGCAATAATGCGGGATACTTATGTTCGAAGTCAAGATCGGAGCGCGATAGGCGCCCGCCTACTCTGAGTATACCCTGCTCGTCCAAAAACGGGTTTAGTTTACGAAAACTGCGAGGTAACTGTATCTTTGATTGTAATTTGGATATGACATCCAAAAACAACGATGTTGGAAATGTTTGACGATAATTAGTAACGCACGATGACGCTCAGCGTCCGTTACGAAAAGATTATCTGATCGCGGAACAGTGTTACGCATGTTATTACAAAACCTGCGAACGTAAGCGATAATGCGACAGATTTTATCTAAAGAAGAATATTTTTCGAATAGCCGATCAATTATAGACGTGTGATTAACGCTTTCGATTTGATCCGAAACGAGAACCGTGGTGCGACGCTGCTCAGAGAGCACCGCATTGTCATCGTTTGAACGATTTTTCGATGTATCGATTGGCCACTCAGACTGTGGTTGAGACAACCATTCTGGGCCCGCCCACCATAGGGCATTGTTTAGCAAATCGTGAGGCAATTGCCCACGCGAACAAACATCTGCAGGATTTGTGACAGATGGTACGTGCCTCCAGCACTCGGTCGGTACGATATCTTGAATGTGACTTACGCGGTTTGCAACGAATGTCACCCAGCGAGAAGAAGGAGCTCGCAACCAGGATAAGGTAACGGTGGAATCACACCACAGATAAGTGTCATGGACAGGAATCCGCAGCGTGTCCTTGACAAATTTGATAAGGTCTGTAAGCAAAACTGCACCACACAGCTCTAAGCGAGGTAACGATTGACGTTTTAAAGGAGCTACACGAGCCTTTGCACATACGAGAAAGACGCGAACGGAGCCGTCAGACTCGATAACACGCAGGTATATAACGGCGCCATATGCTGCTTCGGAGCTGTCACAAAATCCATGCAGTTGATATGATTGAGCGCTATCGGTAGCGTATTTACGTGGAATTTTAAGATTCCTAACTTGAGGAAGCTGTTCAGAGAACTTTTCCCATTGAGAGATAATTTCCGGTGGGGGCTTATCATCCCATGAAAGACCTAGAATCCAAAGCTTTTGAATAAGACATTTGGCATGAATTGTCAAAGGAGATAGAAAACCCAGAGGATCGAAAATTCTGGCAACCTCACTCAAAATCGTTCGCTTGGTGCACGGTTGATTAGATGGATTAACGGTAAAGACGAACGAATCCGAAGCAGGCTCCCACTTAAGGCCCAGAACCTTGATAGTTGTGTCTTCAGTTTCGGTAAAAGTGATTGCTTCTGAAAGACACGCCTCCGCGGGAAGATCGCTAAGTAGCTCGGGTCGGTTACTCACCCATTTTCGGAGCTCAAACGAGCCAAGACCGAAAAGAGCGATGAGTTGAGTTTTGATATCTCTGGCGTCCTTCAGCGATGAGCTTCCGGATATGACGTCATCAACGTATATGTCGGAAGTTAAAACGGTTTTGGCCTTTGGGTACTTGTGACCCTCATCGTTGGCCAGTTGCTGAATAGAGCGGCACGCCAGGAATGGAGCGGAAGACACTCCGTACGTTACGGTATTTAATACGTACTCTTGAAGAGGCTCATCTGGGTGAGCTCGCCAGAGAATACGTTGATAATCACGATGTTGAGGAGCTAGGTTGATTTGACGGTACATTTGGCGCACGTCTGCCATGAAGACAATTGCGTGCTCACGGAAATGAAGAAGGATCTCTACGATATTTGATTGTAGCTTCGGTCCCGTCAGCAGCGAGTCGTTTAGCGATTTGGAAGTTGCATCTTTAGCCGAGGCGTCGAATACAACGCGAAGCTTCGTTGTAGCGCTGTCGGGACGTAGCACACAATGGTGCGGTATATAATACTTGCCTTGACCCATTTGCTTGGCAGGTACCAGAGTCATGTGACCACTGTCGATATAGTCAGTCATGAACTCCACGTATTGTTGGTTTAAATTGTGATCGCGATACAGACGCCTTTCAATGGCATGAAAGCGTCGTAAGGCTATCTCTCGAGAACCTTCAAAGACTGGCTCCTCGTCGTCCTTGAAGGGGAGACAAACTACATATCTACCTGTCTCGTCACGGTAGTGATTACTGAGAAAACTATTTTCACAGCGTTGCTCTTCTGGGGTCAATCGGGAAGATTGTGGAACGTTATCGATTTCCCAGAAACGTTGAACAATTTTGTTTAAACTATCGTCTACGGTAGAAGGGGCTACTCCTAGTAGACTGGACGATGCGAGTCTGGACTTCCCAAGAAGAAGCCAGCCGAAGACTGAGTTGAAAGCTCGCGGTTGAGAGGCGTTACCCTTCAGACGTTGTTCGAGAAGTGACTCAGCAAAGACGTCGGCACCTAACAAGACGTCGATTGGACCAGGGATGTCAAAACCAGGATCAGCTAGCGGTAGTGTTTTGACCTCCTCCCATCCTTTCGTATTTAGCCTTGCTATCGGTTGATCTCCGCAAATGCTCGGTATGACGAGCATTCCCAGACGAAACTTTACGTTACAGTTGGTGCCAATGTCGCATGTAACAAAGCCACTGACTGGAGGCAGGGCTGCCCCTAACCCATAAACGTTGATATTACCAGTTATAGGTTTTAGATTTAATCGTTGAGCGGCGTGAGCCGTGAGAAAATTGTTTTGACTGCCGGTGTCAAATAACGCGCGAAATGTATGAAATTCACCAGAAGCATCACGAATCTGGACTAGAGCTGTTGCCAGTAACACGGTTGTGGTTACGGTTGGATCAGACTGAGTCAACGAATCCTTAGCCACTAAGGTCGCCGAGCTTGCCGCCGACTCCTTATGTAGCAAAGTGTGGTGTTTACGTCTACATTGTCGACATGAAAACATTGATGTGCACTCTCGCACTGAATGGGATGCGTTAAGACAATTGTAGCACCATTTCTTTTCAGTGGCCACAGCCATGCGCTCATCTATTGATTTTACCAAAAAATCATTACAGGCCGAGATGTGATGTTCATTGCGACAGTAGGCACATTTACGAATCGGAGTGCTCGAATTGTGAGCAGGTTTCGCTTGTTGTTTATCACCAACATTTTTATGAGTAGTGACGGTGGGAGCGACAAGCGAATGCGTGACGTTATGTCGCTTGAACTTCTGTGAAGTTCCCGGTGTGTCCTTTGAAACGTTAGCGGTTTTATTGGTAACATTCGAAAAGTGCGTGTCGCGAATTAATGCTTCACCTTTAGAGTGTAAGAATGCCCTTAAATGGTTATACTGTGGAAGCTCAATATCGGTATGTTTTTCCTCAAACTCGCGTCTTAATTTGGTATCGAGTTTGGCCAGAACATTATAACAAAGAACAAAATCCCATTTATCGGTAGGTAATTTTAAAGTTTTTAAAATTGTTAAGTTCTCATCGATCGTGTCTAAGGCGCGTCGAAAATCTTGAGCGTTCGAAGTCTTTAAACTAACGTCCAAGATATCACGCCAGCACGTAAACGCTAATTCGCGTTTATCTTCATAACGGGACTTGAGAGCCTCGTACGCACTTAAATAATGTTCACTTGCAACAGGAAAAGTTCTAATGAACGATAAAGCATCACCACTTAAAACTGACACGAGATAGTGAAATTTCTCAATATTACATAAGGAGGTAGAATCATGTATCAACGCGTTATAAGTTGCAATGAACTCAGGCCATTCCTTGATAGCACCGGAAAAAGTTGGCAACGAAATTTTTGGTAACCGCATATTTCCACTGTGCGAACCGGTCAATGAATTATGTTTCGAAGTGTCAGCTTGTTGAGATGAACGTTGTTCAAATTTTCGTTGAATTGCCAACACTTGAAAATACAATTCGTCAAATCGATCCTGAAGTTCATCGTCCTCCTCATCGGCATCATCCTTAAGAAGGTCCAAAATAATAAAATGGGAGTCATGAAAACTATCAGCAATCGTTTTTATTTCATGACAATATGAAAGAAATAACCCTACTTGTGATTCATCGGTATTGGCTAAGGTACCTACTTCCAAAGCCTTCGTTAAGCGATTATATGCTATAGTTCGTTTACGTCGCAAACTGGGCAAATTATTAATAGTGTACGTATTTTCGATACCCTTTTTAATAGTAGGTTTAGATTTACGCCTTGATAGTAAAGACATAATTAATATCAAAACAATAAAACCTGATAGCAACAAATATTCGGATTCGATAAAAAAGTTTAGTTGCGAACGTCTTCAGCGAGACCGCGTTCACAAGAATCGACGAGAATCACTGGGGCGGTATTACACGACAACAGGTAATATTGTCACCTCGGTCACCTGAGTTTTAAATTGAAATAAATTAAATTGATAAGGATGAATTAAATGAGCGTTAGGAACACTAAAAACGGTTTGCGATATTCGTTAATGTACGGTAAATAAAAAAATAAAAATCAGTTTTTTTTGTAAAAACAAAAAACTATGATTTTTAACCTAAAACGGTAATAATGAAAATGTGAACGCACCAAAATTCGTTGAAAATATGATACGATAAACGATACAACGTCACGATAAAAAATATTTCGTAATTTGAAACGAAATAAATTTTCGATAAATAAATATCAAGAGGAAACGTTGAACGGTTGGAAAAAAGTAGTCGAGTTATAACGAACTATCAACATAAAATTATGAGAAGGTGGATTTGCAATATTGTATTATTGCGAACGGTAAAACGGTAGATAATTTTATGCTAATAAGTATAAAACGACAAAAGAATTTATTTTCAACAAATATTCTAGAAACTGATGGAAGCCATCTTAAATCGATAAACGGTAGGTAAGGTACTCAACAAAACAAAATGGAACAAAGACTTGTTTTCCGATTAGTAATTGAAACAAAATGTTATGTTTATTCGTTTTAGCTGTACTAGTAAGTATAATAAGCGTGGAATACGGTAAATGAAGTAGCAATTACTAAATCGAATTGGTATTTGGCGGCAGACTGAAGGTAGGTATCCAAAGGTCCCGGGTTTCGGCACCAAAAAATGTGGCTAAATTGATTCGATAAGAAGAAATTAGAGTACACTATCAATCACCACATTGGATCGAATACTTATTGAAAGCATTCGCCGTTAATAAGCGTTGCTACAGACGATTTAGACAATAGGAACAATGCACAAACCACTTACCACGTAGGCAGGCTTCTAGCACGATTCCTCACGAATAGTTCTTCCTTTAGACACCTGGCCGGCCAGCCACACACGATTATAAAGTTCCAAAAACACTGTTGAGCACTTGAAGTTTTATTAAGAATAATTGAGTAAAATGTAATGTTTGATGCGCGCGCGCCTTCGCTTTCACGTACAGACACGGAGAGGTTTTACTGGTTCTGCCACCAGCCTTCTGCTACCAGCCTATGGCGTTGATCTCTCAGACACCGGTAGGATCTGCGCATGCGCCAGCGGAAGTCCGGGCGCCCTATTGGCTAAATAGAACTGCAGCACAGCGAATTGTGATGATTGATAAGTGCATCGGTAAGGCGCGCGAAATTCAAATTGAAAGGTAAACAAGATTTGCGTTGAAAACGGAACAATACCTTTCATTGGCAATTTGTTTATTTTTTATTTCTGCTACTCAGTAAACAAAATATGGGATCAACACGGTTAAAGATAAAGTCATTGACTCAACAAAAGAATATAATTAAAGAACCCCATAAAACCTAAAATTATGTTCAATTAAGTCAAAAACCAAAATAACTTAAAGCAAATCTTGAAGTCGAACAATCTAAGTATAATTAAAGAGTGGTTAGCGAAATTAAAATAATCATATTGTGGACTAAATCTGAAGGTTGGGACTAATGTGAAATAAATTGTCGTCAAGCAAAGTCGGGTAATTAGTCCACGCGTTTGTATA
Source organism: Ephestia elutella (assembly GCA_018467065.1). Classification (NCBI taxonomy): domain Eukaryota; kingdom Metazoa; phylum Arthropoda; class Insecta; order Lepidoptera; family Pyralidae; genus Ephestia; species Ephestia elutella. Next base: position 11,956,387 of record CM031592.1, on the reverse strand, counting down.
TTTAAAGTAAGCGTGACAGCCATCGTCCACTTAAATACTTAAGGTGATGTCTAGAGTTTACCATATTTACAAATTATGAATTTCGTGGTTTGCTTCGTAGAAGCTCTATTCCTGAAAACGTGGGTAAAGTATGAAGTATCGGACAAGTAGAGCGGTGTGGCGAATATCCATGTAATTTCTATGTTTCTGTAACTATCCTTTCACTTCGGGCGCTCTTTCTATAATTTTAACTATAACAGTACCTACACAGTTCAAGTATACAACCTAAAACTAGCAGCTCCATCAATAATACTTATTTATATTTATGTTAAATGTTCTACTATACCATACCCTTCAATTTATATTTACTTCCAAAAACGAACTTTTATTAAAACTATTTTCTCATAAAATTTTAATACTGTATTTAAAACTCAAATGGAACTGCCGCTTAACTGTAGTTATTAAAATGTTTAATTACAGGAACGGTGGCGGACGTAATCATCGGTCGGTGCGCTACAGTTTTATCTAAACATTGTAATTACACGAAATTACATGTAATACACTGTAATTAACAGGCAGAAAAATAATAACTCCGGCCGAAGGTTACGTTTGGTAATTGTTTTGTTTAATTTTCTGTTTTGACAGTCTCAAGGCGAGTTAATTAAAAATGGTTCCATTCTTTAATTTTATTCAATTATATGATCAAAAAAGCTTCTGAACGCGGTTTTGATCGAATATACATATAAACGACATGGTTTGTCATCTAAGTTATGGGTGGAATTACCAAAATTCCTTTTATATCCTCACTTTCGTTATTTAAGTAACCTTTCTTTAAATTTTCTACGATCAGCGGTTTTGGCTCTACGTTGATATGTCAGTTAATCGGCGTCCTAAGTATTTTAAACATAAAGATATGCCCCTTAAATTGTAGGGGAAAATTTATAAAATGGTCTATCTACTATAAAAGGTAAAAAAAGGTAAAAGGTGGTGATAAAAGGGATGGATGAAAGGACTGCATGCAACAGAGATGCGTATGTTGAGAAGGAGTAACAAGAATGGACAAAATACGGAATAAGTATGAAAGAGGAGGCATGAAAATAGCACCAGTGAATGAAAAGCTAAATAGATATAGATTATGTATGGTCATATCTTAAGAAGGGAAGAAAACCACGTCACAGAGAGGGCCTTGAATATGGAAGTAAAGAGTTTGAGGAAGACAAAAATAGAGATAGGAAGATTGTATCAAAAACATGAATAGAAGGGAGGGTCGAGTAAAATGGCAAGCGACATAACGAAATGGAAGAAGTAAAAGATGTTTAATATCTTGCCATTAATTTTTAGGAAATTTGGATACACAACCATTATTATAAAGAAAAGAAAATTAACGTAGGCAATTGTTTTATAGATCATAGAGGGTATTAAACTAATTATTTGATGTATAAGCAAGCTACTGATCATAGAAAGAATCAAATCAGAATATCACATCGCGCCTAATTCCGACAATCTCTCGGGCTTACACAAAGCCAGAAAGTGACCAAATAATCGTCAACGCTTCCCTATCTTAAGGCCGATTTACACTGTCGATTCCCCGATCCTCTTTGTCTAAGAACAGTTTCAATTCGCTGCCCATTGTGTCCAGTCGAGATGAGTGGACGTCATTAGATCCCCGCTCGTGTGATAACGCCTTACAATGGATTGGAGTAATCACTTGTGCACATTTGTTGCTCTTTTGTTACACGATTTGAACATTTTACTGTTTAAGCTTTTGAGGTTATTTTTGGTGAGGTGAGGGTGAAACGATATGTAATACATCATTATACATATTATGCATTTTATTTATTTATTTAAAATTTTTATTGCATAAATTACAAAAAATATGTATAACGGACTTAACGCCATATGGTTTACCTAGACTATAGATTACGTGATCTTATTTGAACGAGGTTAATGACAAGATTAGCGTGGCCAAATACTGATCCAAAATGATTTAAATAGCCCTTCCAGAATAAGAAATAATTAAATAGTTAACACTTTAACCGACTCCTTCCTACAATTAGAGGTCGTTTACTTACAATATAAGTTCTAATTAGTCTAGTTGATTGTCAGCTAATATAATATCGAATAATAAATATATATTTTTTTTGTAAATATATTTTGTATTTTTATTAACTACTAGCTTTTTCCCACGAGAACAGTGCTTTTTCCCGGGATGAATTACACCCTATGTCCTTCTCAGTACTTCGAACTATGCGTATACGAAGTTTCAGGAAGATTAGTTTAGAAGATAAAGCGTGAAGAGGTACTAAATAAACGTACAAACAAACTCACTTTATTCTAGTTTCTTCTACGAAAATAGTCAAATTGCGAAACATATTTCTCGAGAAAAAAGTAAGAGATTAATATTTATCGAATGGGAAACTGAAGAGACGAGTAATCGGATACACGAACTGGTAATCGTGTCTAAATCGATGATATTAGTTCTGCGAGTACCATAGAGTCGCGACATTCATCGATGCTATGGAGACATATTCATTAGACGCGCACACAAACGATTTTTTTCTCACACTTGCGTAAATATTCCGTGTATGAATGAGACCTACAAAGATGAAGCTTTCAATGGAAGTGACTTGGAATTAAATTCTAAAACACAGTTATTATACTTTGGTGAACTTAGAAGATTACCATTGACCGTAAATTAGCTATCTTTACATATCAAAATAACAACTCAGTTAGTCCACAAGAAAAATAAGAAAATTCAGCAATAAATAATAACTACAGTATGGCACGCTTTCCTACCGCTAAACTAGCTAGCTGAAATGATTTTGATGAAATTTAAGATAAATAAAGAAACAAGGTCAACAAACGGGTTGAAACGAAGGGGCTGAAATGTGTAGAAACCGCGAGTACCAGCTAATATCACAATCTATTAAGCTGTACTAGACCTTTTCAAGAACATCAAAAAACCTTTTTAATGGAAGTTATGAAGAATTCAATTATTCTAAAATTGATTTAAGTCTTTTGTTAAAAACAAAACCGACGACTATGAGTTAGTATATTTTTAAATTTTGCAGTTAGCACACTAGAGAGGGCATCTAAAATCCGTGCCAACATCTTCATCGATGCAAATATTGGCAAAAGACGAAAAATCAGTCTGTCTTTCTTATGGTCTTGCGTCTGCTAATGGCAAAGCACATCTTGTGGAGACCATCTTTCTAGAATCTTGGTCCGCCATACTTCAAGCGCGTAATCAAGCAATATTCTTCTTAATCAACCCCACCCACTGCGGCGGGGGTCGATTCAACAACAAAAGAATTGATTAAGTAACTATACCACGATATTACCCCGCAGTATTATTCCACTATAATAAAGAGGGCTTGGTAACCGTGGTACTTAATGAAAGAAAACTCGATTAGAATTCGTATTAATCTTGTAATAAGTCGCAAGAAGTTGCCTGATTAGGTTGCTATCGGATTTGGGTATCAAGACAAGGGTATCGATGAATCGTTAAGAAGGCGGTTTTCTGTTTATTGTTTACTAGCTGTTGCCCGCGGCTTCGCCCGCGTGACTTTGGCTTAGATGAAAAGTCTTTTTGTGTTCCAAACTGTTTCCTCTGTTCCAATCTTCGATTTTTATACATCTACAGAAAATGCTCATCAGATTAACCAAGTTTTGCTAAGGCGCCATTTCCGTATATGTTATAGTGTAGCTGGTCTCTTGAAGTTATTTATCAGATGTTCCAGATCTTCAATTTTTATTCGTCAGCAGAAAATGCTCATCATATCGAACTGTTTTTGCTAAGGCGCCATTTCCATATATGATATAGTGTAGCTGGTCTCTTGGAGCTTTTCATCAGATGTTCCAGATCTTCAATTTTTATACGTCAGCAGAAAATGCTCATCAGGTTGAACGATTTTTGCTAAGGCGCCATTTCCATATATGTTATAGTGTAGCTGGTCTCCTGGAGCTTTTCATCAGATGTTCCAGATCTTCAATTTTTATACGTTAGCAGAAAATGCTCATCAGGTTGAACGATTTTTGTTAAGGCACCATTTCCATATTACTTATAGTTTAGCTGTTCTGTTATGGTTCTTCATCAGGTGTTCCAGTTTTCAAAATGAATATAGCCTATATGTTGCCCAGGCTTAATAGCTATACAACAAAAAAAGTTTCATTCAAATCCGTCCAGTAGTTTTTGCATAAAACGCGTACATACATACAGACAGACAGACAAGAAATTCCAAAAAAAATTTTTTGCTTTCTATTGTTGTTTTTAGGTCTCCCTCTATCCATTTCAGTCAAAAATATTAAATGTACAGACAAAATATTTTTACTCTTTTATTATATGTATAGATATAGATTACGCATACATGGTTGGTTAAAATTATGTTAATTACACTATTCGGCTAACCGTGGCCGAGTCTCACGACTCTTGGCTCTGTCTACCCCGTAAAGACAAAGAAGACAAGATAAGATAAAGACGTGATTCTATGTATATATGTATATAAGGTATGTATGATAGATAATAAGGTATGTATGATAGATATAAATGATAGAAGTTATTCAGTAGCAGTATAAAATCCGTGGACGTAAAAAAAGTATACAAAATATTGTTACCTACCTACCTATTTGAAAAAAAAATTATTGTAAGATTTTATCATTTCAAATTTTTTTTTGCAAAAAGGTCAAAAAGCCATTAAAAAAACACTTTTTTCACTTAAATTAAAAATCTGAGTGTACACGTACACTGGACAAGCTATGACGTCAAGGACCGTTCATTGACTTAGCTTATTCAGAGGAAATATTAATTAAGAGGATAGGGAGGCGAGATATTTATTGCTCGCTTCGATCTTGTCTTCATCTCATGTTTATTAGCTCTATAAACTTGCTGTGAATTCGGCTCCACTCACGAAGTGCCAAGTTATTTTCATTCATTGTGAATGGGTCCATTCAAGAGTTTGATAAAAAAACTCGATGCGAGTCCTATTCACGAGAAAAACGTCCTGTTTGTTAATTTGTGGTTCGCTGCGAAATTAGACCTCGCGATCATTATTATAAAAATATGCGTATATCTCAAAACCGGCTGAACTGATTCTGTTGCGCAACGAACTTAAAAATTCTATGGATAGTTGCTACACGTATTCCTTATGTAAAAATATCTGAACGTGATCTGAACCAAACCGAGCCGTATCGGAAAAATAAGTTAAAATTCTTTAGCTTAGGGATATCTCAGAGCAATAGCACAGAATTAATATTATGGCAATAGTTCAATCGTCAAGGTCACGAGGTTTTTCTTCTCCCAAAGAAGCATTCGTGGTCTATAAAGTCTCAAGGGATGAGTAAGATTTAAACCTGGCACTGGTCACAGTCGGAGTGAGAACCACTAGACCACCGCTGCTACTAGTGTAGCAAAGTAAAAGTAGTTAGTGTGTGTTTCATTCCATATAATGACCACGACCTTCAGTCATGAGGAAATACGACTAAAGAGAGAGAGCAAAGTAAAAATTACAATAAAAATTACGAATTAAGACATACAAGTGTCAAAGACGAGCGATTTTGTACACTTGTTATTTAGTATACCAGGTGGCTTTCAAGTTAACTCTATTTATTTCAATATCTGTGATTAAAATTTAGGTAAGACAGTTTAAATTGTACAACAATAAGCATCAGCAACTTCCTTGATTAACTTGGCTAAGTTAGCGCGTTAGGAGAGAACGCGCTAAGTAGCCTAACTTGGACTGGCTTGAAAGTTACGGTGTTATCTAAATGAGCCCATCTTTCGTTATATAAGCTAACTTAATTAAGACCAGAGAGGGCGCCGGCGGGTGGGACGCGTTGTGGTAGGTGCATGTTTGCTCTAGACTTTAAGGGATGATGATTGTGGACAAAATTCTGTCATAACACATAATAGGATTTTTTTTTAATTATATTTAAGAATGTATATTTTTGTCCGGAAGACTCATCCGCAGTAATATTATAATTTTTTATTCTGTTTTTGTGTTATGTACTTTTCCTACAGTTATCGAAGAATACATAAAGTGCTATATGATTAATTTGATATACGATTTGTAATTTAGAGTGCTCCACGAAAAGGAACAAAAAATATGGTTATATCATTAAAACTCACGTGAGATGAAGACATTCTAGTTAAAATAAACGGGTCACTCACGTACTGTCCTGCACTCGCCTTAAAATTGAACTTCTGAATAGTTCGAAACTATCTCTCTCACTACAGTGTTTGACCCATTTATTTTAACAAGAAAAAATAAATTTGTACTTCTAATTTCAAAACATCCATCCATCTTTATTTAAATCAGACAAGCTCTTGGCAGTAACTTACCGCATAGCGTCCCAGGAGGCTAAACTAAGTGCCCACATGTGTGTGTGAGTTTACTTTTACGTTCGTCTTGGAAAATACGATGCATGTGTGCAACGGATTAGTCTTATAATAAAAGTTTTTGTAACAGATGTCGGATATTAAACACAGCTTCATATTAATAGCTCTGAGACGCGACCGAGGAAAATATATAAAAAGTTAGCGAATTAGGACCCTCCGCTGTAATTTGTTATTGTTCTCATTTGGTTGATTTGTTTGTTTACTCTGTGGTAAGTTACGGGTATCGATGTTTTTTATATGTTGGGAGTGAGGAATCAGATAATTTGATCTTAGAATATATCATATATACATATGTTCGAAGTGAGCTCCTAATAGTTCGCATCAAGAAACTAATAAGAAATAGGTATCCACTTAAATGAAATTGAAAAATTAATTTTGATTAAATTTCCACTGCCGAAAATGAATAAGCTAAATGCAATCATGGCAAAGAAACACAAATTATGGGTGAAAACAAACGCAAATTTTGTGTAAGACGGGTTCATTCATTAGGGTACCTATAAATATAGAGAAAAAATTTTTTTATCAGTCTTATAATTAATTAACTAATATCTGCTACACTACATCAAGTCCAACGCTACGCTTCGTAGCGACGTAGCACGTAAGCAAATAAGGCCGTCTACACACTACTAATTCGTCCGACCCTACGACTAATTACTTATGTAAACGGCTCGCCCTTTGTAGACCGTGTGCAGAGTGCCCATAACCAATTCGGGACATTTGGGACAAACATTGTATGTTTTCGGCCTGTCTTGTCGGAATATTATTTTTCGTGTTTTACTATGACATCGTTTAGGATTCTTGTTTTTACCATATGGAGTTCTGAGGAAATATTTTGACCGGGAAAGGTTCGAAATATTTATACTGACCTCCATGCAACTTGAAGATGGCACATATGCACCGCGGTTTCGCTCAAGTGGTAAATAAATACATATAATTGGAAATAAAAAAAGCCTATGCCATTTTAGGTTTTACTCTTTGCATATACCAAAAGTTCATCTAAATCCGTACAGCTGTGAACAAGAATTGACAGTAAATAAATCTCAAACAAAAGTGGACTAGTTTTCGCCCAGGTTTGTCCAGGTTTCGACCCCTTATCCATATGGTAGTTGAATGTTTTGCTTTCTACAAATACCTGGTTCTTTATCATTGCGTAGCTGCGTTCATCGGTTTTCTATGCCGCTGGCTACATTAACCATCCAGGGGTTATTTGTTACAAAGTATGTAGTTAGCCATTTAATATTTCACGACAGTATATGGAAATTATACAATCATTACTAAAGAAAGGGTTGCAATTACTGTAAGAAATGATGACATAATATATTAAAAATTATAGCTCACAGGTAATTGTGCCCAAGTGTCGTGGTAGAAACATATGGCGAATGCCTTGCGGTGGCCGCCCGTTTCTTCGTCTGAGTTAGATAGATATCTATATAGGTAAAGATGTAATTCACATGCCACTTATATGAATCCAAAGAATATTACAATTTTTCTTGAGCAATTAGGCGAGCAAACTTGCATTCAAGTTTGCTCTCCTAATTTTTTTCTGACAAGTCCATTTGATATCAGTGAAATGTTCGAGAATTGGTGTTAGTAAAACTAAAGTGAAACTATAGATTTGATCATTTTATACACAAAATAAATAATGGCAATTAAAATTTATGTAATAAAAAAAAGTAAATCTTAACAAAATAAATAAATAATTATTGACCGAGCGAGCGAAGCGAGCGAGGGCTATAATTCAAGTTGGAGCGAAAAACACATTGTTTGTATGTATGTATGTATGTATGTATGTATGTATGTATGTATGTATGTATGTATGTATGTATGTATGTATGTATGTATGTATGTATGTATGTATGTATGTATGTATGTATGTTTGTTTGTTCCGCGATAACTCTCGAACCGTTGTTCCGATTTTGATGAAAGTTGGAATATATGTAGGGATGGTTAATAGAATTTTCAAGTTCGTTGGGCATCAAAATCGGTCCAGCCGTTTTTGAGATATTTAATTTTTTGTGAAAATAAATAGTGTATTTTAATAGTCGCGAGGTCTACGTTCGCAGCGAACGACTAGTTACGTAGAAGTGCATATTTTGAAGAGATTTCGAATAAAAGAAAGAATTTATGTTTATTCAGCACAAACATTTTTCAATGTTTATTTAAAACCCATTACCTACTGAATGATATCAATACAACAATAGTCTACACTACATTCATTAGCACATTTTCTACGACTACATTTGGTTCAACATTCAATCACAAACAATACATTCACAAATACCATGAATCTATTTGCAATTATACCAATTTCTTCCAGTCACATTTTTTCAACGTTCATTACTTTTTTTGCTATAAACCGACATAATTAAAGTTACGTTGGTTAGGTGTAAAAACCGGCGAGGTAATGACATTTTAATTGTACAGCATTATTACTGGGCGTCGGACTGACTGTCGCATGCTCTCATCCTGTTATTACAAATAATTGTATTATGCTTCGTTACAAAGAAAAAAGACCAAATATGTTTAATTGACACGTAGCTTTCTTTGTTCGGAACACGTGTTATGTTCCCACGTGCATTGGGAGGTGTCGACAGAAAATTTCAATTTATACATTAAAGAACAAGAATGTACTTTTTTTCTTATGTTTTATTATTTGTGTTTCAACTCATTTTGTATTTTGTTTTCTTTTTTTTTGAGAAAAGTAGGTAAACAAGCATACGAGTTACCTGATGGTAAGCAATCACCGTAGTCCATGGACACCATTTTTTCCATTCTAGAAAATTATGTTTTTGATCCATAACACTGAAGAACTGCATTTTTAGGGTTCCGTAGCGTAAAAACCCAAAGAGCCTAAACGGAGCTTTATAAGCGCCCTCATGTTATCAATTTTTGATTGATACAGAACAAACAAAACCCTATTATATGCAGGATTAGGAATAAAATAAAAATTAATAGTAGATAAATAATATATACAAAGTAACGAATGAGTAGGAAATATCCATGGCAGTAAACTGCAACATTATTTTAATTTGTACGTCGATGACTGTTCATTGACAATGATAACCATCGCATGTTGTGAATAGACACTTTTTATAATTACCAGGTAAGTGCCTGTATTTGTTAAATGTTGGGTTGAGTGCACAACATGTTCAGTACATATTTATTTTATTTGGATGAATGTATTTATTAAGTCATAACAGTGCTCTGTGGCTTGGCTGCCGTAGAAATTTCGGGAATTTCGATGGTCTTCCTCATGACTATGGCTGTCTTATACTAATCATAAAGTGATTCCTTTGATTTTAAAAATTATTTCTGTTTTTGGAATATCAAACTCTTTAGCTGTAGATTCATATTGTTCTTGTCGGTGAAGTATTTTCCATGCATCTCTATTTTCAGTCATCTTTTTGACCAGCCCGTGTGTACAGTCAACAAATATCAACTTACCCAAATTCATCGATAAATAGCCTCTATTACCCATCAGGATAACTAAACATGTAGTATGCTGTACCACACATCTTTTGCCTTCTCTTTTATTAGGCATATATTTACATAAACCCCCTTAGCCTTTGGCTCTATTCTTTTAGTAAAAAACTAAATCAAGTTACATGAATACTTTGAAGAACACTTTTCCGGCTATCGCTGCCATCAAGTAACCCTAAGGTTTTACTATATAGAAACTTTGACGACCTCCGTGGCCCAACGGTCATCACGCCGGACTGCCACACCGGAGGTCCCGGGTTCGATCCCCGGTCGGGTCAAGATGGAAAATGATCTTTTTCAGATTGGCCGGGTCTTGGATGTTTATCTATATATGTATTTGTTATAAAAATATAGTATCGTTGAGTTAGTATCCCATAACACAAGTCTCGAACTTACTTTGGGGCTAACTTAATCTGTGTGATTTGTCCGTATATATATATAAAAAAAAAACTAAATCAAGTAGAAAAAAAAAAGAAAATTTCATCGGCTATCGCAGCCCATCGGGTGTCATGTATATTTATTTTCGACAATAAATCTGCATGTGAATAATAGAATATCATGTTCGTAATCTACAATCTGCAAATTAGAACGTCAAGTGATTAAAATCAGATATCGTCAACCATCCCACGTACAAAATGAACGGAACACGTGATTACATTGTAAGCAAAAAAGAAATTTAATCATGAGAAACAATAATAACGAATTCTAAGAAATTAGACCGAGTGTAAGTACGGGAGCCACGCAACTTAAACCTTGTTTTATTTTTTGAATATCACAACCCTAGATTCTAATTAAATCTCAACTTTAACACCCAATTAATAGAGTTACATTTTCGATACACGATTTTGATGATTTCACTATTGTTAAGCCTGTATGACTATCAATTATGCCCATAGAGTATAGAGTATTGTGATAGAGCAGTAGCTTTCATTCAGACATTGACGATTGAAAATTAGAGAACCGATATAATTTGAGATGCAGCTAGTGATGTGAAAGCATCGATAAAATTAATGTTAATCTATAATGATTTTAATTTAAAACCATTTGGTTATTATGGATTTTTTTATAATTGACTAGCTTTTGCCCGCGACTTCGCCCGCGTGAATTTCCATCGAGCACAATGCTTTTTTACTTATAGAGAAGGATACCCTATGTCCTTCTCTATAGAGAAGGACATAGGGTATATCCTTCTCTATGATTCTTACTGTAGGTATATGTGAAATTTCAGGAAAATTGGTTCAGTAAATAAAGCGTGAAGAGGTAAAAAACAAACTCACTTTCGCTTTTATAATATTAGTTAGGATTGGGATTTAATTGATTTCGAAATACTAATTTTTCCATTCTATCTGTGAATATGATTAAATGGTTAAAAAGATGATTTTCTTATGTATTAATTTAATTCAGATTACAAATAACTTTAAAAATAACGACAAATGCTATAGTTACGTGAGGCTGGTCCATCACTATTGTCCGATATTAACACGTCATTCTAGAGATGATAATAGCCCGGGAGCCAGGGAGTTAATTGCTTTAATAACTTCCTGTGTCAAAATAACAAAAGAGGTACAGCATAAAGCTAGCTATAGTATGGACATAGATCGTTCATATTGTGACGTTGGATGAGATATATTTTTAGTCTAAACGACATGAGCGCCACCTCGGCTTCGCTCGGAAGGTACATACATAAATTGTAGCATATGTCACTCAGGTATAATGTAGCTTTCCATTGGTGAAAGATTTTTTTTTAATTGTTGCATTTGTTTTGACGATTACCCCTACAAACAAACTTAAAAACACTTCCCTTTATTATATTAATTAGATTCATGATATAAATTGGCCGCAAGCTGAAGCATTTATATATTTACTAGCTTTTGCCCGCGGCTTCGCCCGCGTGAATTTCCCACGGGAACAGTGCTTTTTCCCGGGATAAAAAGTAGCCTATGTGCTATTCCAGGTCATTATCTACCTCTGTACCAAATTTCATCGACATCCGTCCAGTAGATTTTGCGTGATTGAGTAACAAACATCCTCACAAACTCACAAATTCACAAACTCACAAACTCACATCCAAACTTTCGCATTTATAATATTAGTATGGATGGATTATCAATAAATGTAGTAGATTCCATTTTAACTTTTATTAAGGTAAAAGTACATACATACATAGAATCACGTCTTTATCCCTTACGGGGTAGACAGAGCCAAGAGTCGTGAAACTCGAAGGCCACGCTTAGTTGAATATGGACTCTCTGATGGAATGGAGATTCAGGTGTATAGTGACAGGTTGCTAGCCCATAAAAGGTGTTTCAACGCAATATGATAGGGCTGTATTGCGCCGTCTTACTTTGACAGTACTTAACAGTAACTTTATAAGTTGCATCAGTTGTCAAATAATATGTCAAAAGTCAACGTTACAGTTACCTACAGTGCGACAAGGATCTTTTTGCACGTGAGTGAGGGCGCCACCTACGTTTAAAACGTAGGACGTAAGAAATTTTTATAGTTTAGACATTAGTTCCGTTTTCTACCACGCGCAAAAAGATCCTTGTCGCACTGTACTGATAGCGGCTTTGAGCAACAAGGACTTCCGCGCGCGGCACGGAGTCCGTGTTGCTCTATGGTTAGCGGTGACACAAACTTTTAAAATAACTTCAATTTTGTTACAATCCAGCCTTAAATTGGAATTATTACTGCGCCTACCTACTTTAGCTACAAATAATAAATAATTGGTTCCAAAATAAAAACCCATGATATAATGTGCTATACTTTGAACCTTACTAAAGCTTCATAGAGTATAGAATTTGATGAAAGTATTTCGAAAACTCGTCATTATAATTTGAATGCTCATTATGTATGAGTAACGGTTTGGCGATCATAGTGTGAAAATAATTATCGTCATAATAACGATAGTTACACTATGTATTCGCTTCGATTCGCTATCTATCATTACTATATTATGTAATGGTATGTAACTGTTTTTGCGAATAATAAGTACCTAATGTAATGTCCGAAGCAGCTAACTAAGAATTAAACAAAAGATTTTTTTAAAAACCAAAACGTTAATTAATCAAATTCGATTTTAGATGATAAAATTCTACTAGAATTATTCAATAATTAAGCATCCTGGATAATAAATTAAAATGCTGTTTCTACAGATATTCATTCTATGAGAGGAAGGGGTCGTCCAGCAGAGAGATGGGTAAAAGATATCAGGGGCCCTATTTTTGAAAGTGTGACATACCGCCGAAAACGAATAGACTATTATGTCGCACTCGTCCTACTATGTCACTAAAAACATAAAAGCCGTATTTTTGAAATCACTCGTCTAGCAATGTTGCCAGTGATATGAAAATAATGCGAGAAATAATTTCTGCTACATTTTACGCAACGAAAACTGAATCGGTAACGAATCGTAAAAAAAATGTTCGTAAATTTTCAATCAAAGAGAACGCAAGCGTTAAGCGGAACGCAAAAATGAACATCCTAATAGACTCCATCTATATCCGTATCCGGTTGTCTATGTCATTCAAGATTTTGACGTAAAAAACGTTCGACTACCAAATCATACGAAAACGAGTGGTCTAGACCACTCGTTGCGAATTATTCGACATAGACAATTCAAAAATACGGTATAATGGATAACGAATGAAAAATCATTCGGCTCACGCTTTTTTGGTGAGTCACACTTTCAAAAATAGGGCCCCAGGAAGCATGTCGGTCACACAACTGGATGAGGAAGGCTAGAGTCAGGGAGTCATGGAAGAGGATGGAAGAAGCCAATGTCCGATGTGTAAGACGTACGAAGCAAAGGCTGCAATGATGATGATATTCATTTTCAAGACAACCATATTTAATTTTAATTAGAGTGACATTACAATATATACCATAGAGTTAGAACATTTTTTAAATTTTTCTTAGAGACAGACAGCTGAGGAAGCGGGATGCTAGATATGGTTTTTGCCTATGTTGGTGAAGGACAGGTAATTTCTTCTGTGAGGCAAATTTTTGACAAGATTGACATTTTTGGTGTGTTTTGTTTCCCTAGAATTTGTGAATAGTCTGTATCATGGAAGTAATATGTACTTTGTACAACTGGAAGGTTCACTGAGACTAGAAACGCGAGCCGAAAGAGAGGCTCGAAATCGTGGCGTGTCCCTTTCTGACAAGGGTGACCATGTTAAACAAGATTCTGAGGACCAGTGAATCACATGTCACATGACATGAGTCAGTGTGAAGGCAAATGAGCCTACTTTCGTGAGTTGTGTGTGAGTCAAAATTACACTCGTTTGCGCTCTTACGCCCCTACAATTACGCTACTAGAAAAATATGTAGCTATTCCATAGGTCTGTACCTATGGAATAGCTACATATTTTTTTGGTAGTAGTTTCTAGTAGCTACCTGTGTAGCTATTAAATAAAATATAGTACTATTTATAAACTAAGTAAAATAATACTCCATTAAAGAAACAGAGCAATTAAGTGAAACGTATTTATTTAATTGCTTAAACGTTATTGTTTATTTTATTTACTTATTGGGGACGCCAGCGCAAGCACCAGACGGGTGATCAGTCCACTCATGCCGGGACCATTTCACCCAATTCCCCGAGACCCGTATAGGGTTTTGAGTCACCTGGTAACTCACGTTGGTGGCGACCCACTGAATCTACCTGTTACTTTGCAGGATTTTAATAACTGCCCTATTGTTCTGTCGCTCAGATCATCCTCAGATAGGGCGTCTGAGCCCAATACTTCTCTCCTTAGTCCTTGCAGCAGCGTATGCAAGACATTCTGCTACTAGGTGAAAGCTAGTTTAATAATCCGTCCGGGAATCTTCAGGTTGGAAATGTAAGCTACATATTACGAGTTATTAGTTAATTTCCCACGAATCATCCCAATCCATTTTTTTCTTAATTCTATTATTTGACAGTAATCTGAAAAAAAATCTTTGTTAGGTTACATTTATATCCTTTATAATTATTATGTAGTCACCCTACTACCAGAAATGAAAACTTACCCGTAGAAGGAAATCCCACAACCTGGATATGATTTTTTTATTGCAACCTCTAATATGTAGCACAACATTTATTAACCATTCTCAAACTCCAATAATAATTATTATTCAAAACAATTAAATTCACGTGCTACAGAAAAAAAACAGCCATTTTGCTTAACTTGGGTTGCTAGTGTTGAATTTCAAATATTTACTATTTCCATAACTAGAAAGTTTTCATGCTATTACGCCCTTAGTACACCGACGCGTTCGCATGCGAAAGCGATTCGCTGCGAAACGCTTGCGATTGCTAAACGTCTGCGATACACTGCCGGTTTTTATATGGCATGTTTCTCTCTCTCAGCCGAAAGACGTCCACTGCTGGACAAAGGCCTCCCCCAAGGATTTCCATAACGACCGGTCCTGCGCTGCCCGCATCCATGCGCATCCCGCGACCTTCACCAGGTCGTCGGTCCACCGAGTGGGAGGCCTGCCAACACTACGTTTTCCGGTTCGTGGTCGCCACTCGAGAACTTTTCTGCCCCAACGGCTATCTGTTCTACGAGCTATGTGCCCCGCCCACTGCCACTTAAGTTTCACGATTCTGCGGGCTATGTCGGTTACTTTAGTTCTCCTACGGATCTCCTCATTTCTGATTTGATCACGCAGAGAAACTCCGAGCATAGCGCGCTCCATCGCCCTTTGGGTGACCTTGAGCCTTCTTATGAGGCCCATAGTAAGCGACCACGTCTCTGTTCCGTATGTCATTACTGGCAACACACACTGGTCAAAGACCTTAGTCTTGAGACACTGCGGTATTTTGGACGAGAAGATATCGCGAAGCTTCCCGAACGCTGCCCAGCCGAGTTGGATTCGACGGTTGACCTCTTTCTCAAAGTTGGACTTACCTAACTGAACTGTTTGTCCCAGGTATACATAATTGTCAACAACTTCGAGTGTAGAGTCTCCAACCTTCAGAGGAGTGGGTGCGACACGGATATTAAACATAATTTTCGTCTTGTCCATGTTCATTTTTAGACCCACTTGTTGAGAGGCTCTACAGAGGCCATCGAGCATTGTGCCTAGGTCTTCCAAGGTCTCAGCCATGACTACGATATCGTCAGCGAATCGAAGGTGAGTGAGGTACTCGCCGTTGATATTGATGCCGAGTCCGCTCCAGTCCAGAAGCTTGAAAACATCTTCCAGGGCGGCGGTGAACAGTTTCGGAGATATCACGTCTCCCTGTCTCACCCCTCGCTGCAACTGGATAGGTTTGGAGCCTTGATCCTGGAGACGGACCGACATGGTGGCGTTTTCGTACAAACACTTCAGCGCTTCGATATATCGATAGTCAATTTGGCACCGTTGAAGAGACTGTAGCACAGCCCAGGTCTCGATCGAATCGAAGGCTTTCTCGTAGTCCACAAACGCCAAGCATAATGGCTGATTATACTCCTCAGTCTTCTGTATAATCTGCCGCAGCGTATGTATGTGGTCTACGGTACTAAAGCCTTTTCGGAAACCGGCTTGTTCGGGAGGCTGGAAGTCGTCAAACCTGCGAGCGAGACGATTCGTAATGACTCTCGAAAACAGTTTGTAGACATGGCTCAGAAGTGAGATAGGCCTATAATTCTTCAATAGGGTTTTGTCACCTTTTTTGAAGAAAAGTACCACCACACTTCTGTGCCATGCCGTAGGCGTTTGTCCCTCGAGTATGACGGAATCAAATAGCTTCTGAAGAGCTTTTAAAACCGGCGTTCCACCTGCTTTCAGAAGCTCAGCCGTGATTCCATCATCACCCGGTGCCTTATTGTTTTTTAACTGTTTGAGAGCCATTCTAATCTCATATAGGCTGACGTCCGGGATATCTTCGGTGTAGTGTCGGGTCAATCTGGCTCTTGGATCTTTGGCCAGATTACTGACAGGTGTGCGTACGCTGGTGTATAATTGTCCGTAGAACTTCTCAACCTCTTCCAACAGCTCTGGCTTCGACGAAATGATTCTGCCATCCTCAGTCTTCAGCTTGGTCAGTTGGCTTTGACCAACAGACAGATCCCTTGCAAACACTTTTGAGCCCTTATTTCGCTTGATCGCCTCTTCAATACGGTCAGTATTGAATTGGCGTAAATCACGTGTTAAGGACTTGGAGATCTGTCTGTTTAGACGTCGATACTGAGCAGCATCGTCAGAGGACTGCAGAACCAAGTTTCGTCTTTCTTCCATGAGTTTGTTGGTGAGGTCCGAGATCTTTTTGGTTCCTTTTGAACGGCGGGTTTTGAAAGCCTTAGACCCAGCTGTTTGGACAATTTGCACAAACCTGTCATTATAATCGTCCAGATTTTCGCAGTCTCCCAGGCAGATTCTGCAATTCGAGCTGAAAGCTCTCGGGGTTTTGGAGCTGGATAGGCGCTGGTCGGAGCGTAGACTTCATCAGTCGACACCTTTCGAGTTTTATTCTAAGATTCAATGTGCCTCTTACCAATCGGTGATCGCTTCCTGTTTTTACGGCATTGATCACAGAGACATCATTGAATATGTGCCTCTTCGTCGACAAGATGAAGTCAATCTCATTTTTTGTAACGCCATTAGGATGCAACCATGTCCACTTTCGCTGTTTTGGCTTTTTGAAGAAGGAGTTCATCATAAAGAGGCCCTCCTTCTCCATAAAGCCGGCCAGCAGATGACCACGTGCATTCCTCCTTCCATATCCAAAATTCCCCACCCTCAGCTCATCATCGCTTCGTTTGCCCAGTTTCGCGTTAAAGTCCCCCATCACAACGGTATAGTGGGCCTGGGAGCTATGTATGGCTCTAGAAATATCCTCATACATAGTCTCTACCTCGTCGTCGGAGCGATATGAGGGCGGTGCGTATACTTGTATTACCTTCAACGAATACCGTTTGGTAATTCTGAGTACAAGGTACGCTACCCTCGCCGAAACACTCTCGACCTGGACCACGTTGTTGACGAGGGACCTGTGGACGATAAACCCGACACCACCCTGGGACAGTTGGTCGCCCTCCCGGAAATAGAGCAGGTTTCCGGACTTGAGGCTCATGGTGTCCTCCCCCTCTCTTCGGACTTCACATAATCCTACTATATCCCATCGTAACCTGCTCAATTCTTCCTCCAGTTCAGCGAGCTTCTCGTCGGTCCGCAGTGTGCACGTGTTATAAGTTGCCAGGGCCAAAGGTCGTCGGGGTTGGTAGCCTGGCATCTGCCGGGGATTCTTAGCACCCCCTGCCCCGCCGTTACCGTGACCGCTACCAGAGTCCGGGATAGCGGGGCCGCCGGGGACTAGGGGCCGTGTTATGGGTGTATCAACCATAGGGGGGGTTTTGCCGTAATCGCCACGCTTGGCAGGCGGGTTGGCGATCGCAGTGTGATGTCATAGTACGCGGAAAGATGCTGCTGCCCATCCTCCGGTGTTTTAGATCCCTTAGTCGCCTCTTACGACACCCACGGGAAGAGATGGGTTGGTGCTATTCTAGGGCCACACCACAGGCCACGGCATGTTTAGTAGAAAGAAATTAGGAATTTATATTTTAATATATTGGTGTATATTTTTGCATGTCGCGTCGCATTGATTTCTGATTACTTACATGACGCATTGCGAAGCGAAACATGACATTAGCGAATCGCCTACGTCGGTGTAACAGCTACTTCGCAGCTACGTGCGAAACAGTACTGATAAGGATGCAACTATACTAATCTCGCTTAGTTTGAACGAGACACAGAATATACGAAACGCTCTCATCCAACTGACAAGTTTTTGAAGTTTCGTTGCCATATGCGAACGCGTGGTGGACTAAAGGCGTTATTAATTAACTAGCTGTTGCCCGCGGCTTCGCCCGCGTGAGTTTCGCTTAGATGAAAAATCTTTTTGTGGTCCAAACTGTAGTAACCTAAACTCCAGTACCTACTCAAAATTTCAGCTATTTGGTTATCCAATTATATACTCGTAGTACAGTCACGGTGTTAAAATGAAT
The DNA here is from genome assembly GCA_018467065.1 of Ephestia elutella. Lineage (NCBI taxonomy): Eukaryota > Metazoa > Arthropoda > Insecta > Lepidoptera > Pyralidae > Ephestia > Ephestia elutella. The sequence goes on along the minus strand of CM031592.1, from coordinate 11,937,556 downwards.
CAAAAGTGATATTTCATTCAATAAACGATCTTCATCTGCTCGTTATCTACAATTTCCCGTGTACCACCACTCCCACCCCGAGTCCCTCTTTGTCTTATCCCGTGTCCTGGCTATTTATACGTCAGTAGAAAATGCTCATCAGGTTGAACGACTTTGCTAAGGCGCCATTTCCATATATGTAATAGTGTAGCTGGTCCCTTGGAATTCTTCATCAGATGATCCTGATCTTCGATTTTTATACGTCAATAAAAAGTGCTCGTCAGATTGATAAACTTTTGCAAAGGTACCATTTCCATATTTCTTATAGTTTAGCTGTTCTGTTAAAGTTCTTCATCAGGTGTTCCAGTTTTCAAAATTAATTATAGCCTATATGTTGCCCAGGCTTAATAGCTATACAACAAAAAAAGTTTCATTCAAATCCGTCCAGTAGTTTTTGCGTGAAACGCTTACATACATACAGACAGACAGACAGATAGACAGACAGAAAGCCAGACATACAAAAAATAAAAAATAATTTTTTTTGCTTTCTATTCTTTTTAGGTGTCCCTCTATCTATTTCAGTAAAAAATACTACATGTACAGACAAAATATTTTTACTGTTTTATTATATGTATAGATTTCTTCCAATATGTTGCCTAATGAATATGATTTCAAGTAATAGTTGTATCTAGATAGTATCTAGTAAATAAATAAGAAATACGTTATATTATACGTATAAGAATAACGTTTTCTACTAAATAGAAGTAAATTCATAACATAGCAATTGAGTGAAAGGGACACAGTGACGGGAAAGTGATTCTCTTTCGGGCACGTTTTTTATTTTAACTATGGTTATTTTAAAAACAGTACTATTGACTTCAACATTAAGTTCATTTTTGTTTGTCACGGATTTTGAAGTAATCCTTCCAGTTGTACAAAGGTACTTATTACTTCCATGGTCTGTATATAAAAAAATTGAATTTGGAGCACACTATTAGGAACGTTTTTGGGCTTCATTTGACAATCAAATATGTATGTCTATTGAAGAATGATTTTTTTTCTACGTCAATGATATGTACACACATTACATACATCTTGCAGATGAAACGAGTACTTAGCTTGTTAGTAATGAAACGACTCATTAGATAAGTGTATACTTAGTAAGTACAAACAGTAGAGTATTTTACAATGTTGTCTAATAAGTACTTGTATGCAATTGTGCACCAATGGTGTGCGATTGTATGGGGCCTGTTAATTTATTGTCATTTGTTGTAATAACTTGCGAAGCCGCACACAAGTCATACACGTCACTTATTAGTTATTACCGTGTTAGTACCTATGTTTAACCTTTGTTATTGTTATAGTAGTAATAACTATAACTACATATCAGAGTGCGCATCATATCACAAAAAGGCAACTGCTAAACATGCACTGTGTTTGACTAAACTAATGCCAATAATTAAAATGTAAATAACGATACTCATTTTAATTAAATTTTTTTCATATAAAGAGGTACAGTCAGCAGCATATTAACATGCCCAAATTAATGCAAATTCGCCTTTTTACGCCGAGTGGTAGGGCGCCCGCCTGTGGCTGCTAAGGTCACAGCCAGTTCAAATCCTGCCCTGGCTACGTGAGTTTGTATACCAATCTGACTCATGTACCTATGTTAGTTCCAATTCTATCGAACACCACTTGCTTCCGGTGAAGGAGAACATCGTGAGGAAACCTGCACTCTAGTTGATGATTATCGGCTAGAGGGTGAAATGAAGAAGGCAATGGCAAACCACTCTATTAACATTGCCAAGATAGTCGTTGTGTTTCATTCCATATAATGACCACGACCCTCAGTCATGGGGAATACGACTGAAAAAAAGATATTGGTCAGTGTAGGTAATGTGAAATGCACTTTTCTGTACCTACGCAAAACAACGTAAAACCTCCACGGAGCTCCGCTCCGTTACCTCCGTCCCATTTTCGTCGTGTTATTTAATGATATTCTAATAGTAGAAATAAAGAATCGAAAGTTTTATAACTTTTATTTTAATGCTGCGAATATTATTATAATAAGTATGTTTCATCTTTCAACGCCAAGGACGTTATAATTTGAGGACTTACCTTTAGCAAGTTAGAAGAGGAAGCGATTTTCATAAAGAACTGATTAGGTTGTTGTTAATTTTAAATTAAAAATTACCTAAAAATCAAAATATGTATATGCCCTTGTTATGAATTATATTGTAGTTTTAATAAAAGATCTCTCTCTCAGCCAAAAGACGTCCACTGCTGGACAAAGGCCTCCCCCAAGGATTTTATCCATGAGGGGTTTTGCCGTAATCGCCACGCTTGGCAGAAGGGTTGGCGATCGCAGTGTGATGGCATAGTACGCGGAAAGATGCTGCTGCCCATCCTCCGGTGTTTTAAATCCCTTAGTCGCCTCTTACGACACCCACGGGTAGAGATGGGTTGGTGCTATTCTAGGGCCACACCACAGGCCACTTAATAAAAGATAAAAAAGTGAAATATTCATTCAACATTAAAAATACTACCTATATAACATACGTATGTAAGTAGATTCATTAATAAGATTTTTGACAAGTCATTCGCCTGCTTTCTCTGAAGGAAATGCAATGGAACTCCCTACCTGCGTTTGTGTTCTCGAGCACATAAAACTTCACTCTCTTCAAAACCAGAGTGAATCTGGGTAAGCTCGCTACATCGTAGATCTCATAGGGGCAAGGTTGTGGTCAAGAGCAAACCCATCTTTAATAAAAATATATACATATTCTGGTCCGATCACCATTATTATTATTATTTTATTCCGTTCTGAACCACTGTTAACTCAATCCAAAGGAACACAAGCAAATGTTTTTGTTTACCCGATTTTGACGGTTAAAAGGCAACCTCCACACTTTGTATCTTAGACCACACAAGTTCTAAGGTAGCGTCAACCTACAACTAACAATTTGAGGAGGGCCTGCCGTTCCACCACGCCGCTTCTTGGTCAGTATAATTGCTGTTTCCTTTACATCATTATACGCCGATTTGCCCAACAGACAAAGACAAGACATGTTTTGGGTGTCATGACATGTTTGAAGGGCAATCGAGCAGTGTTGTGGCCATTCACAGTTATTAATAACATTACTAGCTATTTATTTAAAAATAAAAATAACGACTGACTTCATACATAGCCTATGTCACTCGGAGAAATGCAAGGAATCTAACAATACCTCTCACATCAAAATCTGTTAAGCTGTTAAGTACTTATGGTGGAATAAAGAAATTTACATACATACATACATCAACTCTGAAAACATAACACTCCTTTTTTGGTCAGTCGTGTAAAAAATCATTATGGTTTTGGTCACTTTCTGAGTAGCTTGATTCTAGCAAGGAGGAAGGCCATTGAATTATAAAGTTTCTATAACGGAACAGCTATCAAGAAAGAATCTTTATGTTTCTTTTCATATGATTGCCATATTTTGTACTTATTTTATGTTCCTTGTTCGTAGTAAGCAGAACTATTCCAGTATATTTGGTGACTGAGATCTACCCTTAAGTGATAATAATTCAGAGATACTTTCCAACAAAAAATGTGTTTAAATTACAAATAAAAATAAAACTATGACATATTCAAACACTTAACATAATCAACCCGAACTTGACGTTTAGCGCGATAACGTAAACTACCCGCCATAAAAAACTGTTCAAATTGATAAAAACGCTTTTTTCCATCCACCGTTGCTCCCTTCAAGCGTCGATACGAATCGCTCAAATTAAGCGCAATAAAAATTAAATGCAACAATCAAACAATATTATTCAAAGTAGATGATAAAACAAACATTATAAAAGCATTAATAGCAACATCGAAACTATTGTAATTCATCATGAAACGCTTGCCCCTTTTTCTTAGCAGACAACAAGATTAGCTATGTTAACAATTGACGCAATTATTACCCTTATTATTAACTTCGTAATGTTCAAATTTAATCAAATACCGCTAAGATTATGTTTGTATAATTTTGTAAGCAGTAATTGCAGTTAAGCGTCTGTTAAGTCATAATGAACTTAAGTAGATAGTATCCAAGCATGTTCTGTTGTAATGTAAAATTAGCACTTATAGTTGTAATGAATGTTGTAATTTCACAGTTGTTTTGTCGCTGTGTCCACAATTATTGTATAATGAGGTTTTTGTAATTGTTGGTTGTATAATCGCTGGTACACAATGCAGGGTGTGGCCTCATTTAGAGCGGAAAGCGATAAATTAATGACTAGTACAACGGATGTATTTTATAATGTTAATTTAAATTATACATCTTAGTCGCATTCGAGTAGGAGGGTCATGAAATGTTATCGATGTAGAAATCATAGTTGTTATGATGTTTGGAACTACTATTAAAGTTTTAGAATAATATGTACAATGTGCATGAAAAGCAAAATTAAATGTATCAAAATTAACTAAGTTTCTTATACAGATAAATAGATAAATATTAAAATCTGATGACCTCTGAATCCTCTGATGGCTACGCAATCGAGTATGGACCGGGATAGCGAGCTCAGCTGAGGTGTTCCGTGAGAAGAAGCACTTGATCACGCTTACAACATTCACTAGTTAGTGATGAAGAATCCTTAGAAGAGGTGTCTTTTATCTGTAAATGGGGTGAAGGCACCGCTAAAATTTGAGGCCCGTTGGCGGCAGAACGCTTCAAATGCGATAAGCTTAAATGCTTAAATGTCAAATGTATGGACGGACGTACTTGTGGCCTATGTTGGCGGCATATTACCATTGTCGCGTGAAGCACAGCGTGTCGCATCGCACCACACTTGTCGCATTTGAAGGCCACGCCAGGATAGGGGTTGTGGAAAAGCGTTGTACAATACCGAGAAGATTGAACATTATGTGCAACAAAGAAAGAAATTACCTTGAAAAGAGGAATAATTATTTGGTAAATAAAAATATTATTTTAATTAATAATTTATTTTTATTTGGCGGAAATTAATAAGTAATTTGAAAACGTGTGTCTGTAAACAAGTAAATCGCTTTTGTAGGTACTATCCGCCAAATAATAAATTTTAAGTACAACTTGTAGTGAATTCCACTGTTTAGTGTGACATTTCATGATTTTCATGTCAAGAAATAAATACTTAAATACAAGACAAAGCCTTATTTGAAGTAACAAAAGCGATCACTAAACCACACGATAAATTAACGAGGTACAAAGGCTGAAGGAAACTAGCTGTTTATTAAAACTACAAAGTTGTCCAACCTCTCCGAGGTTTAATTGAGGCTTTCCATTGACTACAAAACGGATAATTGTAGCTTCAAGTGCTTATTCCACGAGTTCGTACTTACAGAGATGTAGATTAGCTGGAAGAGATATCTCTTTACACTTCCATGCTTGTCTGGGAGCGAAGAAAAAACATAGAACGTGCCAGCTGCTTCTCTTCCCGCGCAGATTGTATAAGTCAATCGAGGGAAAGGGCTTTAAACTGGGGATTCCTCCACTCATAGGCGATGGGATAGCAACCTGTCACTATATCTCCATTCCATCAGAAAGCCCCTTATTTAGCTAAGCGTGGCCTTCGAGTCTCACGACTCTTGGCCTTGTCTACCCCGTAAGGGATAAAAACGTGATTCTATGTATGTATGATACTCTTTATCTTGAAAATTGATAAAATGTGAAGAATAAATTAATTAGGTGTACGGTTTCGATTATGTAATTATGGTACTTGTTGAAAAGAAATTCCTTTCATTGGATTTTGATAGTGAACTTGAGTGGACTGTGATTCTTTGTAGGTGTGACTTTGGGCTGGACAACTCAAACAATCGATAACAACTTTAAATTATTTATTGTACTGCACAATAGAATTACAAGAATGACAATTGTTCAAGACAGACGAAAAATTTTTCATTAAAAATAAACTTTTTGTTAGATTCCAACATTTGTTCTGATGCCAAGAATTCTTTACCTGAAAATGAATAAAATAATTGATAATTTAAAGCGAAATTTAACGCTTATTTTCTTATCACTGTTATTGTATTGTTTGACTGACAGAAAATTTGTCTATTTACGGTATATTGTGCTCATACAATATACCGTAAATAGACATTAAATAAAAAAAACGTTTACTTTTTGGCTAATAGGTATAAGAATTTTGAAAAAACAAAGTTTGTGACAGAAAAAGAAATAAATTAAAATAAATAATTTGTTTATTATTTTAATAGCGTTTCTTGATAGTAGGTAAATAAAGACGTGACACTGTACCTATAAGTAGGTTGTTAGTTTTCACTTTACTTTAAAAAGTTGTGATTGATGTGATGTTACGAGTATTTTGGTTTGATTATTAAAACTACTACCTACTTTGAAATATAATTCTTTCCATATTATAAAAAGTTCCATACCATATGTGGTATTACATTATAATGCAATAGTCACTTCCAGTGCAACGCTTCTATGTGACATTGTTTATGGTTCTGGCTGATTCTGCGAGTGTGTATGTGTGTGCCCTGAGGTGTATTGTGTGTGAGACCGCAACGCTTCATTACTGACTCTGGGCATAATGGAAACGTCTCATGGTGTGAACATACCATCAGCAATTACTGGCCAATGAGACATTACGACTAATTCCATATTGGTTATGTGAAATTTGTGGCAACTATTCAAAACATTGTTTTGTTACCATTTAATTTGTTCATTTTCTAGTAGGTACTTAATATTAGTACGGGAATTCAATCAAAATTATTCTTTTGTTCGATAGACACCACGAACGAATGAACCACGGTAAGAATGGCATGCATCAGACTTCTGACAGGCGCACTCTCTCTCAACTTACTTCAACTTAACATATTCAGCAAAGTTGTTATTAAAAGACTTATTAAAGTGCGAATATGTGTTTTTATACCTTAATATTAATCCTTTGATAAATATTGAATTATTAAAGAACTTTATCTCTTGTATTACAAAATTTAAACCACATCGAAGTTATATTACCTATAACTTTTTTTAAATTAACCCTGTCGATGTGGTATCTGTTAGATTATTTTTTTAAATCATCGTATTGTGGTTTAATTGTATTTTTATAATTGGGGTCTTTTGGTGTGGTTTTGGAAACAGCCGCCATTGAAGATCCTTTGTCAATATAATAACATGATTCATTATTCCGAATAAGTACGTCTTTTGTACTATGTTCGCAATAATTTTTTGATTAATATTTTTTGTTGCTTTAACAGTGATGGTGGTTTTCTTTTATTTATCAAATTGGCAGTTGTAAGCAGTTAAAAAAATTATTATGAGTAAATATTCAGAAGTATAAATGCTCTCTCGTTTTAGTCATTATGTTGTATGCTGTCTTTGCGGCTTATTTGTACCTACTTGTAACGTAAATGTTTGGTTCACTTCCATTTACTCATATTCTCTGGATTTGTAATGTTGGTAAGTATCGCAGCATATTAGCATTACCCAAGAAAAAAAATCTGATTTAAAATCTGATTTCTATTATTTACACAGAGATGTAAATGCGTCTTATCGTTTAAGTGACCTGATGATTCAGATACATTTCACCCAGACTCCATCTAAAAGGCATTAAAAAAACTCTAACTTGTATCATTTACTATATTCGATCACCCATTTTATTATAGACACTGAGAAACCATCGCATGCACAATTATCGAAGTTCAAATGTTTCTAACAATTTCAACGTTATCATCACTCCATGTAACGTTAACCTATTTTTTTTAGTACCAATTCTTTCTGCTACCGGCCCACTATCAGGCGTTAAGTGGACAACACCTAGTCTTCCCTATCATTACACAAAATAAACTCCTCACTGCTATCTCACCCTAGATCGCGGAGGCGGCACCTTAATAACTGCTAATGAGTATTTTTATTATTTCAGTTGTAAAATAATTTCTTATACGGCGCCTCTTTATACTAGATAAACATCGAAACACGCTTCGCACCTCCATCTGATAATCGAATTAATACTCTCATACCATTTCACGCTGGTTTATTGCTTTTTGTGCTCTTAATACCCGGTTTTGACCGGTAATTTCGGGTTATCAGTGCATTCGATTGAAATGATCTGGATTTTTGAATTGTTGAATTTCGAATGATGTGGAACTTGCGTAATTTATGCGAATTGGATTGTGTAGTGTTAAGGAGTATTGGAAAGATTTATGTTCGAAGTTCTGAATGAAGCGGTGGTGGCCGAATGGTAGGACGCCTGTGGCTGCAACAGTCCCAGGTTCGAATCCTGCCCGTGCTACATGAGTTTGTATACCAATCTGACTCATGTACCTATGATAGTTTTCTCGACCACCACTTATTTCCAGTGAAGGAATATATCGTGACGAAACCTGCACTCTAGTTTATGAATATCAGCTAGTGTGTCAAAGTGAGAGGGCGATGGTAAACCACTCCATTTTAATTGCCAAGAAAGTCGTTGTGTGTGTTTCATTCCATATTATAACCACGACCCTCAGTCATGAGGAAATACGACTAAAGAGAGAGAGATTATAAGAGGAAAGATTTACAAAATAGCGTCATTATATTTGATTCAGAAACAAATAATGGTCAATATCATATTATGGGCAACTAGATTAGATTTTTTTTAAACTCAGATAATGTACCTATCTTACATTGTTACTGCCAAAGCAAAGTTTTCAAAGACATACTTAATTTTATGCAGATCACCGTACTTAAACTGATATCGTTTCGACGTAAAGTACTTATCACGTAACGTCATAAAATTGTTTACTGCACCGAATGACAAGTACGAATGAGAAAAAATCTCGTCAAACAAAAACAAAGCCGTGATTTTATGTACAAAAGGGCATAAAAGTTATCGGCAACGCAACACTATGTGACTAGTGTTCCAAAATCCAGGTACAATCAATGCGATCAAACGATCTCGGCCCTCGATAACACGCCCCACGTAAAAATAACGCAAGTATTAAACAAAATGTATTATAATGAACGACTCTTTAATTCAGACTGTTTATCTTTTGTGTTATAACGAGTGCTGATGTTTCTTAATAACATGTAATTTTCATTTCTCGATTTCCGAATTGTGTTCGACGTCGTCTAATTTGGATTCATGAATTTTTATGAGTGTAAAAAAGAAACAAAAAATTATCCTTTGTTTACGCCGATTACGTTATTTCGTTGAGCATTCTTACTGGCCAGTATTAAAATGATAGAACTCGTATAATTCGTATATCTGGAGCGCAAATCAGAACGCGTTCGAAATTCTAAATTTAATATTATTTACGTTTGCGTAATTAATACAATCTTTGTTAGAGTGTAATTTGCCAGAGCTTACGCCAGTTACGTTATTTCGTTGACCATTCTTACCGGCCAATATTAAAATGATAGAATTCGTATATCTGGAGCGCGAATCGGAACGCGCTCGAAATTCTAAATTTAATATTATTTACGTTTGGCTATCGAGAGCGTAATTAATACAATCTTTGTTAGAGGGTAATTTGCCAGAGCTAATGCTGGCGTGTGTAATCTTCAAAGGGGATTTAGAAACACGCGTTCTAATCTATTTTAGTCGAGTTCAGAAACAGAGAAATATTTACAATCTCCGTAGCACACTTCGGCGCATCCGATGGTCGTTACGCTTTAACGCATCGCCCTGACTCAGGATTAGTATGGCATGCGATTGGCATGTGCGTATTCATTAGTGCGTCTATGGAATTTTTGTCACTGATATTTTATTGAGTCCTTTAAAGACGCTCGCTATTGGAGTGCATTACCTGCTCTGTACCTAGATGCTAAAATATAAGAAAGGAAGAGCAAAGAGAAAGAGCAAGAGTAGAAAGATCTCATTAAAACATACATACATATAATCACGTCTTTATCCCTTACGGGGTAGACAGAGCCAAGAGTCGTGAGACTCGAAGACCACGCTTAGCTAAATAGTGTGCTCTCTGATGGAATGGACATGTATAGTGACAGGTTGCTAGCCCATCGCCTATGAGTGGAGGAATCCCCAGTTAAAACCTACGATATATTTGTTATTTGCGAAAGCACAGAGAAAGCTAGGCGCCTCTGGGGCAGCCACAACGAAGAAGAGTAAAAGGCATAACAACAACAAGAATACTTTAATTGCACACAAGAAATTTACACATGACTGACACATCTTCTCTCTTCTCTCTCAGCCGAAAGACGTCCACTGTTGGACAAAGGCCTCCCCCAAGGATTTCATCCATGGAGGGTTTTGCCGTAATCGCCACGCTTGGCAGGCGGGTTGGCGATCGCAGTGTGATGGCATAGTACGCGGAAAGATGCTGCTGCCCATCCTCCGGTGTTTTAAATCCCTTAGTCGCCTCTTACGACACCCACGGGAAGAGATGGGTTGGTGCTATTCTAGGGCCACACCACAGGCCAAGTAACTTTATGTGTCACAAGACTGACACATAAAGTAACTTAAAACTGAAAAAAGAGAGGAAGATGCGCTAAAGGCGTCCTTATCGCTGTAAGCGATTCTTTCCAGGCAACCAATTGAGAAATTGCTGCAGACGAAATATATGTTATGCGGGTTGAATCAAGGAAAAAAATGTAAAATAGTCTGATTTCATATACTTACATATACAATTAACAAAATAAAAAATGCATAAACCTTTTTCTACCAAAATCTATCTTTATTCTTATTAAGAATAATATAATACGAGTTACTAACAAATTACAAAAATAAACATAAACATAATTATATAACAGACCATGCAATTGACCTTTTTTTACAACATGGAATCTTCCCTAAAAAAAATTAATTAAGGATTCCTTGTAAGTATATATTAGTGATTTGTAATGTATGTAGATTAAAACTTTATTTATGTTGTACATTTGTAAGCTTTATTTGTTTTTAAAGAAAATTCTTCAAATGTTTCAGCGATTTCACATATTTTAATGGCACAATTAACCAGTTGTTCTAATGAATAGGACGTTCGCCAAAAATCGTTAAATTCTTACGTCAATGGTTTTCTTAGAAATTAACAGATTTTACAAGACGTTAAAAAGTTTAAGGGCTTTATTTTATGTAATTTATAAGTCTAATCAAATACAATGTGTCATGATGAGTAAAAAAATACCAGATTGAATTTTGAGAAAAATTGAACTACGATGTTTTTTTACTGAGTTAGTTGAAAGCAAATTTGCAAGAAAAATATCCAATGTTATTTATACGTATTATAAGAAAATTGTATAATAACTACTATGTTTATTAAATTTTACAAACAAATATTTTAAGCCATAAGAGACAAATATATGGCTAATTTAATGCCCAATAAAACATAAAATGGTGACAATCAAGCTTTATATTAATCAACAGGATTTTACGATTCCAAGATTTCTTTACTCCTCTACAACGTCGTAGGAAGATGTTCCTAAATCAAAATCTCGCTTCAATTCCTGAATATCTTATATATTTTTGTCAATTCCATTCCTGCCCACGCAACAAGTAATTAAAAACGAAAATAAACACAGCGTTCCGAATCGTAAAAAATATCTACGCCAGATATAAATGAGTACATATGAACGTGGAGCAATAAAACTGATTCAAGTCTCAGAAATAAATCTAACGAGTGTTCAAAATTATAGGTGAGGTACGAAACGAACATTATTGTAACGCTTTATACTGAAATTGTTTGATTAGAATTCCAAGCAATATTTGTGTAAGAAAATCATGAACAGTGATATTGGTAGTCTTCCGTTTAATAGGTAAAATATTCACCCTGTTCAAGGCATAAGTAAGTAGCCCTTTAAAGCGACATTCACTTTAATAAACAAATATTGTTGTTTAAAAAGTACTTGACAAGGTAACGTTATAATTAAAGCTAGTTACTATTATAGTCAAGTTTGAGCCATATATTATACTAATCCAAAACAGATGAAGCAAAGCAGTTGGTAACCCGATGGTTAAGTCTAAGGAAAAAAATGTCTACTTAGTGCAATTTTTATCACTTTCAAATGGAGAATCTCTGCCGTATGTATAAATTTATCTACAAAATGCTAAAAACCACTGCTGATAATATAACAAAATGGTAAATAATTCTTAACATCTTGAAGGCAATTTGAATTTTTGCTCAAATCGACCATTACATCAAGTTTATTGTCATATTGTGAAAACGTGGTAGGTATTATATATAATTGTACTATAAAAAATAGATAAACTCCAAATATTCCATAGCGCCACATGCTATTGATTAGCCACTTTATGGTGTAATAACAAATTTTTTGGAATCTGCAATAAATATTATGAATGATGATGGAATAAACAATATGTTTAGTGCGACCTCTAATTTTATTGTTCCGCGATTTTCATGATTTATTTCAATGCGAAGCGTTTGTGAAACCATTTGTTGTGAAAATTTAGTATATGAATATAAAGTTAAATAATTGATGTACAGTCAAGCGTCATAAGTGCAGTCATACCTAGAAGACCTTATTGCCTAGCCTTAATGATCATAATGCCTTGTAGATTCTGACGGCACTTTTGGCTCTTGACAGTACTTAGGTCTGATTTGCTGCTTATTTAAATGTCGATACGATAGAGGGTTGTATGTCCTATAATATTTTCTGAGGTTTTCAATGGAATATCCAAGTGAAATATTTTTTCTGTCCATATTTTTTTTTCTTTTTCCGACTCTATACCTCTGAATTATAAGAGAATTAAGTATACAGACACTTAATTCTACTGCTGTTTAATTATATGCATATAGATTCTTATGTAGAATGTGAAACGTCCTTTCCTTCCAGACTATATTACAACACAAACACACACAAACCTTTAATCTTAAAAAGCTGTCAAACCAGAAAATGTCAATGGAAATTGATAAGTCATTGTGCCGGTACACAACTATTTCCAAAGCGTTGCAATAAAAATTGGTCCAGATTCCACATCGAAAATAAGACGTTTTTTGGTCGCGTGCCAACTTCATTATGAGCGTTCATGAAATTTCACATTTGAATTATTTTACTGTCTGACTTATGGCCGTTACTTAAATATTTGGTAAACAGGAAAAATATAGCTCGGATCGATCAAATTTAATGTGGGTTCTGAAATAGCTGAGTGGAGAGGTGGCGCTAGAGCGATGGTATTCGGGGAATTTTCTCTATCTTCAATGAGGATTTGGAGTTACGACTATCTCGAAAAGTTGCATGCTATGCTACAGATTAACGTAGTATTATCTTATTAAAATTTTTGAGCTGACGTATCTATTAAATTTAGTAAAGTATTCTGAGACTTTTATAGAGATCTAGTAATTCTTAATAGTTGAAAACTTATTGGCTTTTTCTGGGCTGGGCGTTACTGCCATAGTACTTATTTTAACTTAAAAATAATTAAAAGGATTCAATTACGAATTTCAATTTCACACCTGTATTAATGTTTTAATATTTCTTATTGTTTTGATTAAGTGTAGTTTTTCCTTTTTGATAAAATGAAATGGAGTTATTTAAACTTAATAGAAGAAACTTTGCAGCCAAACTATCTGATGTCAGAAATAAATAAGTGCCACAAATTAAGTCACGGAAACCACAAACCGAATTGCACAACAAGCAACAAAGCATGGACATTGCATAACTCCGCGATGCAAGCCAACAATAGACCAGAACATTATGAATCATCTTCTGATCCATTCGCGAAGATTATCGAACTGGAGCACTAACACTAACGCATCCCGCATTAAAACGCACGTGAATCTAATTTACGCCCAACATCTAGCCAACTTTAACAAAGTAGTTGATGCATCAAACGATTTGACATTTGTGGCTAATAAGTTCTAGACGCTAAAATATCACACGAAATAATAAAACGCTGAAGTAGAAACCGAACGCGCTAACTAGCGCTCCCTTATTTATAGTGTGCCATCTGTCAGATCGTAACCGTTCCAATTTCAAATTCAAACATGTTCTAATTGGATTGTATTTTTGTTTAAAGTGCTTCTAATAAGCTGGCTGGAAACACGCACATTGTTACAGCACTAACACATACGTGTGTTTACGTATTCGCAATTAGATCATTGATGTAGATTTTGTGCATTAGTGTGCGCCACCGATTGAGAAGTAACACTGGGTATCTGGAACTGATTAGTGGCTGCATATGTATTGGTTAATATGTGGTTATGAATAGATTCGTATGTGTTGTTGCGCATTAAGTATGCTTTGGATTTTATTATTTAATGATTCATCTTAGGGGTTATAGAAATAGTCCGGAATGCTTGCGCCGTCCGCGTTGAAAAGCCAGTAATAATAGAATATTGGCGCATCTGCCCCACTGTATATGTTTTAATGTTATTACTCTTCTGCCGTATGATATTCTGCTTCAGGTTTATTTTAAGAGTGTTTTATGTTTTTAATTGCGATTCGTGGATTATTTTTTGCTGTCAAATGAAATTTTTACAGCTGTTTTTATATCAGCGATGCGTTTCGATGACAGAATTAAACTTGTTTGTGAGTGTTTCGCTGGTCGAAATTAAAAGTTATGTTATAATAAATTAAATTTTTAGACGTGATTACTACTCGTATCTTCATAATAATTTTACTGTGTATTTTTCTCTAGGCTAAATTCCGATATCATGGAGTATATGAAACTCTTGGAACTTGGCCGGTGTTGATATACAGATTAATCAAACAGTTTGCCAAGATAATTTTGGTGCCAATATCGATATTTCATATTTCACCAAGAAATTTGACAAAGTAATGATCAAGTACTTTTTTCGAACAGGTTTATAATTAAATTTTTGGTACTCTCTGTTTTAGACAAACTAATACTAATTTTCTCAGATTTCAATCAAAATTATAATATTGATAAAAATTTTCATAAAATGAAAACATAAATTCATAAATTTGGAGAATGTTTTACCTCAAAATTACTTAAGTTCTCGTAACTAGCTAACAAAGTAAACCAAGACATAGTTGCCTAAAATTAATTTATTACAATACAACCAATTTAGCTGACCCGCTGTTGGACGCTCATTTACACAACTACTGCACTTATTACCGCCATACAATGGCTTTCGTAACTCCATCACGAAACCGCCTAAATCTGAAATTAACGTGTACATTAAAACCATTAAACATTGATCCCCCTACCCCCGGAAACTTACTACAAATCTAGACAATGCGGAGAACTATTTCCAAATTTATAGGTCATGTTACGCTGGTTGTTATCCTAAGTGTGGCCCAAAGCAGTACCATTAACGTCGATCATTAAATATGAATTATAAATGTGAAAGAAAGCACAAGAAAGCAATCAGAGTCACTCCATTATTAGATTAAATATCTTGACTTGGAATGGCAAAGCGTAGTTTTAATAATAATTGTAGAAGGTAGAGGCCTCAAAGAGTCATTTTGAAGTTATTAGTAAAAAATAATGTAGCTGTACCTATTTAAAATAATGTTACTAATATCGAATTACGCAATGAAACTTCACACAAAACATGACTAAATTAACAGTTCAATATTTTTTTTAAAGAATAAACCGAATAGAATGATAAGATCAAACAAAAAAAAATAGTAAGTAACTCAAAAAAATAACATCATCATGTATTGCTGAGAACCATAGACTACGTGTTTATTTTTTTTAATTTATGCGCATTTATTAAAAAAATGTTTGGCATCAATTTTTTTCACGAAGCAATTTAGAGGCGATCAATCTTGAGGCAGGAGACACCAACCTTTGGAGAATTCGTTAGAATCTGTGTCAAAGTCGCAAGTATTTATAGAAATTAAAAAAAGAAAAACAAAACTGACACATTCCATTGAACTGGAAAATATTTATTTTGTTAATTACCTTAATAAATGACCATTTTACTTAAGTAAGACATGCAAATCTACGAGGGAGTTAGATATACACACATACATAAGTAAGTACATATAGTATCACACCTTTTTTCCGTAGTAGAGACCAGCAATTTCCACTTGCTACGATCTTTTTAAGATCTCTCGGATCTCGCTCGCTTCTTCTACACTCATTACCTATTCTCTCTTCATACATGCTTGCCTGTTAAGTTCTCCTAATATCTCCTTTTTAAGAAGATCCGCAATCTGGTCGTAGTGCGTTCGTCGGATCGACACTGACTAACTTTTTCATTAAACTTTGCTTTATTACCTTCAGTTAGTCTCTTTTCATCTATCCTATCAACAGTCAACATGCCTATAATCTCAACATTATTTTTTTCAGTTTTGGTCACTACATCCTCTTTCATTCCACATCTTTCTTTGACATCAATATTTTTTTGTTGTTTATATAATTATGAGTTTATTTGTTTGAATTAATCTCAAGAACTACTTATTTGATTTGAAACATTTTATCTGTTTGTGATATCCTTATCCATAAGGAAGGATTAACTATCCAAGCTCCCGAAATTCCCACAGGAGCGAAATTCGTATGGGCAGTTAAATAAATAAATAAATAAATATATATGGACAAATCACACAGATTGCGCTAGCCCCAAAGTAAGTTCGAGACTTGTGTTATGGGATACTAACTCAACGATACTATATTTTATAACAAATACATATATAGATAAACATCCAAGACCCAGGTCAATCTGAAAAAGATAATTTTCCATCTTGACCTGACCGGGGATCGAACCCGGGACCTCCGAAGTGGCAGTCCGGTGTGGTGACCATTAGGCCACGGAGGTCGTTAAAGCTATCTTTGTATACGTACAGTCAACACAACCTACTCAAATTCATTGCAAATTCGACCCTGCGGCCGCAGCATAAGAGATCATGCAGGGTAACTTGAGGTGCGGTCGACTGTACACAAAACAGTTACATTTTTCATACGTACAGAATCATGGGCATGTGAAATCAATTTTTGCTTTTTGTTTATTTATTTATAATTTTTTTACGCAACTAGTATATAAAAGAAAGAAAGATCGCGAAGCTTGGCGTGCATTGGAGGAGGCTTATGTCCTGCAGTGGACGAAATGAGCCGAGAAGAAGAAGAAGAATAAGAAGAAGACGAAGAAGAATATATAGAGAGGAAACATAAAATATAGCAAAACTAAGTAAAAAGGTACTACTTATTATTTACTTATTTATTTTGTAATCAAATGGTTTAATATGTAATAAAGAGGGTTGCACACTTTGCAATTACATTTTGTTTCCAATAAAATGTCACTGCAATTTGGCAAACACGAAAAGCTAATTTAGTGAAAAAAAAAATTACTGCAATATATTTTGGCAGTACATTAATTAAACACAGCAAGGTCGTGTAGTAATAAAATTGTTTTGTTGTTCCACGGTTTTGGTGTGACTTGAAAGTCGTGACTCATTAATAAGTGTTTTGTTGCAATAATAATCATTAATTTGTGTAAAATAATCTTATTGTATACCTACTAGCTGTTGCCCGCGGCTTCGCCCGCGTGAGTTTCGCTTAGATGAAAAATCTTTTTGCGTGTTCCAAATTGTAGAACTCCCACCCCGAGTCCCTCTTTGTCCTATTACTTTGGCAAAGGTGCCATTTCCATATTTCTTATAGTTTAGCTGTTCCGTTATGGTTCTTCATCAGGTGTTCCAGTTTTCAAAATGAATTATAGCCTATACTAGCTGCTGCCCGCGGCTTCGCCCGCGTGAGGTTCCTTAGATGAAAAATCTTTTTGGGTTCCAAACTGTAGTAACCTAAACTCCAGTACTCAAAATTTCAGCTATTTGGTTTATCCCGTGTCCCGCAGGGAATATATTGTAGGTGGACTCGTAAGTACAAGGTCGCGGTGTTAAAATGAATCAAAAAGTGATATTTAATTCAATAAAACGATCATCGTGTCTGCTCGTTATCTACAATTCCCGTGTACATACCACCACTCCCACCCCGAGTCCCTCTTTATCCTATCCCGTGTCCTGTCTATTTATACGTCAGTTGAAAATGCTCATCAGGTTGAACGACTTTTGCTAAGGCCCCATTTCCATTTTTTATAGAGTAGCTGGTCTCTTGGAGTTCTTCATCAGATGTTGCATAAACTTAATTTTTTATACGTCAGCAGAAAATGCTCATCAGGTTAAACGACTTTTGCTAAGGCGCCATTTCCATATATGTAATAGTGTAGCTGTGGTCCCTTGGAATTCTTCATCAGATGATCCTGATCTTCGGTTTTTATACGTCAACAGAAAATGCTCGTCAGATTGATAAACTTTTCCAAAGGTACCATTTCCATATTTCTTATAGTTTAGCTGTTCTGCTAAGGTTCTTCATCAGGTGTTCCAGTTTTCAAAATCACTTATAGCCTATATGTTGCCCAGGCTTAATAGCTATACAACAAAAAAAAGTTTCATTCAAATCCGTCCAGCAGATATTGCGTGAAACGCGTACATACATATACATACGTTAGTACATATTCTTATCTATGCATATACAGACGGACGACAGACAGCCAGACAAAAAATTCCAAAAAAATGTTTTTGCTTTCTGTTATTCTTTTTAAGTGTCCCTCTATCCATTTCAGTCAAAAATACTAAATATACTGTACAGACAAAATATCTTTACTGTTTTATTATTATACCCACGACCCCTTTATGCTGTTAAATAAGCGCGAAAGTAGAAATTCACCAAAATTGCGCAGCGCCATCTATTGCACAAATATTGAGAAATAATTTCAGCTTACATTTCTCATTTTATCAACGCCATCTATTGGATATTTTTCTTGTAGATGACCGGAAATAAATTTGCAAATGAATTTATTCGTTTCTTATCAAAATTAAAAAAAGTAAGAAATTAATTCTAGAAAACAAATAAAAAACGGAAACAGAAAATTATTGTTAGGCAGGATTCGATCCAGCTACTTCCAGCTACTTTCTTGAAATATTTCTTTACTAAAATATTTAAAAAAATATAGAATTCTAAAAAACTAATACAAAACGCAAAAAAAAATGGAAAAAAAAAGTCACATCTGGCAGGATTCGAACCCTGTACTTAAAAAAATAATCCGCGGCCTCTACCGATAAGCCAACATGCATTGCTTACGTCTGGCGAAATTTCAAATGGGATTTGTCTAATGGTACGCACCAATTCACCCCTTTTTTGGACTGTAAGGGTTGAAATTGTGAACAACCCTTTATTATGTGGGCAGTATTTTGTATAATGAAGACGTGATGATAAATTAGTTTACCTCCCCTGTTTTACCCCTTTAGAGGTTGAATTTCAAAAAACGCTGAAACACGCCATTGGTTATTTTTGTTGAGAAGCATTCTTTGCACAAGTTTCAAGTAAATCAGTGAAGATTTAATTTTTTTTTCATACAAACTTTGCTCCTCAATTTTAACCCCTTAGGGGTCTAATTTTTGAAAAATCCTTTTCTTATCTGAGCACTCACGTAATAACGCATAAAACTTCGGTCCAAATTTCAAGTTTATAGCTTTTATGGTTTAGGTCATGGGCGTTGATTTATCAGACACCCTTTGTTCTTTTATATATATAGATGTCGCCCAGGCTTAATAGCTATACAACAAAAATAGTTTCATTCAAATCCGTCCAGTAGTTTTTGCGTGAAACGAGTACATACATACAGACAGACAGACAGACAGACAGACAGACAAAAAAATTCTAAAAAAATAATTTTGCTTTCTATTATTCTTTGTGTCCCTTTATCCATTTCAGTCAAAAATACTAAATGTACAGACAAAATATTTTTACTGTTTTATTATATTTTATATGTATCTTATATTAATTTGACTAAATTTACACCGATGTTGAATTACCTAAGTCATCTAGAAAAAAAAAAAAAAAAAGTTGGAACATTCTATAAACTAATTACATGATTTTTACTGGCAAGGAAAGTATTTTTAAATCTAAGGTATGAAGTTACTAAGCTAGATTATTCTATAAAAACAAAGTCAGGTTAGTTACACCATTTATAAATCAAGATCGGCCGGACCGAATTATATGAAATTTTATATACAGAGTAAAGTTTTTGGTAAGAAAACGCATTAAACAAGTATAAACGAGATCTATCGTGAGATACGTTATTCAATTGTTTTTATAAAAAAAAAATAACTATGTATTTTTAATAATTTTTTAATTACTATGCTAGTACATAATTTGTCATAAAACTTAAAAACAAATCTTCTTATGACTAGAGTCCGCCACCTAAGGTTTCCGGTGCAAAGGTGCCCAAGATGCTGGCCGCATTGCCGCGTTGAATCGCAATGGCCATTCTTTGCACCAGAAACGAGAAGCAGCGGGAGTCGCAAGTTATTTGCGCTATTCTGCGCCCCAGTTCTCTGAGCAAGCGCTTAGCATCTATGCCCCAACAGCCCATGGTCTCGACGGCTATGGGCACGAAGATATAGTGAGGCTCCAAAGCTGCGTATTTAGCCCGCTTTCTCTCTGCTGCATCCTCGGCCGCTGCTGAAGCCGCCACCATCGTACGGCCCAGGTGACTCGTGGCCACCGTGTTTACGCATGTGATTGTTTATTAAAATAGACATAACAATAGTACTTTTAAATCGTCATATACTTAATAAGCTAGATTAGACTTGACGTCAGAAATTTACTTAAAGTAATAATAATCATGATTTCGTGGTATCTCTAGGGATTTCGTGAAAACCCTGGTTTTCTCATTTCCCTGCGACATATACAAAGTCTCAGATGTCATTAGCGCGAGCACCAACAATCAAACTTCTTTATCGAACGATCGGCCAAATTAGGCCCGAACTTTTTCCTTAATTAAGAAAGTATGATTAACAAAGAGCAATCAGGGAAACAAAAGTCTTATCACCGGGGAACGTTTGGGGGAAATAACATCACACCTTAATGAGAGTACAGAATAAACGCGTCGTAAAATGTTCGCTTTATATTATTGATTTATTTATTTTATTTAAAAACATACATCATTACAATGTACACACTAAAGCAATGTTATTGGCATGTTATAATATATGTGTAGGTATATCATAAGTGAATTGACTCGTTTGAATAATATTAGCGATCGGTAATCTGATTAGTCACCAATAAGATTTGTAGGTGTAGATCAATATATACCAGGGAAAAATTTAAAATCGTAGGGTAGGAAACATCAATATGCAATTTTTTATTATGCCATCGTCATTTGTAATGCGCTCTTTTTAACTTGGTAGTATAATAGTTGATTTTAGTAAGATTATGGACAAGATATAAAACTAAATTAACTAAATGGTAAAGACTGCTACTGACTTGACTAGTAGAGATATATTGTAAACATTTTCACTTGCACAAGATCTTATGAATATCTAATCGATAAGATGAATCTTATGTGTGCTAAGTAAGTTTTCATTGTAAGAGTTTTTTAGAATCAATAAGCATAAAATAACAACAAAATGAACATTATTACTAGTAAAAGCCTTTAGGCACTTGTTCCCTTTCTGTACACTCCATATATTTTATTCCTGAAGTTGCGCAAAAACAAAGAGAAATTAATAAATTATCGCAGTGCGGGAGATGATACAAAGTTTTCTCTTGCTAATGAAAAGTGCTTTTGTTTGTATGGTTATGATGTGTGTAGACTGCGTTATTGGCTATATTTATTCATATTGAAACTCTATAAATTAGATATGAATTTAGGTGATGATAACTATGCGGTAAATATAGTGACATACATATCTACCTAGTTACTTTATAGTATCTTTTTAATTCTTCTTCTTTTTAGTCGTATTCTCTGCGTCTGAGGTGTTTCATTCCATAATGACCACGACTCATTAAGTATGGAATGAAACACACACAACGACTCTCTTGGCAATTTTTAAAGGAGGGGTTTGCCATCGCCTTCTCCATTTCATACACTAGCTGATAATCATCAACCAGAGTGCAGGTTTCCTCACGATGTTTTCCTTTGCCGGACCCTTCCTAGACCACCACTTGCTTCCGGTAAAGGAAAACTACTAGGGTATAGTTTTCCTCACAATGTTTAGTGTGCGAAATGGAAATTCCACTCAATGACACCGATTAGATCATCTTACTAATCTTACTAATATTATAAATGCGAAAGTTTGGATGTGAGTTTGTGACTTTGTGAGGATGTTTGTTACTCAATTACGCAAAATCTACTGGACGGATTTTGATGAAATTTGCTCTACAGGTAGACAAATACCGGGAATAGCATATAGGGCACTTCTTATCCTAAAATTCCAACGCGGCCAGTAGCTATTATAAGTAGTTGAAATATTTAAGAAAATTTCTTAATTTAACTCCTCTTCTCTCAGCCAAAAGACGTCCACTGTTGGACAAAGGCCTCCCCCAAGGATTTCATCCATGGAGGGTTTTGCCGTAATCGCCACGCTTGGCAGGCGGGTTGGCGATCGCAGTGTGATGGCATAGTATGCGGAAAGATGCTGCTGCCCATCCTCCGGTGTTTTAAATCCCTTAGTCGCCTCTTACGACACCCACGGAAAGAGATGGGTTGGTGCTATTCTAGGGCCACACCACAGGCCAGTTAATTTTAACTTAACAATTTAACTTTAACAATTTAACTCCTACTGACACTATTTATTGACGGAACAATATGTGATACTGAAGATACCTATCTTGTGGTAGATTTTGAATATGACCAGCTAATTGTACATACATAAAAGTATGTGATTCGGCACGGTTAATCGGGTCTCTTAGACCCCGAAACATTATCAGATTCCGTCACACTTGTAGTAATTTCATTCGACCACCTAATGAGTTAGAATAACGCAACGACGACGCCACTTACTGTTATGAGCGGGTCCAAAATATGTAAGGTTCAGAAGTGTAATTGTTCAGGAAGTAGTAGATTTGGTTTCTTGCCTAAGTTATGTTTTCAAGTATCTATCAATTTCAAGTATCAAGATAACAGAATAATCTGTACTGTATCTTTGGATCACTGAATCAAAAAAGGTAATAACTAGGTAATATAAAAAGGAAATTTTAAGAAAATTACAAACATACCTATAATAAGTTTTAGACCAGCTCTCAAATTTTAATGTAGTGAAGCTTTTAGCGATCGTCATTATCAGTCGTATAAATTGCACTAACTTTCGTCTACGCCAAAGTTCTTTATTCTGGACCATCGTAAACCAGTTCTTGCCAGCATTATAAAAAAAAATAATAATCTCAACCTGCACCTGTAAGTGTTCTTTTTGTTCTTCTATTCGAGAAGAATCACTTCTGTGCTCTTTTATTTTACTTTATGAGTGGGGTCATTATGGCTATTGGCATTTATAAAAGTAATTACAATAGAAAGTAGATTCGTTTTTGTGACAAAATCATTACTCGCTTTTGATGCCCAATGTACATTTAGGTTATTAATTTTACGGTTCGTGTGAGGTAATTGCCATTTAAATATTATGTAAAAATATTTTAAGGTAAGTAGATGTAGTAATGGGTACTACATCTACTTACCTTAAAATATTTTTACAGTATAAAGTACTAGTAATCTAAATAAAACAATCGCATACCTACTTAGAAATAAGTTTAGTAAATGGTCATCATTTGCGAAAAGTAAGAAAAGCAAAACTATTTAAAATTTTGATACGAAGATGTGATAATGAAATCACCTGTATGTTTTTTTTCTTTATTAGTAAGTTCTTGATTAGTAAAAAAAATATATTTTACTAAAACTACCAATACTTAATATTAAAATCGATTAATTTTCCTTGTATTCGTATAAGGTATGTATTATTGGCTCAGTACTAGGATATCAGTTTGATGATGTAATAAATTGTGTAATTGAGATCTTTTGTTTCATGAAATATTGCCAAGAGGTAGTGATACAGTTTTGAGACATTTACGATGGACAGGACACTAAACGTTAAACTTTCGTGCTAACAAAGTTGCTTTTACGAGATAGCTAAGTCTAAGATTTTTTTTTATCATAGTCAAATACACTATACATGTAACACATGTATTTTTATAACGAACTAGCTTAAGCCCGCGGCTTCGCACGCCTGAATTTCCTATGGGAACAGTGCTTTTTTTCGGGATGAAAGGTAGAATAAGCATTCTACTTATTGGGTAGCTTCTTAGTATTCCTAATATTCCACATAGTTATGTGTATGCGAAATTCAGGAAGATTGGTTCAGAAGATAAAGCGTGAAGAGGTAACAAACAAACTCACTTTCGCATTAATATAAGTTAGGATTTGGGTTTTAATGACTATTACGTTACCTAAATAGTCCTAAAAGAATTTTGTACTTTTGAAATATATTTTTTGTTTAATCTTGTACAAGGCTATGGCTACTATTAAGTTTTATTATCAACTGCTGGTGGGCGGTACCTGCCACTTAAAATACGATTCAATGTAAACTCAAATTTAAATTTCTCTCAAAACATACAAAACACAAAGTAAAAACGTAAGGTACGAAGCGAATCCAGCAATCGGCGAGTTTTAATGAATTCCTGCATAATGCAAACCGCATAAGGCTTTTCACAATTCTATCCAAATCCCTTGTAGCCGTGGGGCTATTCTCCTATCAATCTCGAGATGATAGGGGCCTATCTGAGGCTGCATAATGCTGGGCCGAGATAGCTGTCTCGCGCACGAAGCCTCGAAGCTCGCAATTTATTGTTTCACGATCTAAGCCAGCTCATTATTAAAACGGTTTGATACGTTCCGAGGTGTTGCTGACGCCTGGGGCGCCCTCGCCAATTACTTCGGTACCGTGAGTTTAAACAGTGCTCTTTGTCTTGTCTAGATTCTACTTGGTGCTTCTGATCGCCTGGTACTTTTAGGTCCGAAAAAAATATTTATAATCTTTGTTGTGTAAAGTTAATTCATCCTTTTTACACGAATGACCAAAAAAGGAGTGTTATGTTTTAAGGATTTATGTACATATGTAAGTTTCTTTATTCCACCAAAAATTTTGATGTGAGATGTATTTTTAGATTCCTTGCATTCCTCCGAGTGATATAGGCTATGTGTCTTTATCAGTCTTTTTTTATTTTTTAATAATTAGCTTGTTTAGTTTTCAAAGTGTTTTTGTGAAACAGTGTTGTTCAGATTCTATATGTAATTCTGATCGTCTGGTACTTTAGGTCCACAAAACTAGACCGATCATTCGTAAACTTTTTCTTCTTTATTCTTTTTCCACTTTTTATGAGTGGTGGGCATAGTATACGTGCCCTTATTTTCGTTCATTAGCTTTGGGGTGCTTAAACTACCACTGTAAAACAATGTAATGACAAGAATTGCTTTCAGATAAACAATAAAGGAGTGAGGTCACTCCAAATGACCGAGAATCCATTAGCCACAAAATGACACCGATTAAACGCCGAACTAAAACAATTTTCTTCAACTTCAACAAACAAAATCGATTGAGCTTAATTGCCGGCTGATCAATAACTAATTGTGTTCACCCACGTATGACTATAAGAGGAGATTCCATAGCTGTGTAAAATATGGATGCTATGCTATACTGCTTGGTATTGGTATATTTTCACATAGACCTGTTGAAAATCCCATGATATGTAAGTATAATGTAGAACCACGTAGCTATATGTTGAGCTATACTCCTTGTGGCTGAGATGACAATACTAAACTAGCGAAACATCACATAAAAATATAAAGCGCAGTGTGCACAATTTGCATTTCATGGAAAGATAAATTTATCAAAACAAATGTAAGACAATATACTATACTTTTTACAATTTTGTTGGTGTACAAGATAATTAATATTTTTTTCTTTTCTTATTTTGAATTCAAATCAATTAAACAAACTCATTGTCATGATGCAGAAACCGTTACAGGCATACAATGAACGTCAAGTACTGCTGTATACATATGTGGGCTGTCTATACGCAGTAGTGGACCGCTGCCTTAAATAATAATTACTGGCTGTCGGCCAAATAAATCGATCCACATCAAAACGCGAGGTTAATCCATCATTTAGATATTACGACGCGATTGAAGCTTACCGTTTTTAATTTCCAAAATTACACCCGGCCGAAGGTGCCTAAACACGTCCATATAATTACTCTGTCGTAAAACCGTGAGTGGAGGGGGTATTAGTAATTCTCCCTCCACCCTTACACCCGCTGTCGTGTTATTTCTGTAATCACTTTCACGTAAAACGCGACATTAATTAAAATTTAGTTTCAGGCCATTAGTTGCCATCGCGTTTCTTCAAGTTTCATTTTTTCCCTGTAATTACAGAGCGGGTGCGAGGCTAAATGGCCACGGTAATGATAAATAACATTGTATTGAAGGCGCCTATGAATTTTGTATTCAAATTAGTACGACTAATAGGTCGAGGTGTAGATTTAAATGTACGTTTGAACATTGCGCTATTATTAACCACTAATTTCAATGCGACAAAATATAATAAAGTTTAAAAGTCTTAAGGCTTAGTTAAATCAATGATCATGCTACCTCAGATTACCCTCTATGACGAATATATTAATTATATGATAGGTACATAGCACGATTTTCACTTTGTATACATCAATTGTGCAGAGCAACTACGCTCTGCTGCCAGAAAATGTGGCAGAGAGAATCCGGACAAACGAAGCGGCGGGAAGAATTCTGTACCGGAACTTCACCGGGAAAAAACCACCGGTAAAAATAAGTACCGGGAAAAAATCTCCACGCGGCACCACGTTTGCCCGACTAAAACCTAACTAACTTAACGCAGTCTGCTACCACCGTAGCTTATGAAGGGAGCTACAGGGCCCTATGAAGTAACCTAACCTATAAATTAACTACAATTGAACACTTACCAAATTAAATCTTCTTTCTCTTCGGATCCAAACTTGAGTGTCTTCGGGAAGGGGGAATTCCTAATCACCCTACCTAACCCTTGAGATCTCAATTCCCCAGAAGAACTAAATAGATTTCTTCCCGTAGTTTCACTCGGGAACAGCCAGATGTGAACAGCCAGCCACGTTTCACCTCTCACAAGAAAAAGTCACAATAACAGAGTTTTTCACAAACACAAATTCAATAGTTATTTAATAAACAGGAAATTCACAATTATCACTCAAACTAAACAACAAGCAAAAGACGCGAGACCGCTCCGCGTATTAAAATCAAACCGATATCGCCCTGGACAATGCAATGGCGGACCACACGCGACGCCATCCACGCTAGCAGTGTGAGAACCCCAAAACGCCTGGCGGCGATAACAGGAAACGCCTGCGTTTAGTTTTACCCAATATCTTACAAACATCCCCCCGTCCCGGTCTGAGAAGCAGACCGCTAGCTTACTCTACGGGAAGGCGGGCGAGAGAGGTCACACCTCTCCTTAAAATCGAACCGTCGACCAACACCTCAGCCACACGCGGAGTGCCATCTCCGCCAAGAATCAAACGTAATATACGAGAGCTCGTCGCCAAAGCAATGAGGGCAAATTTGCCTCTTTTAACAATACTAAATCACCCTCCCTGGGAGGCTCAGTCCTGTCTGTCCACTTCACTCTTTGCTGCAGCAAATGCAAATATTCAAGCGACCAGCGACGCCAAAAGTCCTGGCTCATTTGCTGCAACATTTGAAAATGCGACAACCGATATACGCGTTCGTCCTTCCACGGGTATTCGGGCAGGGCATTCAAAGGCCCTCCCACCAAAAAATGACCAGGGGTGAGAGCTTCCAAGTCATTTGGATCTGGAGATAGCGGACAGAGAGGACGAGAGTTGAGGACCGCCTCAACTTTACAAAACACTGTGGCCAGCTCTTCAAAAGTTGAAACCGTTTCTCCGATAATGCGGCGGAGGTGGGTCTTTGCGGATTTCACAGCCGCTTCAAAAATCCCTCCCCAATGGGGGCAACTTGGGGGACTAAACTTCCAGGTTATTCCCCTTTGGGCTGCAATTTGACTTAAACTAGTACAATTTTTATCAATAAACACAGAAACATGTAAGATAATTTACAGTTCCTTTATAGTTTGTGCCATTGTCAGACCTAATAAGGGAAGGTAGACCTCGACGCGAAACAAAGCGATCCAACGCGGCGACGAAGGCCTCCGTAGTCAGAGCCGATACCACCTCCAAATGGACAGCCTTGGTGGCCAAACAAACAAATACACACAAATAGCCCTTCACAATACGGGCATTACGAAAGGGAGAAGCCTTGAGCGAAAAGGGACCGGCAAAATCGGTTCCAACGCCGTCAAACGGTCTCGAAGGTCGGATTCGATCAGCGGGCAAATCACCCATCTGTGGTTGCATCGTGGATGCCTTCAACCTATAACATGCAATACATCGAAACAGGACACTACGGATTGCTCTTCGGGCAGACAAAATCCAAAACTCGCGTTGCAAAATAGCCAACAAAGCATTGCACCCAGCATGGGCGGTACGAATGTGTCGATCAGACACCAAAAGCTGCACCAAGGGTCCGCCCTTGGGCAACAACAGAGGATGGCGAGTCTCATATGGAAGATCCGCCTTCCGGAGCCTGCCTCCAACCCGAAGAAGCCCATCCGAATCGATGTACGGGTTCAAACGAGCGACCGCGCCCTTCAACTTAGCGCGTCCGTCGCGCAAAATACGAAGCTCTGACTCAAACCGTCCGGTCTGCACGACACGGACCCAATGCAACAATGCGCTCCGGCGCTCTTCTGCACCTGCAATCGGCTCCAACCGCTTTGCCTGTGGGTTTCTACAATTATGTATGAAACGCTTAATCCAACTGGTAACACCCAGAAGCTTATCCAAGCTGCTATACCGAGCAAGTAGCCAATCCCGGCTCCGACGTCGTCTCAGCGACTACAAGCATGTACACGGAGCCCAGTCAAACTCAAAGAAGTAACATCTGTCTGACAGACAGGCCAAGAGATTTCTGATCCCATCAGCCACTCTGGACCCCACCAGAGCGGGTGTGACACCAATTCTGGTGCCGTACAACCTCGGGAAGCACAGTCCGCTGGGTTAAGCTCTCCCGGCACATGTCTCCATGTTATATCAATTCCGATATTCTGGATTGGGGAAACCCTGTTTCCAACAAAAACCTCCAAGGTATGTGGGGCCGCGCGCAACCATGCAAGCGCGACCTGGCTATCCGACCAGGCGAAGATGTCCCGTATCTCGACCGTGGCCGCCAGCTCACTGGCAACGTGATGCAACAATTTAGAAAGAAGGTGAGCTCCACTCAACTCAAGCTTGGGAATAGTCAGCCTAGTCCTGATGGGGGCGACCTTGCTCTTCCCTAACAAAAGCGAGACATTGACCCGGCCATCGGCGTCAACTGTCCGCATATAGACTGACGCGGCGTAGCCTCGCTCCGACGCGTCACAAAAGCCATGCAGGCTGGCTCGATATTTCCCGGGGGGCAATATTCGACGAGGCAAGGCAATCCGATTGACTTCCTTAATCGATGAAAACAACTCGAGCCAATCATCCAATGGAGAGCCAAACAGCGGCTCGTCCCACAGGGGCGCCTTAAAGTCAAAAGTCTCTGAAGAAGACACTTTGCAGAGAATATCACTGGACTGATCCAACCGCTTGGATCAAACATACGGGCTATTACGGACAACACCGTTCTCTTAGTCCAGACCTTTGGTATTTCCAAGTCCACTTGGAATGTACAAATATCGGTTAGCGGCTGGTACTGCATGCCCAGCACCGCTATCCTGTTGGGATCATCCACATCCTCAAACAGGTGAGGGTTCTGTTGGTGATCCTCCGGGATCCCTTCTAGAACTTTAGGCTCATTAGACAACCACTTGCGTAGCTCGTAGCCACCTGTCTTCAATATTTCAATCAATTCATCCCGCAGTAGGAGGGCCTCCTCAATACTTTGGGCTCCGGTGCACACGTCATCAACATACAAGTCACGTGACAGCACGGAAGCCCCACGGGGAAAGCGGATCCGTTCCCGCTCTGCCAATTCAAGCAATGATCTGATGGCGATATAGGGACTAGATTTCAAACCATACGTGTTTGTGTTGAGTTCATACACCGTCACAGGATCCTCAGGGCGCTCACGCCAGAGTATCAACTGGAATCGCCTGTCCTCAGGATGTATGACTGTCTGGCGGAACATCATCCGGATGTCCGCGCCAAAAACCACTTGATGTCTTCTAAAGTTCAAGATGATGTCAATTATGTCCCTATGCAATTTGGGACCCGAATGCAAACACAGATTCAACGAAACCCCGTTCGAAGTGGGTGCGGACCCATCGAAGACGGTCCTCAATTTGCCCGTTGAGGCCTTCACCACCGCGTGGTGGGGCAAAAAATAATGCTCAGTTGAGCTCCAATCAACTCGAGCCGGAGACATGTGACCCAAATCCTCGTACTCGCGCATAAATTCAATATATTTATCGCGAAGTACGTGGTCACGCTGCATGCGTCGCTCCATGGACAGCAGTCGTTTCTCCGCAAGCGCCCTACTTTGCCCTAGGCTAGGACGAGAGGCAACAAAAGGTAACCTAGTTACAAACCGACCGGAGGGCAACCTCTCCGTGGTCGATCGAAAAAGGGCTTCGCACTCAGCGTGTTCCGGATCCATCCTGGAACTCATAGGTGGCTCCTCCACCTCCCAAAACCTTTGCATGGTCTTGGCCAAGGACGCAGATGCGACGAACCGGTGGCTCCTCCACGGTGCTATTATCAAACACAGGGCCCATCAGGGCGAAACCAAAGATCGTAGACACTGCCATCAGTGAAGACGAACCCAGAGCCTTCTGTGTACCCAACAAAATCCAACCCAATACGTCCGAGCCCAGGAGCAAGTCCACTGGGCCGGGATGAAAGACAAAGGGGTCGGCCAAATCCAGACCCGAAACCAAAGACAACACACCCGGCGGTATGTCTGTCGAGGGGTGCCAACCCGCAATGGTATCCATTACCATAGCCGAAGTCGTGATCCTCATTGTGGAGGACTTCAGCGAAGAAAAGGTGACAAGTGTCTGGCCCGTCAGACACTTCACTTGTATGCCACCAACTCCAAGAAGTGGCACAGGCGAGTCTTCCACGACTAAACCTAACTGGCGTGCCACTCGAGTGGTAACCAAACTGCTTTGAGCCCCTGAGTCCAACAGAGCTCTCAAATTAATGGCTTCCCCCACGACCCCATACGCGGACCACCGCGGTAGGGAGCAGAACCGTCCGCGGCTCTGTCCCAGCAAGGGAGCAAGCTAGTTACGGGCTCCCCACTCTCTCCAAACCAGGGGCGCGCCACTGACCCGGATAATATGGCGGGCGAGTGCACATCCCCATCTGAGGGGGCATAACCCGCGGCCCGGCCATACATATGGTACGGCGGGTGGTACTCCAGCCGTGGGTACTCGTGCAGCGGCGGAGAAACCGCTGCGGCTGCATGTGTTGGGTATTGGTAACCCGCGTGGAGGGGGTGTCCCCACTCTCACGTCCGATCTAGGGCCCCCGCCCATGGGGGCCCTATCCGGGGCCTGGCCAGCCACATACTGGCCATGACCTTGGGGCGCGTGGTCCCGGTCCGCCAAGACCCGCGCAGGTACGCGACCCCTCCCGAGGGGGGTGCGACGAGCGAAGCCGCGTCCTCCGTCCGATGGTGGAGGGCTTCGCGCAGGAGCGCCCCCGCCCATAGGGGACCCCTGCCTCAACAACCGGGGGCCATCCCCGTTCCGGTTCATGCAGAGCATCACGTGGTGCAGCCCACGGCATGCACTGCATGGTATGGCCCCTGGGACAGTCACGTGCATAGTGACTGCCCAAACAGTAAAGCAAAGTTCATGCCGCCTTGCCATGCGGCGCCGATCTTGTACTGGCAGTCTCTGCCAGTCCCTGCATTGCAGCAGGCTGTGGCCCATCCGGCCACATTGCAGGCAGTCCGCGTCCCTCGCGACTGCTGCCGTGTGTGCAACCCGCACACCAGCTCCACGCGGTGGCGGTTGCCGTCCCTGTTGGGGCCTCCTCGCCATGAGGGTTCCAAGGGCCTACGTTCAGGCGCTCTGGATGGCGCTGAGTCCGTCATGGTATTCTCAGCAGCCCGTGCCTCAAACTCCAAAAACTTCACCAAGTCAGTGAATGTTGGTAGGGTGGTGCTATCCCGTTCCGCATTCTCGCGCTCAAATCGCGAGCGGATGTCATTGGGTAATTTGCCCAATACAATGTGCACCAGCAAAAAGGACCATTGGTCCACCGGCAGCCCCAGTGTGCGGAGCGCGTTACAGGCCACTGTAACGGGCGTGAGCAACTGCAGGCGCAACTGTGCCCTGTTGGCCACCTTGGGCAGGGCCATCAACTGTGCGGCGTGCGCATCCGCTAACAAACGTAAGTTTTGGTAGCGGGAGTTCAATAACTCCCAAGCCGTATCGTACTGGTCGTCCTCCACCCGGAGGTGCTGGATGAGCGACCGCGCTTCATCCTCAAGAGTGGAGAGGAGGTAGGCCATCTTCTGGGCCTTCGACAAATCCTGTCGTGCTACGACCAGGGACTCAAACATATTTTTATATGCTACCCACTCCTCCATCCTACCCCCAAAGTGGGACAGCTGAAGGGTGGGGAGCCGACCAGTAACCGCTGGTCCTTCCTGTCTAACAGGTGTGCGAGGGGCTGGTCCGCCAGCCTGTCTCGCCCTTATTGCGGTCACCGCCTCCGCGATATCATCGTGCAGACTCAGGATCTGGTCCATGTCCGCCATGTGACCTGCGTAGGCCTCCGGGGTAAGATCGGCTTCGGTAAGCGCCGCCATGGCCGCTTCCGCGCTAATCAATCGTGAGTGGAGGTGATCCGCTCTTAGCAGTATGGCGCCCTCCCTGTCCTTCCGGGACAGGAGTCCTCCGGCCGTCACAAACCATCTCAATTCGTTGGCGAGTGTCGCCCTAGCATTGGAGGCCTTCGCCATCGCGTCAAGTCACAAACAAAAAATAACAAAAGGTAAATAAAAAACAACAAAATCAAGCAACTACACGAAGAACCGCGGTAGGTATGAGAATGGCACAAACCCGGAACGCACGGTACAAACCGCAAACAAATACAAAAAAGGTTACAAATATTCTTATACAAACAAACTAAGAAAAATCTAATAATTTTTACAAACAATTAATTATTTTTTACAAACGAACAAATAGAGGGTAGATAAACTACGCTCTGCTACCAGAAAATGTGCAGAGCAACTACGCTCTGCTGCCAGAAAATGTGGCAGAGAGAATCCGGACAAACGAAGCGGCGGGAAGAATTCTGTACCGGAACTTCACCGGGAAAAACCACCGGTAAAAATAAAAAAATCTCCACGCGGCACCACGTTTGCCCGACTAAAACCTAACTAACTTAACGCAGTCTGCTACCACCGTAGCTTATGAAGGGAGCTACAGGGCCCTATATGATAACCTAACCTATAAATTAACTACAATTGAACACTTACCAAATTAAATCTTCTTTCTCTTCGGATCCAAACTTGAGTGTCTTCGGGAAGGGGGAATTCCTAATCACCCTACCTAACCCTTGAGATCTCAATTCCCCAGAACAACTAAATAGATTTCTTCCCGTAGTTTCACTCGGGAACAGCCAGATGTGAACAGCCAGCCACGTTTCACCTCTCACAAGAAAAAGTCACAATAACAGAGTTTTTCACAAACACAAATTCAATAGTTATTTAACAAACAGGAAATTCACAATTATCACTCAAACTAAACAACAAGCAAAAGACGCGAGACTGCTCCGCGTATTAAAATCAAACCGATATCGCCCTGACAATGCAATGGCGGACCACACGCGACGCCATCCACGCTAGCAGTGTGAGAACCCCAAACGCCTGGCGGCGATAACAGGAAACGCCTGCGTTTAGTTTTACCCAATATATTAAAAAGAAGACGGAAAAGTTCAACTATCCACTTCATAGCCTCATCTCGTTTAAGATCATAAGCCCCGCTGTAGGAATTTACAATTTGCCATTGAAGATAATAACTATCTTGTAAGCTATCAAATGATAAAGAACTTGGTTTGATTAATTTGAAATTTTGGCAAAATTCTTTATAGTACAATAGCCCCGCCCTGGGGCTTCGCTTCTGTGGGAATTTCGGGAAGAAAGTACCCTATTTGCTTTTTCCATTATTTTTCTAACTGTACACAAATTTCATCGAAATCCGTCCAGTAGATTTTATGATTGAATAACAACAAACTTCCTACCGAACTCACATACAAACTTTCGCATTTATAATAATAGTAGGATAATTCTTTTAAGTTCAGTAATTATTGCCGAAATTCAAAAATGTGTAATTAAATTAATGTTAGGTATGTACACATTTTTCATCAAGTCACTAAGAAATAACAAAAGACAACGACCTCAAAGCAAAGTTAAAAGCAACCAAGATTTGTTCTCCAAACTCAATGGCTGGCAATTGAGTTAATTGGTAGATCAGGTATGGGTCAATTAGAGTTTTTAATCGCGACAATAATGTGCGATGCGTCGCACAACTAGTACCATCGCATTGTGATTTACCATAGACATAATAATTCTATTTTCAAAATTTAGAACTGGCTATTTAGAATTATTGTTTCGATTAAAATAACAAACTAAATTTGACTCTTTAGGTGACAAAAATGTTTTTTGTTACCAAACGTAACGTAAAAAATAGACGTAAAAAACCTGTAGATGTTTATTTGCCATAATTTCCATTGTAAAAGACAGCTGTGCCATTCGTGTTACGACGTGAAATGAACCGCGAAGTAGTCCTAGTGTGCCAAGCATTCCTTATTAACTGGTGAATACATATATAAATATCACTAAATTTTGGTGGGATATAGGTATATTAAATAGTTGTATCTATGGTTCTCAGCATCTAAATTTTCTTTAAGATGAGTTTTAAGATATATAGTTTCATATATCTCCGGAGGTATATGACACTATATATATGTTAACTAGTACTAACTAGTTTTTGCCCGCGGCTGTCGCCTGCATGACTTTCCCACGGATACAGTGCTTTTTCCTGGGATGAAAATTACCCCTACGTCCTTCTCAGTACTTCTAATTATGTGTATGCAAAATTTCAGGAAAGATTGAGATTGAGTTCGCAGTATATAAAGCGTGAAGAAGGTAACAAAACAAACTCACTTTCACTGTGCAGAGCAACTACGCTCTGCTGCCAGAAAATGTGCGCAGAGCGAATCCGGACAAACGAAGCGGCGGGAAGAATTCTGTACCGGAACTTTACCGGGAAAAAATCTACCGGTAAAATTAAGTACCTGGAAAAAATCTCCACGCGACACCACGCTTGTCCGACTAGAATCTAACTTAAGCTATACGCAGTCTGCTACCACCGTAGCTTATGAAGGGAGCTACAGGGCCCTATATGATAAACCTAACCTATAAATTAACTAGAATTGAACACTTACCAAGCTAAATCTTCTTTCTTCTTCGGATCCAAACTTGAGAGTGTCTTCGGGAAGGGGGAATTCCTAATCACCCTACCTAAACCCTTGAGATCTCAATTCCCCATAACAACTAAATAGATTTCTTCCCGTAGTTTCACTCGGGAACAGCCAGATGTGAACAGCCAGCCACGCTTCACCTCTCACAAGAAAAAGTCACCATGACGGGTACACAAACACAAAGTTCAATAGTTATTTAACAAACAGGAAATTCACAAACACAACTCAAGCTAATTAGCAATCAAAGAACGCGGAACCTCTCGCGTATTAAAAATCAAACCGATATCGCATAGGGCAATGCAATGGCGGACACCACACGCGACGCCATCCACGCGAGCAGTGTGAAAACCCCGAACGCCCTCTGGCGGCAGCAATGCGAAACGCCTGCGTTTAGTTTTACCCAATATATTACAAACATCCCCCCGTCCCGGTCTGAGAAGCAGACCGCTAGCTTACTCTACGGGAAGGCGGGCGAGAGAGGTCACACCTCTCCTTAAAATCGAACCGTCGACCAACACCTCAGCCACACGCGGAGTGCCATCTCCGCCAAGAATCAAAACGTAATATGCGAGCTCGTCGCCAAAGCAATGAGGGCAAATTTGCCTCTTTTTAACAATACTAAATCACCCTCCCTGGGAGGCTCAGTCCTGTCTGTCCACTTCACTCTTTGCTGCAGCAAATGCAAATATTCAAGCGACCAGCGACGCCAAAAGTCCTGGCTCATTTGCTGCAACATTTGAAAACGCGACAACCGATATACGCGTTCATCCTTCCACGGGTATTCGGGCAGGGCATTCAACGGCCCTCCCACCAAAAAATGACCAGGGGTGAGAGCTTCCAAGTCATTTGGATCTGGAGATAAAGCGGACAGAGAGGACGAGAGTTGGAGGACCGCCTCAACTTTACAAAACACTGTGGCCAGCTCTTCAAAAAGTTAGAGCCGTTTCTCCGATAATGCGGCGGAGGTGGGTCTTTGCGGATTTCACAGCCGCTTCAAAAATCCCTCCCCAATGGGGGCAACTTGGGGGACTAAACTTCCAGGTTATTCCCTTTGGGCAGCAATTTGACTTAAACTAGTACAATTTTTATCAATAAACACAGAAACATCCTTAAGATAATTTACAGTTCCCTTTATAGTTTGTGCCATTATCAGACCTAATAAGGGAAGGTAGACCTCGACGCGAAACAAAGCGATCCAACGCGGCGACGAAGGCCTCCGTAGTCAGAGCCGATACCACCTCCAAATGGACAGCCTTGGTGGCCAAACAAACAAATACACACAAATAGCCCTTCACAATACGGGCATTACGAAAGGGAGAAGCCTTGATCGAAAAGGGACCGGCAAAATCGGTTCCAACGCCGTCAAACGGCCTCGAAGGTCGGATTCGATCAGCGGGCAAATCACCCATCTGTGGTTGCATCGTGGATGCCTTCAACCTATAACATGCAATACATCGAAACAGGACACTACGGATTGCTCTTCGGGCAGACAAAATCCAAAATTCGCGTTGCAAAATAGCCAACAAAGCATTGCACCCAGCATGGGCGTTACGAATGTGTCGATCAGACACCAAAAGCTGCACCAAGGGTCCGCCCTTGGGCAACAACAGAGGATGGCGAGTCTCATATGGAAGATCCGCCTTCCGGAGCCTGCCTCCAACCCGAAGAAGCCCATCCGAGTCGATGTACGGGTTCAAACGAGCGACCGCGCCCTTCAACTTAGCGCGTCCGTCGCGCAAAATACGAAGCTCTGACTTCAAACCGTCCGGTCTGCACGACACGGACCCAATGCAACAATGCGCTCCGGCGCTCTTCTGCACCTGCAATCGGCTCCAACCGCTTTGCCTGTGGGTTTCTACAATTATGTATGAAACGCTTAATCCAACTGGTAACACCCAGAAGCTTATCCAAACTGCTATACCGAGCAAGTAGCCAATCCGGCTCCGACGTCGTCTCAGCGACTACAGCATGTACACGGAGCCCAGTCAAACTCAAAGAAGTAACATCTGTCTGACAGACAGGCCAAGATGTTTCTGATCCCATCAGCCACTCTGGACCCCACCAGAGCGGGTGTGACACCAATTCTGGTGCCGTACAACCTCGGGAAGCACAGTCCGCTGGGTTAAGCTCTCCCGGCACATGTCTCCATGTTATATCAATTCCAATATTCTGGATTTGGGAAACCCGATTTCCAACAAAAACCTCCAAGGTATGTGGGGCCGCGCGCAACCATGCAAGCGCGACCTGGCTATCCGACCAGGCGAAGATGTCTCGTATCTCGACCGTGGCCGCCAGCTCACTGGCAACGTGATGCAACAATTTAGAGAGAAGGTGAGCTCCACTCAACTCAAGCTTGGGAATAGTCAGCCTAGTCCTGATGGGGGCGACCTTGCTCTTCCCTAACAAAAGCGAGACATTGACCCGGCCATCGGCGTCAACTGTCCGCATATAGACTGACGCGGCGTAGCCTCGCTCCGACGCGTCACAAAAGCCATGCAGGCTGGCTCGATATTTCCCGGGGGCAATATTCGACGAGGCAAGGCAATCCGATTGACTTCCTTAATCGATGAAAACAACTCGAGCCAATCATCCAATGGAGAGCCAAACAGCGGCTCGTCCCACGAGACGCCCAAAGTCCAAAGTCTCTGAAGAAGACACTTTGCAGAGAATATCACTGGACTGATCCAACCGCTTGGATCAAACATACGGGCTATTACGGACAACACCGTTCTCTTAGTCCAGACTTTTGGTATTTCCAAGTCCACTTGGAATGTGAAAATATCGGTTAGCGGCTGGTACTGCATGCCCAGCACCGCTATCCTGTTGGGATCATCCACATCCTCAAACAGGTGAGGGTTCTGTTGGTGATCCTCCGGGATCCCTTCTAGAACTCTAGGCTCATTGGACAACCACTTACGTAGCTCGTAGCCACCTGTCTTCAATATTTCGATCAATTCATCCCGCAGTAGGAGGGCCTCCTCAATACTTTGGGCTCCGGGTGCACACACGTCATCCCACACATACAAGTCAGCCGTGACAGCACGGAAGCCCCACGAGGAAAGCGGATCCGTTCCCGCCTCTGCCAATTCAAGCCAAATGATCTGATGGCGATATAGGGACTCAGATTTTCAAACCATACGCTGCAGTTTGTGTTGAGTCTCATACACCGTCACAGGATCCTCAGGGCGCTCACGCCAGAGTATCAACTGGAATCGCCTGTCCTCAGGATGTATGACCGTCTGGCGGAACATCATCCGGATGTCCGCGCCAAAAACCACTTGATGTCTTCTAAAGTTCAAGATGATGTCAATTATGTCCCTAGTGCAAGTTTGGGACCCGAAATGCAAACACAGATTCAACCGAAACCCCGTTCGGAAGTGGGTGCGGACCTCCATCGAAGACGGTCCTCAATTTGCCTGTTGAGGCCTTCACCACCGCGTGGTGGGGCAAAAATAATGCTCAGTTGGAGCTCCAATCAACTCGAGCCGGAGACATGTGACCCAAATTCCTCGTACTCGCGCATAAATTCCAACATTATATTTATCGCGAAGTACGTGGTCACGCGTGCATGCGTCCGCTCCGCTTTTGGACAGCAGTCGTTTCTCCGCAAGCGCCCTACTTTGCCCTAGGCTAGGACGAGAGGCAACAAAGGGTAACCTAGTTACAAACCGACCGGAGGGCAACCTCTCCGTGGTTGATCGAAAAAGGGCTTCGCACTCAGCGTGTTCCGGATCCATCCTGGAACTCATAGGTGGCTCCTCCACCTCCCAAAACCTTTGCATGGTCTTGGCCAAGGACGCAGATGCGACAACCGGTGGCTCCTCCGCGGTGCCATTATCAAACACAGGGCCCATCAGGGCAAAACCAAAAATCGTAGACACTGCCATCAGTGAAGACGAACCCAGAGCGTTCTGGGTACCCAACAAAATCCAACCCAATACGTCCGAGCCCAGGAGCAAGTCCACTGGGCCGGGATGAAAGACAAAGGGGTCGGGGTCGTGGTCATTATATGAAATGAAACACACACAACGACTGTTTTGGCAATTTTAATGGAGTGGTTTACCATTGCCTTCTTTATTTCACACACTAGCTGATAATCATCAACCAGAGTGCAGGTTTCATCACGATGTTTTCCGTCACCGGCAAGTGGTGGTCAATGATGAAAACTAACATAGGTACATGAGTCAGATTCGTATACAAACTCATGTAGCACAGGCAGGATTCGAACCTGGGCCACAGGCGGGCGTTCACCACTCGGCCACCACCGCTTCTTCGACTTCTAGTCTACTACTAGCTTTATAGCTATGAGCGTCTCGCTTCTGTCAGAAGTGTATACTTCAAAAAAGTTTGCAATAAATATTGTTCATTTATAAAATACAAAACAGCAAACCTTTACTGCAAGTCCAGTAGATACAATACGGAACACTAATACGGAACACTCTGAACCAAGTATCCTACTTCCTATTAATATTATAAATGCGAAAGTTTGGATGTGAGTTTGTGAATTTTTGAGTACGGAGCTTGTGAGGATGTTAGCGGTCAATCACAATAAAATCTACTAAACGAATTTCGATGAAATTTGGTACACGGGTAGAATAATACCAGAAATAGCACATATGATACTTTTTATCCCGAAAATCACACGGGAGCGAAATTCCGGGGCGCGGCTAGTTTGGCATAATTTCTTCGTCTTCCCAAAATAGAGTCCCGAGGTCTTCACCTTCGCAGTAATTACAACTGTAATTAAAGACTCGATTGACTTCATTAACCTAATTACACTGACATCGGGTCGTATTCATTGCGCCAATTCTGCACTCGCCAAATCTGTAGGACCATCACAAACTTGATTAGGCTAGGAGACAATGATGATTTAATTAACATTACATTACCATTAACCTATTATGTTGTAACTAAGTGTACTTGAAGAAAATAAATAACATTTTTTTAAACATACAGGTATATCCCTATATAAAGGATTAGCCAAACCCCGGCAGACATGGATGATGCCCATAAATTGGGACAGTAACTAGAAGAGTCGACCCAGTGAATGGAGGAGTTGGTCAGGGTCGACCACGGAGAACACACTGCGACCAGATTGCAGACCTCCTTAAAAAGGGAGATATTAGGAGCACCTATAACCGGAGAGCATGTATGAAGAGAGTGATGAGTGTAGACAGTGTAGAGGAAGCAAGAAAGATCTGTAAGGATCGTGGCAAGTGGAAATCGCTAGTCTCTGCCTACCCTCTCGCCTCTTCTCCACTTGCGCTTTATAGGCGGTAGTAACCTCAGCTTTAAGTAATTTTATGACGTCAACTAACTATAAAACAAGAATGTGACGACTTATAAGTGCTATTTTTAAGCCTATATAAATAAAAATAATTGACTTTGACTTTGACCCCCACGGAAAAAAGGCGTGGTAATATGTATATATGAGATATTTAAATCGCAGCGCCGGTGAAAGCATAACTGTTAAATATTAAAAAGAAGACGGAAAAGTTCAACTATCCACCTTATAGCCTCATCTCTAAGCCCCGCTGTAAGAATTTACAATTTGCCATTTAAGATAATAATTGTCTTGTAAGCTATCAAATGATAGAACTTGGTTTAATTAATTTGAAATTTTGGCAAAATTCTTTATAGTACAATAGCCCCGCCCTGGGGCTTCGCTTCTGTGGGAATTTCGGGAAGAAAGTACCCTATTTGCTTTTTCCATTATTTTTCTAACCGTATACCAAATTTCATCGAAATCCGTCCAGTAGATTTTGCGTGATTAAATAACAAACTTCCTACCGAACTCACATACAAACTTTCGCATTTATAATAATAGTAGGATACCTTAAGTTCAGTACTATTGCCAATTCAAAAATGTGTAATTAAATTAATGTTAGGTATGTACAAGTGTATGTGTTAAGTCAACAATAAATAACAAAAGACAACGACCTCAAAGCAGTTAAAAGTAAACCAAGATTTGTTCTCCAAACTCAATAGCTGACAATGAGTTAATTGTGATTTAGTACGGGTCAATTAGAGTTTTAATCGCGACAATAATGTGCGATGCGTCGCGTTAACTAGTACCATCGCATTGTGATTTACCATAGACATAATAATTCTATTTTCAAAATTTAGAACTGGCTATTTAGAATTATTGTTTCGATTAAAATAACAAACTAAATTTGACTCTTTAGGTGACAAAAATATTTTATTTACCAAACGTAACGTAAAAATAGACGTAAAAAACCTGTAGATGTTTATTTGCCATAATTTCATTGTAAAAGGCAGATGTGCCATTCGTGTTACGACGTAAAATGAACCGCGAAGTAGGTCTAGTGTGCCAAGCATTCCTTATTAACTGGTGAATATATAAATATCACTAAATTTTGGTGGGATATAGGTATATTAAATAGTTGTATCTATGGTTCACATCTAAATTTTCTTTTAAGATAGGTTTTAAGATATATAGTTTCATATATCTCCGGAGGTATATGACACTATATATATGTACTAGTACTAGCTTTTGCCCGCGGCTTCGCCCGCGTGACTTTCCCACGGATACAGTGCTTTTTCCTGGGATGAAAAGTATCCTACGTCCTTCTCAGTACTTCTAATTATGTGTATGCAAAATTTCAGAAAGATTGAGATTGAGTTCAGTATATAAAGCGTGAAGAGGTAACAAACAAACTCACTTTCACATATAATATGATTTAGGATAAATTAAGGTACCTAAATAAATGCTATATAATTTAGTACTTGATACAATTATCTCCTGAAGCGATTCTGAATGACTGCTTTTAACAACCAATGCGCTTTTGGTTTTATGTAATTTATATTGTACAGCCAAAAAATGACTAGGTCCATTCTAGTTATTGTAAGCTCTATGGCATTTGAAATGTGGGCGTACGTAATTGTTGTGAATTAATTGTTACATCCATTTAAAAACCACAGCCGATTGTGTCCACAATTGTCGCCTAATTCGTCCAGATTGGAACTGTTTCTCTTATTGAACCTACCAATC
Organism: Ephestia elutella; assembly: GCA_018467065.1. Taxonomy (NCBI): domain Eukaryota; kingdom Metazoa; phylum Arthropoda; class Insecta; order Lepidoptera; family Pyralidae; genus Ephestia; species Ephestia elutella. Next base: position 11,895,333 of record CM031592.1, on the reverse strand, counting down.
TTAATTGGGCACTTTGATTATAAGGGCTGTGAAATGTTTCATATAACGCACAAAGTCAAGAGCCATTTTTTTTGTCTATGGTTGCTTATACAGATTACTTAGCTTCGTATTTACTTTTTTTATTTTAATTATTTCTTAACTAGCTTTTGCCCGCGGCTTCGCCCGCGTGAATTTCCCACGGGAACAGTGCTTTTTCCCGGGATAAAAAGTAGCCTATGTGCTATTCCAGGTCATTATCTACCTCTGTACCAAATTTCATCGAAATCCGTCCAGTAGATTTTGCGTGATTGAGTAACAAACATCCTCACAAACTCACAAACTCACAAATTCACAAACTCACAATCTCACAAACTCACATCCAAACTTTCGCATTTATAATATTAGTATGGATGGAATAGAACTCTTTCTTTAGTCGTATTTTCTCATGACTGAGGGTCGTGGTCATTATATGGAATGAAACACACAATGTTGGCAATTTTGATGGAGTGGTTTGCCATTGCCTTCTCCATTTCAAACACTAGCTGATAAATCATCAACCAGAGTGCAAGTTTCTTCACGATGTTTTCCATCACACGAAGCAAGTGGTGGTCAATGAAAACTAACATAGCTACATGAGTCAGATTGGTAAACAAACTCATGTAGTACGGGCAGGATTCGATCCTGGGACCTTTGCAGCCACAGGCGGGCGCCCTACCATTCGGCCACCACCGCACTGAACTAAGAATAGAACTAAGTTAAATAAAAAAAAAAGTAGCAAGTATCATAAAATCTTCGTCTACATTTTTAATATGCGATTTATCTGCTTCTTGTTGCAACATTGAAATATGTTATTTAAATGAGAACAAAAATAAAACGCACTAATTTGATCCCTGACGTAAGAAAATAATTTCAGAAGAATTCTCATTAATCCCCTTCACACATAATATTTCCGCGTCAATTTTTCGCGCCTTCGCATTAAAATAACGAGGTGTTTTACTATTATTTCAGTTCAGGAATAGAAAATACAAATAAATGAGCGTAATCAACATCAAAAGATGAAGTTTTTCTCTGACTATTAGCATATTAAGGCGAGTAACTCATAAATAAGATTTAGAGAGGCAGTACGTCCTCAATTTGCGTCCCGTTTAGCAATCACTTGTTTCTCAAGCCTCATTTATCATTAAAACTATATCATTGACCTCGCCTTGTCTAGAAAAATATCACAATTTCTTAAAATAAGAATATTCGGATCATTATCGGCTAATATTCTTAAATTGACTCATTATATATCACATTAATCGCCTAAATAAACTATTTATATCGATTATTTTGGACGCATACATCAAGGAGGATTCCCAATCTCACACGCAAGAACATGTCTGCGTCACTTCGCCGTGAAGTGTGGAAACGCGAAATAAAAGCAATTCTTTCTAATTAACTCCGCCGAGATTGAGTTGAGAGCCCGAAATAGACGCCCGCCGAACGCAGACTGATTTACGCACGGCGACTGGTTCTGAACGCATCCGAATAATTAACGTTCAGTATTTATTTGATTGTTTTGATTCGACACGATTGATTTGAATGCGCCGCATGGAATCTTCGAATTCATTTCAAATTTCAAACTGTTTGTTTTGTTCGCTCCGTCAGGCTTGTACTTCGGTTTATTGATTCTTCTTTTTATTTATTTTTAATTCTCAAGTGCGAGTTTGTACGTTACTAAAAAAATAATACACTGAAGATTTTAGAGTATTGTTTCAGATATGAATCAAAATAACAAGCTTTATTATTAGACTAGCTGTCGCCCGCGGCTTCGCCCGCGTGAGTTTCGCTTAGATGAAAAATCTCTCTTGGAGCTTTTCATCAGATGTTCCAGATCTTCAATTTTTATACGTCAGCAGAAAATGCTCATCAGGTTGAACGACTTTTAATAAGGCGCCATTTCCATATATGTTATGGTGTAGCTGGTCTCTTGCAGTTCTTCATCAGATGTTCCAGATCTTCAATTTTTATACGTCATCAGAAAATGCTCATCAGGTTGAACGACTTTTGTTAAGGAACCATTTCCATAATTCTTATAGTTTAGCAGTTCTGTTAAGGTTCTTCAACAGGTGTACCAGTTTTCAAAATAAATTATAGCCTAAATGTTGCCCAGGCTTAATAGCTATACAACAAAAAAGTTTCATTCAAATCGGTTCAGTACTTTCGGAGATTAGCGTGATCATACATACAGACAGACAGACAAGAAATTCCAAAAAAATTTTTTTGCATTCTATTATTCATTTTAAGTGTCCCTCTATCCATTTCAGTCAAAAATACTAAATGTACAGACAAAATATTTTTACTGTTTTATTATATGTATAGATTATACTTAAATGCGAAAGTTTGAATATGTGGATAAATGTTTAACACTCAATCACGCAAAATGACTGATTTCTATGTTTGGAATATATTCCTTATAGGAACGGCAGCCTTTTTTCAAAAACTCTATCAGGAATGTTTCCTCGCGGCGCAGTTTGTATCAGAATTATCTGAATGGAATATTAATTCTTATTAAAATGTGACTAAAAATGTGTCCCAGCCGTTTCGCTTTTAAGCAGGCAGTTAAAAAATACTTTTTACAGCAAATCGCTGAATCTAAGTCATCCTGATATATGTATTTATTTATATTTATGTTTATTTATATATGTACTAGCTTTTGCCCGCGGCTTCGCCCGCGTGAATTTCCCACGGGAACAGTGCTTTTTCCCGGGATAAAAAGTAGCCTATGTGCTATTCCAGGTCATTATCTACCTCTGTACCAAATTTCATCGAAATCCGTCCAGTAGATTTTGCGTGATTGAGTAACAAACATCCTCACAAACTCACAAATTCACAAACTCACAAATTCACAAACTCACAAACTCACATCCAAACTTTCGCATTTATAATATTAGTATGGATACTAGCTTTTGCCCGCGGCTTCGCCCGCGTGAATTTCCCACGGGAACAGTGCTTTTTCCCGGGATAAAAAGTAGCCTATGTGCTATTCCAGGTCATTATCTACCTCTGTACCAAATTTCATCGAAATCCGTCCAGTAGATTTTGCGTGATTGAGTAACAAACATCCTCACAAACTCACATCCAAACTTTCGCATTTATAATATTAGTATGGATATTTAGCTACACATATACATTTAGTTATATATATATATATATATATATATATAATATTACTAGTATGTATGTATTTATAGTCATTATAAGTAAATTATTATTATTACGTCTATATTTTATGAGTTAATTAAATATTATCGCGTTGCACTTTATCGCACCACTGACAAAGTTGACGCTGTCGTCAAGCACTGGTATTCAGTTGTCCTGCCAAATCAATTAATTTGCCGTTTCATCACCGCTAGCTTCAATTAGTAATACAATTCTATATTAAACATGAACACGAAGGAAGAGAGAATGGTATGCATTTATTGTCCTAACTACATTTATCTTATGTACCTGTAAGTATATTGTCTGATAGCAGGTTATTCCCAAAGTACTCCAAAAAACGTTCCCAAATTACTCCATGATAAAAAAATATTAAGTTTCATTCTGCTCCATGATGATTAGCCGACGAGAAACTTGAATAGGGTTTGCTCATAAATGGGCAAAAATATACTTTAGAATAAGAAATAAAAAAACTTAGATAAATACAAATTTACGTCAACACAAAAATCTAATCCGAGAAACTTTGAATCTTGAATTTGCATCAAATTTTTTGGACCTTCTCTCTCTCAGCCTAAAGACGTCCACTGCTGGACAAAGGCCTCCCCCAAGGATTTTATCCATGGGGGGTTTTGCCGTAATCGCCACGCTTGGCAGGCGGGTTGGTGATCGCAGTGTGATGGCATAGTATGCGGAAAGATGCTGCTGCCCATCCTCCGGTGTTTTAAATCCCTTAGTCGCCTCTTACGACACCCACGGGAAGAGATGGGTTGATGCTATTCTAGGGCCACACCACAGGCTTTTGGACCTTAAATTTATAAAATTGCTTACATTAAAAACTCATTGAAATAAATTAAAAGCAAAGTACTAGATATTTGTTGGTATATTATGGTATCCAATCAGATCACTGCAATTCTTCATAGATAAACAGTGAGGCCATGGCTACAATTTGGATCAAGTTCGGGACTGATCATTTCTCGAAAGTCAATTGATTTCAATTTATTTGTCCTAAAAGTTCAAGAATATTAAACAAAAGGGTTATAAATATGGTTTACAGAATGGAAGAAAAAGGTACGTTACATATAAATATACCAATTCCACGCATCAGTGCTAAAGTGTCAACTATTCGAATCCATGAGTCAGAACTACAACGAAGAATAAAAAATGTACTAAGAAAATCTAGAGGATTCTCACAGATTTATTTACATTATTATGCACCAAAACTAAAGCATCCATTGCATGTAAATGTAGTCAGAAAAGGCGTAAATCTGCTACCATATACACTGTATATAAAAGTACAAGATAAAAATACAAACCAACATAAACGACACGTGTCTTTATACCAAAAATATAAAATGACTCTCAGCCAATACAGAAATAGACTTTACATTAAAGATCCACCTGATGATGTCAAGGCACTAACTGATATCGATAAGAAATTTTTTAATTACGTAAATGGACGACTTATTACCGATCGTGTTTCACTTTATAAGACGTTTAAGGCGATTATAAATAATCTTTCTTTGACAAAACTAGAGCTTGGTTTTAGACGTGAATGTTTGTTGAACATTGAAATAAACCATCAAAATGAATTGAACGTTTACGAGAAAATCCTAAATAAGTTTACAAAACAAACGAAATATTTAGATTCATTTATAGCAGAGGACTACAAGAAGTCTCTAGCACTACTGAAAAAATGTGACGCATTCCATAATGAAGTTAATATAAAAAGAGCAGAACTCGAACTATTAGCCAATCGTCAATGTGGAATAGTGTCAAATCTATTAAGTTTAGATTATATGTATTATATTCAACAAACCTATGGAAGATTTCTTTATTATTTGTCTCCTCCGAGTTGGCGAGCATGTAACAGAAACTTTGCTAAATCTATGGAAATAGAATTAAAAGGTTTTGATCTAGGCGCGGGAGGTGATAAACATTTTAGTGATGTATTTGACAAAATGCAAAAAGAGTGCTTAAGCGATCTTGTAAGTCCAGCGTTATATTTCACTGAACCAAATGAGCTAATACAATTGTTTGAATTTATTGGTAATCAACAGTTAAGTTGTTTAAATAACGCCGAGTTCCTAGCTCCACTTATCAAACAAGAAAAAGATGAAATTAATTTTTTGAAAGACATTATCATACAAGATAGTGCATATCTGTTAGACACTATTGAATACATTAAAACCCAACTTGAGGAAAGCGAGGAAAGAAGTTCATTTCTGGAGAATAAATTTTATAAAATAGCAAACGGGCTATTTTACGAGAGTACTGGTGCACCGGAAGTCATAAAACTTACTTCACATTTAGAATTTGTGTATAAAGAAATATTTTCAGAAGAGCCAATAAATATAGATATTATTACTATAACGAAGAGTTTAGAATCATTTTATTTTCATTATTGCAACAATTTAGATACATTATTACATGTTAATATTAAGGACGCCGTGAGACAAGCTGTAGACATTGAACATAAAAAGATAAGGAGAGCTAAACAAGCAAGAAGGAATTTGTGTATTTTTGATACGTTGAAGAAAAAAATGCTCAGAGCATTTGAGCCACCGCCACTGCAAAAACCAAAATATCAACAAGAAGTTCGTAAAGCAAGTAATGACGTGAAGCAAGCAGAGGTAAAAGTTCTTGAATCAAATAAGCCAATGAAGTCTAAAAAGCAAATGAAAAAGTCTCCTACAAAGAAGACCCTTGTAACTGAAACAGAATTAGAGTACTTGACATTATTTACCAATTGGTGTCCTGATGAAGATCCAGCTAAATATTTGATTTCAGAGTAGGTAATAGAAAAATGAATTCATTTATATTTTACAAAGTATATTGAGTATGTTATAAATATTTACGTTTTTCTAAGATTCGTAACATTTAATACGAATAAAAGATTTAAGTTTGTTAAAGTAAATGCATAACAATAATATAGTGTGTGGTAAATGAGTATCTACCTAGTAGAAGTTAAAACCTGAAGAAGGTGATAAATTTATAATAATATCTGAAGTCATCATTTATAAGTGTTGTACACATTATTATTCTTAAATACTATTACGTGTTGTAACAATATTAATTTTATAATTATTTGCGTAAGGCCTTTGAACTTAGATTTTAATTTTGTAGTTAGTTTTAATAATTGTACTTTTCGTAAAATAAATATTATTTATAACGGTTGTTTTCTTTGACTGTTCTGAAACTTGTCCTTATGAATAAACTTTAATATATTTCACTTCAGATTATAATTCCGAAAGATAGTATGTATGTTTGTTAATCATGCCCCATATGATTTTAATGAAAATACTGTTTTCTTTTAATACAGAAGTAGATCTGTGAATCTCACGCAGCCGCCAGCTGCAATGTCTCCAATAACGAAAACCAATTGTACTACCAGTAGTACAATTGGTTTTCGTACTACCAGTACTACCAGTAGTACAATTGGTTTTCGTCATTGCTTTGTCCAACAAAGAAAAAGTATTCCGACTGATACCGCTAGTTATCATGGCACTTAATTCAGAATGAAATATGCAACATCAATTCGACAGCTTTCGATTTAATCTAACATCTCGAGGGCCTTAACTGCCAGACCTTAAAATTCTGTCACATCTCGAATTACTAATCGAATACTAATCGCTTTAAAACATCGGATCGCATTACTGTTAGAATCTTTGTGTCGTGTGTGGCTCCCATAAACGTCTCCAATTTGCATAAAACCAACATCTAATTTGAGACCACAAGTAACATATTAATCAAACAGCTTTTTTAACCTCGGATTCTTTGGATGATCTCTTATATCGGAAAGTTATCGGATATTGGGGATCTAATCGGTCGTAATTTACATCGAATTGTAATTAAAAGTGTCTTGAATTTCGAAATTTTTGATGAAATTTATCGAAAATACGAAATATTTCTCATTCGATCATTAATTCGCTTTACTATCAAATTAACGATCACTTTTTATCTTTATAGTGACTAGGTAGACACGAAATTGAATGAGATTTTATCTATACATATAATAAAACAGTAAAAATATTTTGTCTGTACATTTAGTGTTTTTGACTAAAATGGACAGAGGGACACTTAAAAAGAACAATAGAAAGCAAAAAAATTTTTTTTGAATTTCTTATCTGTCTGTCTGTTTGTCTGTCTGTCTGTATATATGTACGCGTTTCACGCAAAAACTACTGGACGGATTTGAATGAAACTTTTTTTGTTGTATAGCTATTAAGTCTGGGCAACATATAGGCTATAATTGATTTTGAAAACTGGAACACCTGATGAAGAACCATAACAGAACAGCTAAACTATAAGAAATAAATAAATAAATATATACGGATAAATCACACAGATTGAGTTAGAAAGATATAATAGAAAAAAAGGAAAGAAATATGGAAAAGGTGCCTTAACAAAAGTCGTTCAACCTGATGAGCATTTTCTGCTGACGTATTAAAATCGAAGATCTGGAACATCTGATGAAAAGCTCCAAGAGACCAGCTACACTATAACATATATGGATATGGCGCCTTAGCAAAAATCGCTCAACCTGATGAGCATTTTCTGCTGACGTATAAAAATTGAAGATCTGGAACATCTGATGAATAACTCCAAGAGACCAGCTACACTATAACGTATATGGAAATGGCGCCTTAGCAAATCTTGATTAATCTGATGAGCATTTTCTGTAGACGTATAAAAATCGAAGATCCGAAACATCTGAAACAGTTTGGAACACAAAAAGACTTTTCATCTAAGCGATACTCACGCAGGTGAAGCCGCGGGCAACAGCTAGTATTATAATATAAACTGTCAAAAATAAATTCGCTATCAATTAAAAGTTGCAAGTTGCCACCTACAATTTTTAAGTCGTACTACATATTTTGATAGCAATTATAAACTCTTTTAATAAATAAATTAAAGTCGAGACTTACGATTCTTAAGGGAGTTTATAGTTCATTTTGATTAAAAATTTGTTTAATCAAACTTTGGGAAATATTTTTTTAGTAAAAAATAAAAGTACCTATATAGAAAAATTTTATTACTTTCTGCTTATAAGAATTTAAATATGGGTCCAACTTTTTTTAGACGAGTTGACCTCTCTTTTTATAGCTTTTTATAACTAAACAATTGAACGAGTCGACTGGCTAATTACAAATGCTTGTCAGCCATATTGGAATTCGATAAGGAACAATTAAGCATTACTACAAGCTGTGCGCATGTACAAAATATTAATAATACGGAAGAAAGCAACGTAGAACAATACCGGGATTCTAGATATTCTGAATATAAAAAAAAAGTATAATACAAGTAAAAAGTATACTCATGTTTTATAATATATATAATATCACAAGTCTGATTTAAAGAAAATAAATATAGGGTTAAAACAATATCTTAATCTTAGGAATTCAGTTCACATTACAATGAGCGTCCTATAACAAGGGATATTCTCTTAAAAACAAGACGGCAAATATATTTCATTCATCATATTCAGTTTCATTGTGGTCACTGGGGGTTTAAATTAAATTTAAATATATTGATAAAGAAATAAAATACCTAAACGTATATAAATAGAACTTTTGCGATGTTCTGTTACCTTTATAATTTGTTCTCGCCCAGTATAGATTAATGATCTATCCGTACAGACGCTATCCGCGCGCGTTTGATTTATAATATTATTTGAATAAAGAAAAAAAAACATTGTTTATTCAGTCGTAATCGATACGAAAGATCGCTCGGAATGTTCGTCTCTCTAATTACGAGAGAATCGACTATTGTTTGAGGTCTTGTTTGAATACTTTTGATGTAATTTTATGGTTGGGAATTTTCCTTTCGTTTGTTTAGTAATTAGATTAGTTTGATTTTGTAAGAAAGGTCATAGTGTATCGTATATTCGACAATGATTTATCTCATCATCATTAGCCATCTTATAGTTAGGTCCCGTAGTGAAGCGGTGGTGGCCAAGTGGTAATGACACCCGCCTGAGGTCGGGTAGGATACGGGTTTAAATCCTACCTGTGTCACATAAGTTTGTAGACCAATCTGACTATGTATGGCAGTTTTCTCATAGACCACCACTGCTTCCGGTGAAGGAAAATATCGTGAGGAAATCTGCACATTGGCTGACTGTTTAGTTTACTGTTGTGTATACGGCTACTGCCACTAGATGATGGTAGTCGTAAAAGTCATGTCACTCCTTTAGGCGACTTGAATAAAATCTGACACGAGTGTTAGTAATAACACACTCGATAAGAAAGAAGAAGTTAGTTCCCACTGCTGGGGTACTGGCCTTCCTTATGGATGGATAAGGAGGACCCATGACCCACCACTCTGACCCAATGTGGATTGATGGGTTTTATTACCTGCGAATACAGGCGGGAATGTGCCTTCCGAAGGATAGAGAAGCTCGAGACAACAAAGAAAACAATCTTATACAAAAATTAATACTTGTGTCATATCAAAAAGGCCCCTCTCAGCATCTTGTTGTAGTAGAAACCACAACGCTGGTCTTCAAACGTTTTTGGTCACCTATCTCATGACTGACAATCATGAAGTTATGAAATTGACACTTTTCCCGGCAGAGCGCGCGTACCACTGCGCTACCAAGCTCGATACTACTGTATTTGATAAAAATATTTTTTTATGTATTAGCAATCAATATTTTGTAACATGCAGCAGCTCAAACGATCCAACTTGAATGCAAAACTCCCATTGCCTGCACAGAACCCTACAGGGTAGTTTGAAATTGACTGTAGGTACTACTTGCCATTACAGACATTAATATCTATTTTTGCAAGACTTTCTTTGTAATTTATTTTATGTTTTTTTTTTACTTTTGTTTAACTGAGAGCTCTACTATTATGTTTAGAGACACATTAGAATAATGACTAGTTATGATTGTTATGTTTATAGTGTTCAGAACATTTTTTATGTATTTTTTTCTAATCTTCTTTTAAATTGCTAACTTGATACTTAAATGCATATTGTGAAGTGATAACATACAAACATATCCAAATGAATGCTCGTGAAATGTTATAAACACTAAACAATTATATTTTTTTTACTTAACTAAAGATTTTTAATCCCACTTCGTGCATCCTGCGACTTAAAAAAGGTACGTATAATTTTATGGTCAACATAAATGCCACATAAAAAAGGATAAAAGTTTTAATTTCTCTCGCCTCAAATGAGACGGTACGGTGTTAATTTTAACTCGCACTAAGGAATTAAGTGTGTGCCCTCTACACTGATAACTTATAGGTGTAGACAAGTGATTCTTACCACACTTTATGAATATTTTGAATTTGTTAGTTATATAGTCTATGAAATAATTAGGTATTATTATACACTAGCTTTTGCCCGCGGCTTCGCCCGCGTGGATTTCCCACAGGAACAGTGCTTTTTCCCGGGTTGAAAGGTACCCTATGTCCTTCTCCGTACTTCCAGCTATGTGTATGCGAAATTTCAGGAAGATTGGTTCAGTAGATAAAGCGTGAAGAGGTAACAAACAAACAAACTCTTTTTTTTTATTACTAAGAAAGTCGTTGTGTGTGATTTATTCCACATAATGACACCGAAAAGAGAATAGCACTTAAATAGGAAGAACATTGATTTGGAAAAGAATGTATGTTGTGGGCTAAGAATGAGTTAAATGGTTATAAAATACCATGTAAATAAAATAACCAACAACATCAGCTATTTGTAAAGCAAAAACACTTATTCAAAAATCTGTTTAAGACAAGTATTTTTAAATTGGTATTTAATTACCTCTATCAGTCTAGGAATCTATGTAGGTATGTGCGTGCATAATTTAGTAAAAAGTTCAATTCAGAAACTGATAAAATAGCATATATTTTTAAGTTCTTTGTATAACGTTTTGTTTTGTCTATGAAAATGTAATTCTACAGTCATATAGGTACAGTCATATACTTGGTCTATCAACAATAAGTTACCCTTTCCCCTCTAATTCTTTGTCATTATAAGGAATTTTATGTTTTTTGCTGCATAGCTGTGTGTCGTAAATAATGCCTGGTTATGTTTGTTGGTTTAACATTAATATGTTTCATATAGATTAGATTCTAATTTATTTTCGTGGTATCGAGATCCAGTTCCTATGAAGGTATTTAATTTTGGACCACTTTTATTTTTACTTGTCTTCCTTCTCTTTTGTATTGTACGTGCAACACTGATATATTTTTTAATTTACTGCTAGCTTGAGATTTTAAACTTAGTTAATTTGCTGTAAGGTAGAGCTGTTTACTGTCTTTATGTCGCATTTCGCAAAGTTTTAGCTAGCTAAAAGTTAAAAATGTTGTGAATAGCCTAACAATCCATTTGATTTAAATATTGGTGATACAGTTAAAAATTATTATTTTTCAAACATCTAATAATCAAAAATTTATTGCCAATATATTTAAATATTTTAAGGATAATTGTACTAAAATATCGACAGTTCGAAGCGTGAACCTAACAGTTTTTGAGATAACATATTTATAATCTAATCCACAGTCATATATTACTCGGCGACGACCAATTTGTCAGTAATTAAGGCTTTTGGCGTTATCTTTATTGGAGTATTTTAACACGATACCATCTAATGCATCAACGTTAAGTGTTTTTGTAATTAGCTGTACTATGTTAGGAATTTTATATGTAATTTTATTTTTATGCTATGGCTTTAGAAGTAGCTGCTGCAAACGGGTGTATATCACTCAGAATAATGCTATTTTAAGATGAAAGATGCTCTTTGTCATTATCGCATTTATGATATCATGGACGTAAAATAGTATGGTTAAAATTTCTGTGGTATCTTGGAAGGAGAAATGTCAAAAAGTAGGTTAGTAAAATAAACAAGTTTAATTAAATTATGGAAATAAAAAAAATATCATTGTTAAATGGTAAAAGATACCATTGTAAATAAAATCCTTCTAGTTCAACATTAGAATGTTGTTTACACATACACATTGCTAACATTTCTTATTTGATATTTTAAATGTCGACATTTAAAATATCAAACAAGAAAAAGGGTATTGACGGGTTTATAAAAATAACTATGGAATGCTGTTAACTTTAACCCCAATGATCAGTATTACCGTTAACAATGTGTGACGTCATCTCCGGATCCTCACCGGTTTTGTGATGACACTTTCTTGCAGATTTTTATTTCTCGATCACATTATCGAATTTGGTGCAACGACTCAAGATCCCTTCAATAAATTTAGAAGGAAAGTACATCCAGAAAAAGCTAACACAACAGAAAAAAAAGGTTACGTGTCTTATTTTATATACAAAATACAAAGCTTACTAAAACATTTTTATCAACTAAAGCCTCGCTTTTCAATATACAAGCCACTTTCCAAATTAAAACACTGTAAAGCAAATTGGATGAAGGTAAAACGATACTTGAATCTCTTTTTACACCATAAACTAGTGCCTCACTCATTATTTCTTGGATTTCGCCATCGCCCTGACTTATAGTGCTTGTATCTTATGGCATTTAATTGATCCAACCCTGCACTTAAATTCATTATGCCTCAATGTGATTTCTAATTTGAACATCCTAACCATTGCTGCCTTTGTTCTTTATATTTAAATGTACGACCGTATAAATAGCGCATTGGAAAGTTAAAAATTGATTTGGTTGCTCAAAATCGGGACAACAGTTTCACAATGAGGTGGTTGAACGAGATTTCTCGTTTTATTTAATTTATTTTCATCTGAGAGGTGTCTAATGACCTGCTGCGTGTGGCCCGACATTTTTATCGGCCAGTGTGGGGCTTTGACAATATTTTTCGAATATTAATGTCGATATTGAATTGATAGTGGGCCTTAAATAATTGTGAGGAAGGTTTTACTAATTGAGTCAAGCTTAAAGCTGGTCGTAGGAATTAGTTGAATGCTGACTATAATTACGAAAATAGCGCAAGGTGTCTAGAAAGTTAATAGTTACTGACCTTATAAGTACGAAGTATTTATGGGGTAATGAAGAGTAATAAAATTAACTAGATAGGTAATGACTTGAACGATAGAGATGATAATAATATAGACGAAATTCTGTGTCTTTACGTGCCTTGCTAGTCTGACACTTTTTTTCTTTGCCTTTTTTATCTTTAACTTTTTCCAACTGTCAGACTTGTTGTCGCATAGTAACCAACTAGTGTCAATGAAACTATAAATAACCATTTACTTAATCACGTACATACATTGAAATACTATAATTAGTATTAAATCCCCGTTCATACCAGCACAGCATCTGTGACTGCTGTCTATCTTTTAGGTAATTTAATATTTCTATTAAGTTGTAAGTACTTATTTATATTAAAGCTGGCGCCGCGGCTTCGCTCGCATTAATCCTTTCTTAGCGGATGCCTACGTCATAACATCTACCCGCATGCCAAATTTTAGCCCGATCCGTCCAGTGCACTGGACGGATCGGGCTAAAATTTGGCATGCAGGTAGATGTTCATCTATCAACGCACAGTCCAAACCACTGCAGTGGTTTGAACTGTGCGTTGATAGATCACTATGTCAGTCAGTCACCTTTGAGTTCTATATACGAGTGTTGAGTTAGTTATATATACGACTGTTGAGTTATATGTTTATATAAGATAGATAATTGAAGCATAACTAATTTCAAAATCTAACACCTTTGACGTTAACCTTATATTCATAGAATTTAGAATATTTATTAGTCATATCAGTTCTTAGAAGTATCTAGGCGTGTCCAGTTTTAGAAGGTGCTAAAAGCCTTAGTACAGTCAACTCAATTAATAGTCATACAAATAATTCTTTAGATGTTCCGTAAAGAAATAATTCTTACTTTTTCACAATGATTTTCTTTTTTATTTAAATCTATATTCTGTTAAAGCTTTCTTGCTTTCTTCTTTGTCTTCGAAGCTTTTAATATTGTCCTCTCTATAATTAATCTGATAGATAACACTCAAAACCAAAACTAAAATCTCAAACAAAGTGATCTAAGATACCTACAATAAACAATTATTATTAATTAATATTATTATTTACAAAATTAATAAAATTTACAAAAAAATATAGTGAAAGTAAAAATATAATAATTAAGTACTTAATCTATTTATCCTCATTTATCAAGTTCAAAGCTGTAACTACACTAGAGTCACCAGGCATTATAATTTATTGTTAAGTGTACCTGAGCCAGTGGTATAAAAAAGGCTTGTCCCTTTCTCATCCAAAGTGTAAAATAAACAGGCCTGCCGCCATTACGTTTCGTCCTGCGCATACGCATGTATTAATTTGCGTTTAGTATTAAATATATTCCGTTTTACTTACAGGGATTAATTTTATAGCATTTAAATACTATACGATCATAACACATGCATGGAATATCTATAAGCTTTCATGAAATCGCTAATTCTTTCAGCGGCTTATAAATATTCATAAGAAATTGAGCAATTCCATTGATGCATTAGATTGCGATTAATGATAAAAAATCGCAATTCATTAAAAAACCTCTGTTAAGAGCAGAACTCTAGTAATATTTTAATACCTACTTGTTTACAAAAGTTTTTGGAATGGGCCGCCTGACTAGGTTTTCTTACGTACACACTTGCGATTTTATTGGTTTGCTTTTTTCCATCACTCTTTTAAAATACCTCCCTAATACTCTTAACGTGCCTGTAGTTTTTTCAAATAAAAAAAAATACTATTCAGTTACGATACATTATTAGTTACAAGGGTTGTGAAAAGTATGCTTTTTGATGTTGTAGGCAAGACGGAGAGACGGACAACAAAGTGATCTTATAAGAGTTCCGTTTGTGACTTTTGAGGTACGGAACCCTAAAAATAGACACAGTTGCCACCTCAGAACAACCCGTGCCAGTAGTCACGATCCACAGAACAACTGTTACGAAATTCCTAGAAACCATATCATCAGCCATTCATTATTCCGCGCAACACTTCCAACAATTAAAAATCTAATTGTTATGCACGGAGACACTGCTCTATCCGCTCACCTGACGATTGAACTAATAAAAACTGTTTATTATCTATTCCAAAGAACAATTTCCATTCAGGTCAGAGTAGAAGGAAAAATAAAAACGCCCGAGTAATCGGAGAGTCCTAAAAAAAGATTTTTATTGTTTACATGTCACTTAATTAGAGCTGTTAGGACGTGATCTGAACGCCTAGTTTTGTGGTGCGATAACCTTATTAAACCATAATAGATTCATTGAGTTGTTGACATCTAGCCAACTTGTTTATGGAGCTGGATCAAAAGACGGATCTAATGGAAAACACCATTGGAATTGTAACATTGTAGGTGCTAATTTTCTGTATAAGTAAGTAAGTAAAAATGCTTTATTGCACCAAACACGTAAAGGATACAAATTGAGACTTATAATAGGTAAAATATGTACAATAGGCGGCCTTATCGCAAGTGCAATCTCTTCCAGGCAACCTAAGTGAACGGAAAGAGATAATAAGAGAGATATAAGATCTGCTTATTTATTATATTTAGAATATGGTTATAGAAGAGCGTGGCCTTCTGATAAAGGTGTATTTCACTTAATAGAAGGTCATAAATACTTGAATTTTTTTGTACTTCTGCTGAAGAAATAAACATTTTTCATTTTATAAAGTAGTAACAAACTTTGAGTTATTCCTGTCTGATCTCCAAAATCTGATACCCCTAGATAGTTTTGAATATTTAGCTTTGAGAGCTTTTTTTACTGGACCAAGGATTCCTGAATCCAAGTCCAGCAAAAAACGATGAAAAACAGTAATAATATTTCTTTACAGCATTCTCTAAACAGCCCTGTCAAAGTTTAATCTACTTAAGGGAGAAAATACAAGGTACGATATTATGTAAATAAGTAATGACCATAATACAATAATTAGAATATTTTTTATTATTTGCGTGACATAAGAATATGTTGTATAAGTTACTAGGCGTAGTTGGTTATGTCAAATTAAAATATAATAAATAATAGCATGTCCTTTCTAGAAATATTGATTTTTAATTTAAAAGTAATGTCAAACAATAATAACTAGAGCTAACAACCGATACTAACGTTTGTTTTCGTTGTAACCCGTTAATTTACGACAGTGAAGTGCACAACACGCAACTATAAATCAAGATGAAATACAACAATGATCGGATCTGGCGTTTGTTAATCCGGCATTTATTTTGTACAAAGTAGTCATATCAAATATATGGAGTGCACAGAATAGACACTGCGTTGGTGTACAAATTGCGCTCTTGACTCGAGTCACAGAATAAAATAATAATAGTACTAACGTAGTTACGTGAGGTACCGTATCCAGATATACATTTTATATGTAAAATTTAATAAAGAAATGAAAAAATTTAAGAAATCGTCTACCTACGATGATTATGAGCAAAATATGTAAATTAGTTTACGTCAGATGTAGCTAGTTGGTTGAAAATTTTAAAAATGTTGATAATAGAGTATACCTATTGTCAACATTTTTAAAATTTTCATTTTTAAATGACAAATGACCACATAAAAATAAGAAGACTCCGAAAATATCAATTTTAATAATTATTTCGGAAAAAATAATTGAATAGGTACTTACATAATAAGTGTAGATATATGACGTTATGTAGAAAAAACATTCATGAATTCTTCTGTATTTTATTTATTTTGCGATGGCACTGTCGCCTTCGTGGCATCGGTGAAAATTGGGTCGCGTATAACATTACTAATTCCACAATTTGTTATTTAAATTTTGTGGTTTATAGTATAATTCCTACTAATATCTGTACCGATCTTCGTCATCAAGACGCATTGTTCTAATAACTGTTAAAATTCATAGATTAAGTACTGCAAGTTCAATAATGAAAATAATAGGTACTCAATAAGGAGATTAATATAATAGTTTCCTGTCGATATGTTTTCCTTCACCGGAACCAAATGGTGGTCTATGACTATGAAAACGACTATATTTATTTATTTATTTATTAATTTTTGCACACAACAAATACATATGTACATGGGAAACCTAAAATATAGTAAAACTAAGAAGGTACAAAGGTGCTACCTACTTATTTCTATAGAGATACATATATATGAGTTCTAACAAACTTATGAGGTACGACTGGTATTCGGAGGTATTCCTTGCAGCGCATTCTTTTTCAAGGGCACCAAATAAAGCGCACTTTTCTTTTGTTATTAAGCGATACTGAAATAGTTTTGGTGCGCTTCATTTGGTGCGCTTGAAATTTCAAATGCACCAAATGAAGTGCGAGGTATTTCAAGAAGTACATTTTTAAATGCACTTCAAGGAATACCTCGGGATTCGAACCTGGGATCTTACGACCACTGGTGCTGCCAAGCAGACATCTTAACCACACAACCACCAAAGCTTTCATAGCGTGCTGGACAATAATTCTTCAAATACCAATTGTCTATCTATTGTTACATGTTTAACTCCAAGCCTGAATATAAACTCAAAGCTGCCAATACATTAGAGAGATTTATGATAAAATAATAACAATTAATGCGTTGTAGAAACACCTACCGTTGCAAATAAACAATAGACATTAACGTGGACTGGATAGGATCAGATCATATTACTCTGATTAGAAAGTGCTACTTGAATGGCCTCGATAGGGCGAATTCACACCAACGTCTTTTGAAATGAAGTCTTGGGTTTTATTTAAAATTTGAATGGAAAATTAAGGGACGTTTATAATCTAAGTCTTTAGACTGAAGACGGTCGTTTTTTTATAGAAAAAAGAAAGAAAGAAATATTACAGTTTTTTATGATATACTCGTATAAGCCGGAATGGTCGATAAACTACGAAGTAATGAAAAAAAACAGTTGCAAATTTTGTTAATTGTACAGTTTTAACAGGACATTATGAAATGAAATAGTGCATTATGAAATTAAATAATGCAATATTTTAAGATAAGAAATACCTCCATGGAAATTAATAAATTATAACAACTCAATGAATTAATAGGTTCCAAGAATAGCTCTTTTAACATTCTTTTGCATTCTTTCTGTTTGGTATTTTCTATAAGTTTATTTTGTGTTTCTGTAATGGTTTAAACATTTTCATGTGTGTAAATGCCCTTAGTCTGTACTGACATCTCATTAATAATGCTAGTTGTCATTACCCGGCCGATGTAAATAGGTCTACTGGTATATAGACCATGGTACAAGAACAATACAACCGGGTACGGTTAATGAATCATAATGCAAATGACACAGGCGAAATTTAAGGTTTTGGTGGTTGTCCGTGTAGGATGTGGATTGTTTATTAAATGGCAGTAGTCATAGTCATTATAGACAGCAAGGTGTGATTTATAATCGTGTTAGCAGTATTAATCTTGAAGAAAACACTTAAATAGCGTTGACTATTTAAGTACTTTAAGAACCGTTGGGTTTTATAGTTAGATGTCATCAAGTGTTGCCATAACCTAATCCTAAGTCCTAACTAATATTATAAATGCGAAAGTGAGTTTGTTTATTACCTCTTCACGCTTTAGCTACTGAACCAATCTTCCTGAATTTTTGTATACACATAGCTGGAAGTATGGAGAAGGACATAGGGTACCTTTCATCCCGGGAAAAAGCACTGTTTCCGTGGGAAATTCACGCGGGCGAAGCCGCGGGCAAAAGCTAGTAATAATATACTTACCTAGTTATTGAAATAATTAGTATAGAACATGGTTTATACTGATAACCCTTTAGTTAAATAATTACATATATGTAAATCACTGAAACTTAATTGACATGTAACTTAAAAAGTTATTTTACGATTTTGTATGAAGAATCGAATAATTATTCGAATTGACATAGCATCGTTTATTTATATAAAATCGCCATAAAACTGAGCATTTGCGAACAGAAAGTCCTGCATGCCTTGCGCTTGCGTCACCCGTACGTGTTCCAACGCTAACAAACATACAAACATACATTAATATGGAAAGCTCGCTTCACCAATGTGCCAGCTACGTAGCCCCCACGAAGATGGCTATTGTCTTTTCAAAACGTGACTCCAAATGTTAATTGGACTATTAAAAGCCGAATGCGGGTCATATCAACCATTACTTATGGGTATTTCTCTTGATGCCTCTTATTTGGACCCTACTTGTAGGAGAAATGTAAAGTAAGTAAGTAAAAGTATTTTATTGCACTAAAAATTATGGATTGTAACATTGTGTCTTAAAATATATGTATATAGGTTATGCGTACAATAGTCGCCCTTATTGCAAGTGTAATCTCTAATGTAATGTATGTAAAATGTTGATTTCGTTTTTAGATAAGTAGGTATATTAGGTACGTGAAGATACAAGAAAGGAAATAGTTATACAGTGTACCGCGGTCAAATCTATGTGATTCCGAGAGCGGTGGACACAGTACCCTATTTTGGGATATAGCTTGGATATATAAAAAAAATTTCCTATTTATTTTACGTAACTGATAAGAGACAATTTATGGAAATGACGAATTTTCATTTTTTTGTATGAAACAAAAATATTAATTGGAGAAGTATGAAAGTATTTAAAGATCGACATTAGAGTCAATTCAGAAACATAAACTATGGAGCCAACAGGAGTATAACTTAATGACAGAGCCCTTTTGAATACGTATATTAAATTATTAGATAAACTAGGCGCTCAATTTGTGTTAGGCTGGTAATGAGGTTTTGCGCTTGCAAGTCACAGATGGCGCTGTGGTATGAATGCTGAAACGCGCAGGCGGATGTTCGAATGGCCTATGCGCAAGTCGCGGATATGCTGCGGAATTTTATATATAATATAGATACTTATTGCAAAAATTGCTAAATTTACAAATATGATACCCAAACTCAGTTAACTTTCTATAAATATAATGTCAAGCATTAATTTAAGAAAACGATTGCAATTAACTGATCACAAGCACTGCACTATTTCAGGGTAGTAAAAATGGTTACAGCCTCTTCACAATATTGTAATAACAGCTCAACGAGCGTCGGACATAAAATGGCTGAAAATGGGGAAAGTAGATCATTTAATTAAAAAGCCTTTAACTTAAATGGATTACAGAAATATTTTTTGTATCTTCCCGTACTGTTTTAAGATAAATGTCAAGAGTGTCAAAACGAGATTTTTTAGAGTATTTTTGCCAGTTTTTATTGACCAGCTCACTAGCTATACATCTGTAATCTGGATATTTTATGCTTGGTGGGAGCTTCGACTTCGACAGCCACACTGTGATTTGCATAGGATCGGTGATAAATAGGTTAGTAGAATATCTTTGTATGCAAGTATTGTTTGCGCGAATAATAATTGTATGCATTCATTTAATATAAATAAAATAAACGAGCTTTTGTTAGGAGCTTCGCTCATGTGGGAATGTCGTATACTGGCTCTACGGGAATGTTTAAGGAAACAACGTAATTTTCAAGTCACTTAATTGTACACAAAAGTGTATAATCTATACTAATCTATACTAATATTATAAATGCGAAAGTTTGGATGTGAGTTTGTGAGTTTGTGAGGATGTTTGTTACTCAATCACGCAAAATCTACTGGACGGATTTCGATGAAATTTGGTACAGAGGTAGATAATGACCTGGAATAGCACATAGGCTACTTTTTATCCCGGGAAAAAGCACTGTTCCCGTGGGAAATTCACGCGGGCGAAGCCGCGGGCAAAAGCTAGTCCTATTATAAATGCGAAAGTTTGAATGTGAGTTTGTGAGGATGTTTGTTACTCAATCACGCAAAATCTACTGGACGGATTTCAATGAAATTTGGTATACGGGTAGAAAAATACCGGGAATAGCACATAGGGTACTTTTTATCCCGAAATTCCCACGGGAGCGATGCCCCGGGGCGCAGCTAGTTACATATTAGTTTAATAAGATAACCTAACAGGATCTAATCCTAACAGGATCAAAATATTTCCATTTTAAATTATATTACAAATCGTATTGATATTATGCATAGTGTGAATAAAGTAAAGGAGGTAGAGTGTACGCTTACCCTTAGGGTAATATTTGCATATCTTTTGGCTCATTATCTTAGTTTCGCATCCGTGGAAAGCTTTGTTGGTTAAATGCCAACGATACGTCTTGAACACTATACAACATTATTTTTTAAGTATGTTCTTAACTTGACACTATTATCGATATCGTTAATGCAACTCTTTATAAAACCTATGTAAATAATGATATAAAATATCGACAAAATAATTTTGTTACAAATTAAATTTCAGTTTTTGAACGCAACATCAAATTGATCATCATCAATCTAAGCATAGAAATGCTTCAGTATCGGATTAACTATACAGATGGCCTAAAGTAAAAAAAAAATGTGCCGTTCATTACCATGTCAGAATGTGCAGTGGTAGTCTTTGCAGCGAGTCTTTTACTTATTGTATTTTTTTTATTAATCACATTCTTATACTTAATTAGTCGTATTCAAAAGGCGCGCGCACCTTTCCAAGAACAATAAAAAAAATCTCGAACTTCTACGTGACTTACCCGCAAAAAATCCTTTCTGAGTAATAACGTGAC
This sequence comes from Ephestia elutella, assembly GCA_018467065.1. Taxonomy (NCBI): domain Eukaryota; kingdom Metazoa; phylum Arthropoda; class Insecta; order Lepidoptera; family Pyralidae; genus Ephestia; species Ephestia elutella. The sequence goes on along the minus strand of CM031592.1, from coordinate 11,873,660 downwards.
ATTCAAATAAACGTGACAAGAAAATAACAGCCAGGAATCACAATTACAATCCTAATATGATCCTAATCCTAACTAATATCATATCATAAATGAATAAAGTTTTTTTTGTCTGTTTGTTTATTTATTTCTTTGTTTGTTACCTCTTTACACTTTATCTACTGAAAACCAATCTTCCTAAAATTTCGCATACACATAGTATACCATCCCAAGAAAAGGCACTGTTCCCGTGGGAAGCTAGTAATTATATATTATGTGATTTTTTTAAAATAAACAGTATTTTTTTTAGGTTGGTATATTATATTTTTAATTTTTAATATTTATGATTTTTTCGCTCAATAAAACCTAAAAATTAACAATATACTACGACACCCATTCTTGATTCGCATGACCAACAGATTACACGACATGAATAGGAAATGCATCTGCGAAAAGTAAATGACCAAGATAGGCCGGTCGTGCTCTAGATCAGTGACATACACGTGATAGATTTAACAATAGACATTATTTCTATTTATAGCATAGTTTTTAAGGAAAATAGCATTAATCGCAGGACGAATGATTTAATTTGGAGAAATGATACAAAAACTGTCAAGTCTACTGTTGCTCTAAAAGCCAAACTAAAAAGTATAGGAAGACTGTGATCGACCGATCTTCCTCAAGCGATAAGCCAGGTCTGTGGATCCTGTTTACCCGATCTAGGAACTCTAGGATCTCAAGTCAGCTTTGTTACGTTAAGCAGCTTTGGGATTATGGTGAATAAGCTTTAAGTCCGATGCAGACCGGATAGGTAGATGGCATCACCCACTCGTGTCCTACAATTCGTCCACTGGAATAAAAGTTCGGCCCCTATAAAGGTACCCATTCGTCCCCCGGCAGGAGACCAGTCAATTTTAATTTATTTTAAACGTACCTTGCGCGTGACTATTCGGGTTAGCTATAAGATTAACATATAACCTAGGTACAGACCAGACAAATAACAGTAAGGACTGTCCAGACAGTTGTCTGGACATGCTCATCTTATAATCTATACCTACCAGTTTTCGCCCGCGGCTTCGCCCTCGTGAATTTCCCACGGGAACAGTGCTTTTTCAAGGGACGAAAGGTACCCTATGTCTTTCTAAGTACTTCGAACTATGTGTATACGAAATCTTAGGAAGATTGGTGTAGTACATAAAGCGTGAAGAGGTAACAAACAAATAAACAAACAAACTCACTTTCGCATTATAATATTAGTTACGATGTTATTTACCCATAAATTCATGACACAACAAAACCATTCAATAACAAAATCAATCGAAGAATATAAAATCAGAAAACAAAGAAACGGTGTTAAAGTGTCTATGATGAATTAATAATAGACTAGCAAAATAATAATTGCTGAAACTACGTGATATGTTTTATAATTCTGCTCAGGAAAACTCAGAATCACTAATACTCGCTTAGCGGTACACATAAAGGCCTTCCAGTGCCAAATATGCACGTAGTAACAATTCAAGTCCCGTATACGGAGTATAAAAGCAAGACCGATGTTCTAGTAAAAACGTATCTTCTTACAGTTATGTTTATCTTTCTTTAATTCTATGCCATGACCATAACAGTTTATCTTCATCATTTTATCCCCCTGATGCGCAAAATGCCAGATTAATTTCAGCTTTACGACAAGAAAATTAAATTTAATTAACTACTTACATGTTTGTTTATCTTGATGCGGTAAAAACAAAATTACCATTGAAAGTACTTAATTAAAATCACGTTTTTGGTAACGAGGTGAAACGTGGAATACAATACTCGTTCACTTTATGCAAATGGAAAGGGGTAACTGTTAAAAAGTCGTTAATTTCATGAAATTATTCTGTGCGCATTTACCTAACAAGTAACTGGTACATAATAAACACGTATGTATACGTTATGCAGACATTGATGGAATAAATGTTGTTTTAATTTATTACTTTGTTTATTAGGGACGCTTTTTGTTTGAAATTATCATACAGTACGTGATACTATGAATTCTAAATTTAAAGAAGTAATGGAAAATTAAATATATTGCGGTTTATAAATTGCAGTTTATATTTCTGTTATAGAAACAGGCAGCTCCTACATATTAGTTACAAACCTGACTTTCGCAACGTTTTACAATCAGTTTTACATGCCACTCGTACAATTGTATAGTTAGTTCACATACCAAGATATTAGGTGCGCCCCGGGCCTCCACTCCCTTGGGAATTTGGGGGAAAAGTATCTACTGCATGTGATATTCCTTCAGTCTATCTGTCAACAAAATTTCATAGACATCAGTCCAGGAGTTACTGCGTGAAAGAGCAGCAAATATCTAAACATCCATTTTCACAAACTTTAATTTTAATAATATAAGTAGAATTTCAGCACTTTGAATCTTTGTTGAACTACAGTTTATTTCTTCAACTACTTCGAGTACAATCATAACTAAATATTAACTGCAAAAGTCTGTCTTTGGACCAATTTTGATGAAATTTGGTATGGATATGGTTGAAGATCTGATGTCAACATAGGCTACTTTTTTTCACAAAATAACCCCCAAGGAAATGGGGGTCAAAATTTATATGAAAATCTGCCGCGGGCGGAGCCGCTGGGCAACAGCTAGATTAGCAATGATAAAATTGCCGAGAAAAGTGATTTCAATGAAAAATTTGAAGTTTTGTATCCTAACAGTAATGCACTTTTCTAATTCCCAGTACGTGACAAACTAGATGGATGGGTGTTGCGAACAACTTGGTTCCTGCGGCAACACAAGAGAGCGGTACTTTTATTCCATCTCAGATACCATCTGAGACGTGAGTGTCGTCTGTAACAACACTGGATACATCTATGAATGTCTTTATTACTGTGTTTTAGTCATTTATAAGATTTTCTCATAATGATTGTCCCGAAAACGAGTGTTTTGTGCCGGCAAAGCCTTTGTCTAATCGCCGAGCTAGCAAAGTCGTTAGCGATGTTTAACTCTTTTGTTATTACATCCTGTTTAAGCTTACGCAATGTTAAATTTTGGTGTCTAATCTATTCTTAGCACAGAATATTAGGTAATAATGTAGGTTATATAATTTTAAATTCTGTGATTCTTATTAATGTATTACTTTTCCTAGCTTAATAAAATTAGTTGGAAATTTGATCCGGCGAATCGAGACGCTAAGTAGAAGAACACTGTAACTCATGCCAAAACGTATAAGCTAAGCTGGTTACTTCTACGCACTGGTCTTATTTGCAAATTAGAATTGTTGATGATATTTGAACAGATTCTAACGATAATTTAAACGGGTTGGGCATGGCCAGAAAACTAAATGAAATGTTATAAAAAATACTGAAATTATTTCGAAAACTGCAACTTACTGTCGGTACGACAGTAACAAATTAAAAACTATAATTCAGTGTTCAAAAACTATAAAAATATAATTTAATGGTTGTAGAAAACCAAAACTACACACAAACTTGGGAAGCTCGACCAAATGCGATGACTATTTACTAGTGAAGACATCAATAAACAGCCGTATATAGTAACAGACACATGTTCTATTAGTTTTGCTATGACATATCAATAATTCATACCGCGGTGTTATGCACAATCCGTTACTTGGAAGCCTCGTTCATTAGTAGTTCTGCCGCGGTGCGCTTTGGCAAAACCGCTGGGCTACATAGCATTGGACACGGATTTGAATTACTAGATAGGTGCAAACAGTCTATTTTTCCTCTTGGCATCATTATTTTCCTCAGTGCGGTGTCCACGAATTTTCCCGGCAAATTTTAGGGAATACCCATGAAAACCTTATAAAATTCAAGACAAATAGTAATAGTATTATGTAATAGCTATAGCCCAATTTTATTGATTCATTTCGCATTAACTATTTGCCCCAAATAACATATGTTTTGGGGCAAAACAGGCATAGAATGTGAAGCGAACACGGGATTTTTTATGTGGGGTGGTGCGAATTCGGAGTAAATACTTTTTTATCTCAAAGTTAGTGACGTCATTCGTCATTATCCTGTGCAGGCAGGCTGCTGTCATTATAGGTAAATAGTAATATAGTAAATCGTTGAAAAAATAATTATTAATAAATAATTCTAATCAGTATTGACTTTAACAATTTTAATAATAATAATAATTTCAAAAAGGAATCACATCCAGTGTCTCTAATTTCCTGTGAATATTGATAGGCCGTTTGTATACTGTTCGTGTATTGACGATTTAATTACAGTTTGATCCGGGTGCCGGGCGTTATTGCGATGTGGGTGTCCGATATACGTATGCTAATGTCGGTGTATGTTCGTTTATAGCTCCTTTCAAATATTACTTTTCAGTATGACCTTTAAATTATGAATTTAACTTGTATTGACCTATTTGTTTATTGATTCGAATACTTATTTCTTAGAATTTTTGCAAAAAAATGTAGAAATTTTGTTTCAATTTTAATTTCGTGTTTCCACTAATCTTTATCTCAGTATTAACGTGTATACAACTATTAGCTCAATAAACTATAAAATGATTACCTACTAATAATTAGTTAGTCTGTGTATCTGTAAACTTTGTCTACAAAACCAGTAGTTCGACAAAGTTATTCACTCTTCCTTTTTCCTTCTGATTAAAAAATGACTTTTATTAAATATCAAAAAAACAATATTCATCTAATTATTTTTTTATTAAAAAAATAAAAAGACCGTAATAAACCAAAAACCCAACCCATAAACTTCCTTGTCCATCAATTTCTCATTTTAAGACAAAAATTGGAATCTGATATCGCATTCGAAGCAGATGTTTGTTCGAAATCGCGAAATTATGTCTAATAAATCTTAACCCCATAATTCGACAGGGGGTCTGTTTCAACATTAGACTTTTCGCCATCTAAAATGCATTTTCCTTACTACAGGCTACATTTAAGTTAATTATAGGATTACTGCCGTTGCATTTAAAGTGGTATTTTGGTAATATAATAGTCAGATGGCACGCCGATAAGAATGAACCCGATACTTGGAAAGCTTCACTCATTTGTGATTCAGGTCGCATAAGGCTCGGCGAATGAACGAATGAACGAAAATAATAATTATGTCGAATGGATTAGGCGGAATTAACTGTTGCGTGTGGGTTCGACATGTTTGAAGAGGGAGTGGATGTTACAACTTGTTTAAAATTGAATCATACTTTGAATTACTTATGGTTTTTCGCAAATCGTTTTTGCTAAAGTGGCTAGGGTTTAAATGACATTTGTTTGCATTCTTTGTTTTTTTAACAATGTTTAGTAAACTTAATCACCATAGGGCTTGCATGACCCACTGCTGGATTTATACCCAGCAGGAACAATCGTGGAAGGCTTATGACTTCTTTCGTCTACTTTGACCTTCTCTGTCCAGGAACCAGGACAATTCTAAACCAGATGTTGTCAGCAATAACTTAATTCGGGACATTAAAATGGCTGATGGTGATGATTTTTTTTTTATAAGATAGGGCGAGCTAGCGGGTCATCTGATGGTGAGCGATCACCGCTGTCCATGAACAACTGCAACACCATCACAGACCGGTATCACAGAAGTGTTGCCGGCCTTTCAAAATGACGTAGACTCGTTTTTTGAAGGTTCCAATGTCGTACAATGTTGACGAACTTCATTCAAATTCATTGTTTCATTCAAAACGCTTCCCCAGATTCCTGTTACACACCTTATCTACCTACCTAATTGTAAAAAGCAAGAAGAAAGAGACACACCAATAAAACTGAAGGCAACAAAATAAATTGCAAACAAAAAATATTTTAATTCATTATCCTCCCACTTTGCACTGTAATATTTCCCGTTCATACATTTCAAACGGTGGTAAATCACTTCTCATCGTGACTGTACATCTTGATTACTCAAAACTTATGTACAGTCAGCAAAACATACGTCTAAAGGAAACCGCTGGTAATTTATGTGTGAAGTCATACATTTACATACAAACTACATCACGTCTGTCCCTTGCCTAATTTCCATGTGACTTCTGTTTTACGATTTTTCTGGATAGTAAAAAAACTATTGGGATAAAAATACTGCTGTGGTTATTCGTGACTTCGTTATTTAAATCGGTTTTTTACGTACTTTTATGTATTTACGAGTGTTTTAACACTTTGATCATGCATTTTGACATGCGTTACACGTATTTCGTTTATTTTTCGTGTTTTAATTTAGTTTATGATCATGTGACGACATTCTGTTTACCTGGGAACTTGTCGATGTTTTTAAAAACTTTTACTTACTTACGGTTGGTCTCCGATACGAGAGAGCGCCATAGACTCCTATTCTGCGCGGTGGCTTGCCAGTTGACCGCTCCCAGCTCACGCAGATCAGCCTCCACAGTGTCTGTCCAGCGATATCTAGGGCGCCCGACTGGGCGCCTGCCTGACACTTTTCCCAGGTAGGCTGATTTGACGCCACGATCCTCCTTCATTCTCTCGATATGACCAAGCCAGCGCAGTCGCTGTGATTTTATCACGCCCAGTATGTTCGGCTCTTTCACCAGCTCCTCTATTTCGGAATTTTTCCGGACTCTCCAACTTCCGTCTGGCTTCTTGACAGGGCCGAGGATTTTCCGGTAAAACTTTTATATTTTAATTAAAATTATATTATTGTAAAATCTACTTTTGATTGCTTATTATTTGCTTGTGAGCTAAATGATATATTGAAAAGCCTTAAAATAAGATTTTAGATGATTATTTCATTTTCCTTTAATAATTTGGAGCGATAAAGCGCTTTCTGCTTTAAACGCCAATTACAAGAGGCGATTATATGTAATTGCATCGCAATTAGGACATGCAGCGCTGCAGCGAAATATCTGCATGCGCTAATTACTAGTTCAAGCGATAATTGCCGCTTTAGGTCAAATTCGTGGCCTGCACCGACTGCTTCGCGGGTCTTGCGCTTTACACTGATCAGTGAAGATATTATAAAAATTTTCGAGTATTAGTACGACTTTAATTTTATTTCTACGACTTTGTATCGCTGGCCAAATTGTCAAACGAATGGCCAGTGTTAAATGGCCATGGCCAGATCATAAATGAAGTACCGGCGTATCACGAGCTGCCCGGGCAATCAAGGCATATTGAAATGGGTTGAATTGTCAATAAAGTCTAGATCTTCAGTAGAAATATCGATCTTGTTTTTATAGATAAATGGATTTTTTTATTAGAGATACTTGCACACAAGCAGTTTTTCAATAGTACACCTCTAGTTTTAATTAAGACATTCTATGAAAGCTAGAAGCGAAGCGGTGGTGGCCTGTGGATGCAAAATCCCAGGTTCGAATCCTGCCCGGGCTACATGAGTTTGTATACCAATCTAAAACATGTTAGTTTTCATCGACCGCCACTTGCTTCCGGTGAAGGAAAAACATCGTGAGGAAACCTGCACTCTGGTTGGTAATTATCAGCTAGTGTGTGAAATGGAGAAGGCAATGGTAAACCACTCCATTAAAATTACCAAGAGAGTCGTTGTGTGTGTTTCATTCATATAATGACCACGACCCTCAGTCATGAGGAAATACGACTAAAGAGAGAGAGATGAAAGCTAGATAGCAGTGATAAATAAGTAGGTATTAAAAAGACTGACTCAAGACGATAGAGTGTAAATGATCTTTACGGTATTCCAAAGTATCTATGTCTAAATCTATGTCTGTAAACGTAGGCTAATTGTAGGGAACAACGTTTAGTGATAAACTAATAGTTACTCGTTACACGGATAAACGTCTGGTGAACCTATTATTATTGCAAATATCTAAGTGTAACTGTTTATATCCAATTTCATTTTGACTAAAGCCAAGTCCTATAGTAGAAGTCATATATGATGAGTAACATCTGCGCTTTTGCGTCTTCCTCATATACTGTTCTGATGTCACTCTTGCAGATTTAAAAAAAGCGTTAGTAACGATTATTATTACACTGAAACATCTTTTCACTGAAACGCTTTTAACGATGAGCCACGTTTATCCAAATTTTGATGAATCAAATCAGTTTGATGAGATTTGAAACGATGCTGTTTTATTTTGAGCGGTTTTTAAAACAACTAGCTTTTGACCGCGGGTTCGCCCGCGTGAATTTCCCACGGAAACAGTGCTTTTTCCCGGGATGAGAAGTACCCTATGTCCTTCTCCGTACTTCCAGCTACGTGTATGCGAAATTTCAGGAAAATTGGTTCAGTAGATAAAGCGTGAAGAGGTAACAAACAAACCAACAAACAAACTCACTTTCGCATTTATAATATTAGTTAGGATTTAGTAGTATAGGTATAGTTTTTTTGCTAAGAGCCGAAGTGATAGCTACAACCATATATGCCCATAAGCCTATATATTATCTTAAAAACGTGTAGTTGTTACCACACAACAGTAATTTGCATTATAAATGAATGTAACTTTCTATTCATCCGTTCTAATGAGTCGTAAATATCGGATTTGGTTGACATCACGAATATTGATAATCTGAGTTATAGTTTGACACAATTAATTAATATTTATACCTAAAATGTAACGATGTAAGAATCTTGTATTTTAAAGTGATCGCATTCTTGTATTCTTAATAAAAAAAATTCTGGTAAACTTATTATGTAATCGATATCAATAGGATCCTTAACGAAAATACGTAGGTATGGAATTTTTGTTATTCCTTTACTTACTCGCATACTTTACTTACTCACATCGATGGCTCGACAACCCAAAGAGGATCTTGGCCTCCGATACAAGAAGCTTCCACTTCTTCCCGTTCTGCGCCACTTCATGCTGACTGGCAGAAGAAAGCGGGAAGGGAGCTGGCGGCGGGAAGAAGCCGACTGGCTTCTTTTTGTGATCCCTTGGTATATTCCACTCTGTTCACCTGGGTGATATCACCTGGGTGAAAAGATTAGACTTTTTAGTATCTTCATTTCACCTTGGACTTATTTCACCTAGGTGATATCACCCAGGTGAATTGATTCGACAAAATTGGTGTCATTTGTTCACTTTCTCATTTATTCACCCAGGTGATAATGGGCCACTTTTTTAGTAGATTTAGAATACTTTTATCACCTGCATACAAAATCTCAAAAACAACTTTTAAATCAAAGTCAAGTTAATATTTTAATCAGTTTAATTTAAATTAAACGTAATAAGCTGTACAAAAGTGATCATCAGGGTTACTCAGTGTGTAAAAAATTATTTAATAATAATCATTATACATAATTAAAAAAAAAAAAAATCAACGTAATTTTTCGAGAAAAAGGCTACTGAAATAGTAACATCGAAAACAATATTTAAAAGCCTAACTACAACTTATTTTATTACTTAATGTGTTACCATTCCGAACAAGAAAATACCATATTGCACTAATGAAAATTATTAAATTATTTTATTTTTTTAACCATAACAATCACTTTTGAATTCCTTATAAGGTTTAATTTACATTATATTAAAAAATATGGTAACAGGGCTTTTAATTTGAGAGTTATTTAGAAGTTGTACGTGGGTGATTAAATTCTACTAAATTGATTAAAAAGTGGCCCTATATCACCTGGGTGAATTAAGTGCAAGGTGAATAAATGACACTAATTTTGTCGAATCAATTCACCTGATGAAATTTTCTGGGTGAAAAGAGTCCGAGGTGAAATGAAGATACTAAAAAGTCTACTCTTTTCACCCAGGTGATATCACCCAGGTGAACAGAGTGGAATATACCGATTCCTTTAGTGTTAAAAATATATTTTCATCCTTAATTTTTGCTTTTGATAAGTAGATTGGAAGCCGATGGGGGAGACTTGGCCAGCAGTGAAACAATAGAGGTTAGATTTTTTTTTTAAGTAGCCTAGCACCACTACTTTCCAAAGACCACCGAGCATATTGACACCTACAGAGAAAACCCAGAAAACATCCTGCTCTCTCGCTACCCCTTATCCGCTCTGGCACCCATAGAGTAGCAACTCGAGTTAATCTTTTTTGTTAACACCTTCAAATCTTTTATTAATGAGGTTTATCATGTCTTCGTTCACTAGTTGGCACTACTGGCGAGTGACGTCTGTCAGATGGTACAATACTGTAATTTGAATTTGACAACTGATGACAGTTTTGTTCTATCTGTTAGGCCGGCAACACTCCTGCAATACCCCTGGTGTTGTGGTAGTCCATGGGCAGCGGTGATTACTTAACATTAGGTGACCCGCGCCAACTAGTTAGCCGAAAAACAAAAACCCTCATTGTTAACAATTCAAAAAACTAAACGCTTTCGACGTTATATCAGTCAAGCAAATCTGTCTAACTCTCTTTAGAAAGAAACAAACATCCGTATCCTAACTAATATTATAAATGCGAAAGTGAGTTTGTTTGATATCTTTTCACGCTTTATCTACTGAACCGATCGACATAAAGTTTTGCATACACATCCCGGAAAAGAGTACGGTTCCTGAGGGATCAACATAAGCGCGGGCGAAGCCGCGGGCGAAGGCTAGGAGTTTATAAGCATACGTTCAATTATACTTTGAAAGGGGGACAAAATTTAAATGCCTTTTGGTAGCCCACCTCGCTAACGGTGATTACGGTTTTCCTTATTGTTAGCATGCGGATCATATGTCCAAAACTCCGTATAAAGAAATTTGGTGACCTCAGGATCAGCTATGACTCATCTTACTGTTAACTATAAAAGTTTCTAAAAGCTACACGGTTGGCAAGTAAATAGCTTAATTTAGTTATTTGTCAGATTGTTGCTTCAACGTCGTTATGTCAAATCTTGATAGCACATCATTAGTATAATTATGAATAAGATTATTATGCTTCACAAAGTTTATTTTGCTTTGTAGTTCCTGTTTAAATAAATTAATTGAGGCCGTGTCAGGTACAGTGCACCTTACCTTACAAAAACCTCTATAAGGCTCTATCTGGCATTTATAGAGGAGAATTTGCTAAGAACTTACATAAGGTAAGTTCATGTGATTTTGCTATCCCTTAGCTTCATCCACGTCTACTGGTCCAAGAAGGCAGTCAGTAGCAAAAGCTAAAAAAGGCAATGACGAATTACGCAAACTTTTTTAAAGCCGTACTAAGTAGAGCGGAATTTAGTGTACCTGTTTGTAAGCGATTTACGACCTGCGATGTTTGGTTCATTTACAAGAATACAGGCCAAGTGGCAGTCGGTCACTGTTGGGTGGTTCCGTATAGTATGGATGGTCGGTACCTTCATCTTATTTCGTCTTATCTTATGCTTATTTTTACGTTCTTAGGAGCTAAACTTGAGGAGATCGAGTTGAAATTAATTAATAAAACTGATAAAATAAGAAAGTTTTTTTCTGTGGAGATGTAATAAGCGATTTTCTATCAGCTAAACTAAGAAAAAAAATCAATATAAAAAAGTCTCAACAGATAGCGTTTTATGAAAGCCGAGTCGTAATAATGGCTGCACCTTTGTGGTGCGCTTTTTCTTGTCAACCAGAGGCAGAAAAAAAATCACCTAACAGTTTGACAGATGCACAAATCACAATATTGATACTTTTTAGTTGTTTTTTGTACTAAGTTTTATTTTAAAAAATGCCAATCCCGTGAATTTTTGCTTTTTATATGGACTCGTCTTTTAATTAAGAGCCATCTATGGAGTCATCTGGAACTATTTTTTTTTTATTTGGGTCTCGGAAACTCCCTCATTGGCTAATTATGGTCGATTAGGAACTAAACATTTCAAATCATAGTGGGTCATGTTCCTTTAATGTGTGAATGTATTTTGTAAATGCCATTATTGATTTTGACATTCTATGACTTTGAAATTTCTAGATTTTGACCTTGACATCCTGCAACTTTGACATCAAACGCTAATACAATTATGTGTATTGGTGCGGTGGTGCCGTGTCAAATTACTGGCTGGCGCGGATTTTTTAAATGTAATATTATTTAAGGACCGACAGTCCTGGCGCCGCAGAACGAGGAGAGCCGACCCCAAATAATGGGAAAAGGCTAGGACAAAGAAGAAGAAGATTATTTAAATAAATGAAATCAAAATGTTTAACCCTAAAATATCGCCAGACGCGTACTAGAAAGCAACCAGCACGTCGCTTCGAATTAAACAGTCTTAAACACAATTGAATTACTTGAATTTTCTCGTCGAGCCGAGAACAAAAGCGTTATTAAATACGTAATTATTCTTTTACCTGCGTGCAAGGTTTTAATTCAACGTTTCTAAGGAAACGGTTTAATTCTAGTCGAACTAATTGCACGTGGGCTGAATTTTGTTTACTGCGTTTAAAATGACCCCACCCAGTGCATGTCATTAAGTGTTTTAATGTAATTATACCATGTTTATTGTTTGATATTCGTTGAATGTTTAGCGGGATTGACGTTGGATGTTTTGTTTTTATGCCCACTTTTAATTTTGAGGCTTAGCATCGCTTTTTTATCAGATCAAAGCTGGAAATAGACAACATGTTGTTGAAATAAGCGAGAATTAATTTAGGTTTTTTGTCCTATAAAATTCTTATATGAAATTTAAGTCAATATGCCTTGTTAATACATTTTGCACAAAGAACTTACAATAACATTAAAGAACTTAAAAGATTATAACATTTTAACAGATTATCACATAAAATTTTGACATTCGATATGTATTACAAAAAAATATTTAGTTATTTGTGACACTCGGGCATGTTAGATTGTGTTTTTTATATACAAGTTAAAAATATTATTAAAATGTTTCTGATTTTTGAAGACAAACTCTTACGTGAGTGGCCACAAGCCATAACTTGCAATAGAGAGAGACGAGTGGAAGAGGGGGAGGCCTTTGTCCAGCAGTGGGACCCAATACCTACAGGCTGTAAAAAAAGGTAATTATGTATAATGTATATTACTTTCACGCTATGTCCATTTCCACCCCTAACAAAAAATGCTTCCATAAATTGAACGGTCATGAATTTTTAAAAGTTCATTTAATAAATCAAATTTATTACCAAAAGGGGGGGTTCAGTTAATCTGGGAGAGGAAATTAAACTCGGAATCACCATAATTGATACGGTTCGAGTGAATTCGCGCAGAAAACTGATCGTCTGTAGGCCCCTTTAATGGCGTTAGCGAATCTGCCTTAGAATTTTCTAATGAATACCGTCTTTAATAAGATTGAGTGATAAAACCTCGTTATTAAAGAAATTGAGACTTTTAATAGACTTTTAGAAATTGTCTATGTTTGGTTGTCGAGGCATCTAATCGAGTTCTGATTGGGTTTTTTAAGGACATCTGTAAATATTTTAACCAATGTAATGGTAGGTAGTCTACTTCTGTTTTTTTAAGAAAATTGTATTTTAAACTTTTAATGAAGAATCAGCGACCAACCAAGCGTCTGTGGCCTAAAATTGCTAATTCTTTTTGCTATTTTATTAAAGCTAAATAGTTATTTTATATCAAAGATTAACCTCTAATCATTAGAATTACTTTATAGATTTAAAGGTAACATGTTTTTAATTAATTTATGGTCTTCTATTTAGCTATCGAAAATTTCCAAAAGTTGTCTCAAAAGCTATAGTTAAATCAAACCTTCAAAAAATGAGTCTACGTCTTCTTGAAAGGCCGGCAACACTTTTGTAATACCCCTGGTGTTGCAGTTGTCCATGGGCAGCGGTGATCGCTTACCATCAGGTGACCCGCTTGCTCGTTTACCGCCCTATGTTCTTCTTCTTCAGCCTTGCCATTTCCTATTTCATTTGGGGTCGGCCCTCCTAATCCTCTTGCGCCATTCGTCTCTGCTGTGCACCATGTCAGGGGTGAGGCCCATCGTCGCCATGTCTGATTTAATTGTACTGATCCAGGTCGTGGGAGGTCGGCCCCTGCCTCGCCTTCCCTCGGCAATATTCATAACCGCCTTGATCATATGGTCTTGGCCCTATGTTATAAAAAAAAATACAAACACAAAACTACTTGAGTTGATTTATATTAAGGAGATACTACCTTCAATCGTTGATGGCTGCACACCTACTAAAATAGGTGATGAAGGGATACCAACCATCTGCAAACAAAAAAAAACAAAAACTATTAAAACTTCATTACCAAATATTAAAATAATCCTAAAACGATTCATATCGGCACGCGTCATTAATAAAAATACTTAACCCTTTTATGTATAATGCAAGGAATTAATCAAATCATTTCAAAGATTTTATCTATGGTATCAAAATTAGAGCAGGAGGGAAGAATCAATTGTTTTGCTTCGCCCACGGTCGAATGCCTATCTTGTTTTTTATTCTGTATTGTATAGATATAACGGATTGTAATCATCTCATTGTGTGAGCTAAGATGTATCTGTTTGGGTACGGCTGGCGTGAAGTACAGGCCACGACGACGCGACGCTTACATAGTTTTGGATTCTAGAAAATATTTCCTATGTTACTATTATTTTTAGTTATTAATTTTATTTTAATATTGAATATTGTGGAATATGAATAGGTAACTATTTATAAATGAAATAAATGTTAATACATGTCCTATGTTATTGCTGAAATGAAATGTTGCTCCTTACATATTCATTTAAAATTTTATGAGACATTGTACTTGTTTCTTTGTTTCATTAGTTTTATAAGTGCTTAGTACATAATATCTCGACGGCAAAAACATTTTGTGTAGTCCAAAAGTAATAAAATGTGTTAACTTAGCCGTTTTAGTAAAAAAAAGTCGTTTTTCTATTGATAGAACTTCATTATTAGTATTTTCAATAACTACAATTTTGGTACCACTACCTTTTTTGACTGTCACATTTATGGCACGGCTATTATAGTGCATTTATCCGGTCGTTATGGAAATCCTTGGGGAGGCCTTTGTCCAGCAGTGGACGTCTTTCGGCTGAGAGAGAGAGAGAGAGAGAGAGAGAGTACATTTATCCACAGGTCTCTCGCTCGATCGCTTCGTAACATTAATAATTTTGCATGTATATCCATTTTACACATACCTAAATTACATATAAATCGGTTACAACAAAATGTTACGGTCAGAAAACAAACAGGTAGAACTAAATAAAAGCTTCTAAATCACTCGCTTCTAAGTCATTCGATCCCGGACTATCTCCCGGCCGTACCAGCACAGGGGGTATGATAAAACAACATGTGTTTCTTCACCTAACGAATCTTCCAAGGCATAATGAGTACAACAATGTAAAGTGGGTTCGTATTTACATAATGTCATCTAAGTAGGTGTACGAGTGTCACAGCGTGCACTCGGGTCATTAATCGAACTAGGAATGCTATTGTTGCACTCACTGGTGTTTTTTTAGTTCGTCTGACAAGTTTGTGAAAACTCCTGGACCTGGTGAGAGTTATGATGATGGAATCTATAAATAAAATGATAAAATTGATTACGGTTGCTTACGTAAAATAACACCAGCCATTTAATTTTTTTCAGATGTTATTCTGTAATGTCTTTTCTTTATTTGTGTTAATAAAGTTGAATAATAAAGACGGTTTGAGTACATTGTATAAGTAAATATTTCAAATATGAAAAACATAAATGTCTACCCACGACACACTTTCAAGTATGTAGTAATTTTTATACCGTGTAAATAAACAGAACAGATCAAAATTCCACGATTACTTTTACAAATGGAAATGAAATAAAATGAGAAGAATATACAATACTTTATTTATAAGAATGTTCTATTTAAAGGTATAATAAACGTTGGCCATTGAGTTCACCAACAAAAAGGCAAAAAGCCTTTATCCAACTACAGATACAAAATTAGTAAATGAATTATACTTAAAGTTATAATTTTTAGAAGCAATGTCCAAGAGTAAAGAGGTCGAATATGAATACAATGGCGGCCGCTCGACGCCCCGCGGTGCGCGGGCGCATACGCCACCAAAATGAGATAAAAACCTGAATAAAATCCTTATGTAAATTAAATTTGTAGATCTTCGTATCGGTGATAATAAATATTTTTTAAAGAAACTATAAGTGACGGCTTTGATGCGCTCAAATAGATCTGATTCGTTTAGGCTTAAGAGTTGGTGCCTTCACAGTATTATGTTATTGTGATTGTGGTATTTGTTAATAGTATTTGTAAACGTAATATGAACCAATAAAAAAAAAAATATGTATGTCTGTTTAGGGAAAAGAGATTATTCTTAATTGTCGCTGTATGGATTAGTGGATTTTGCGTTGTTTTTCGAGGAAAACTTGGTTCATAATGGTTAGCCAAGATTTATAAACTGCTAACTTTTAAAATGGTTTACGAAGCTTCCAAATACAGGGCTCTGTATTTTCATTTCATCTGAATGTTGTCCAAAATAAATTGTTTATAAATAAGCGTAAACCATTAATATTAAGTTTGAAACTTCATAGATATTTTTTTCTTGTGGTCATAGGTATTCGTTTCTCCTCAGAAATTCAAATAAATCTGTCAGTCAATCGATTGATCTCTTGACACTATATTTAAAAGATACAGCCTGTATAATATGTCAATTAAAAAGACAAACATTCTTTATTCTTATTTATGTACTTCAAACGGGAAAACACTGTTTTCGAGCCTTGCTCATAAAATGCTAATCAAATGTCAAAACCGTTAGAATTCGACATTCAAATTAAGCATCAATTAAGCTGTAATATATTTTTGTCAGATCTGATCGGAAATGAAGAAGATCGTTAATTAGCTTTGGAATTATGACATTGAGATGATTCAATCTGTAAAATACGCATTTAAGGTTCCATAATTTACGTCAATTTATAATATCCGAGGCTCGCGTTTGGTGTGACATTTTTGTATAAGTTGGTATTTCTGTATTTTTATTGCTTTTTAGACAAAAGAACTGAACGGATTTACGAGAGACCTCACAACAGATGCGGTATGTCATTTCCATAATTTTAGGAATATACGACTGTAGAGGCATTAGTTTTTCTTGTTCGCTGAATGAATTCGCAGGAACGTCTTTGATTGTACTATTTTATACAAAACTATATAAAATGCTATTCTATTGCGTTCGAATTTGTTTTCTGTAGGTACATACATTTAGTGTTCTAGCCATTAAAACATAAAAATGGCACGTCCTGGTATTTACTAACCAACAAGAGATAAAATCACACATACACACAGAAACACTCACACACTGAAAAACTACACTCTAAATTAAGAAATAATAAGGCTTTCTAGGTACTGCTTGAGTAGTCTGTACCATGTATAGTACCAAACCCTCTTACTTCGAGGGTGGCGGGCAAATATTACAATTAGGTACTTAATTCACAAAGTAGTTCTCCGATTTGCGTTTAGCTTAGTTATTCCTTAGGAATAAAAAAAATACACTTTTTACACGTTTGCTATTTACTTTACTGACAACGCTTACCTATGAATGGTATTGTTTGTAATAAAATCTATGTTGTTTTGTCCGTTCGCCGCCGTAATATTCTAGCGCGTGCGGTAGTTTCATATTAGTAGCGTCGTCGCCCGCTCGGCCGGCGTCGGCAGTCGCGAGCGACCATTTTGAATTCAGTATTGTTTGGACATCGCGCGGGAGCGCCGCGCCGCATGAAATTGCTCGCGTGAATGGCATGGCGGACGGCCGCCATTTGTCCTGACATATCGGTTTGATTTTAATACGCGGAGAGGTCTCGCGTCTTTTGCTTGTTAACTAGTTTGAGTTATATTTGTGAATTTCCTGTTTGTTAAATAACTATTGAACATTTGTGTTTGTGAAACCTTTTACTTTGACTGTTTCTTGTGAGATGCGAAACGTGGCTGCCTGGGGACGCCGAAATCTGTTGCCGAGTGGAACTGCTAGACGGATCAGGTATTTTTTCTGGGGATTGAGATCTCATGGGGTAGGTTGGGTGATTTAGGGAACAACCCCCTCCTTTTCCGAAGACACTCAAGATTGGATCCGAAGAGCAGAAGATTAAGTTTGGTAAGTGACCCTTGGGTTTGTGGGTGGTGGTAGCTATTAGGTTAGGTTTAATATACAGGGTTCTGTAGTTCCCGTTGTAAACTACAGTGGTAGCAGACTGCGTATAGGTTAGGTTAGGTTAGTCGGACAGACGTAGTGTCGGGTCGAGGTTTTTTACCGGTACTTTTTTTACCCGGTATATTTTTCGGTACCGAACCCTCCCGCCATTTCGTTTGCCCGGATTCTCTGCGTACATTTTCTGGTAGCAGAGCGTAGTTTATCTACCCTCTATTTGTTCGTTTGTAAAAAATAATTAATTGTTTGTAAAAATTATTAGATTTTTCTTAGTTTGTTTGTATAAGAATATTTGTAACCTTGTTGTATTTGTTTGCGGTTTGTACCGTGCGCTCCGGGTTTGTGCCATTCTCATACCTACCGCGGTTTTTCGTGTTGTTGCTTGATTTTGTTCTTTATTTACCTTTTTTATCTTTTCTTATTTGTTTGTTTGTTTGTGACTTGACGCGATGGCGAAGGTCTCCCATGCTAGGGCGACACTCGCCAACGAATTGAGATGGTTTGTGACGGCCGGAGGACTCCTGTCCCGGAAGGACAGGGAGGGCGCCATACTGCTAAGAGCGGATCACCTCCACTCACGATTGAGTAGCGCGGAAGCGGCCATGGCGGTGCTTACCGAAGCCGAACTTGCCGCGGAGGTCTACGCAGTTCACATGGCGGACATGGACCAGATCCTGAGTCTGCACGATGATATCGCGGAGGCGGCGGCCGCAATAAGGGCGAGACAGGCTGGCGGACCAGCCCCTCGCACACCTGTTAGACAGGAAGGACCAGCGGTTACTGGTCGGCTCCCCACCCTTCAGCTGTCCCACTTTGGGGGTAGGATGGAGGAGTGGGTAGCCTACAAAAATATGTTTGAGTCCCTGGTCGTAGCACGACAGGATTTGTCGAAGGCCCAGAAGATGGCCTACCTCCTCTCCACTCTTGAGGGTGAAGCGCGGTCGCTCATCCAGCACCTCCGGGTGGAGGACGACCAGAACGACACGGCTTGGGAGTTATTGAACTCCCGCTACCAAAACTTACGTTTGTTAGCGGATGCGCACGCCGCACAGTTGATGGCCCTGCCCAAGGTGGCCAATAGGGCACAGTTGCGCCTGCAGTTGCTCACGCCCGTTACAGTGGCCTGTAACGCGCTCCGCACACTGGGGCTGCCGGTGGACCAATGGTCCTTTTTGCTGGTGCACATTGTATTGGGCAAATTACCCAATGACATCCGCTCGCGGTTTGAGCGCGAGAATGCGGAGCGGGACAGCACCACCCTACCAACATTCACTGACTTGGTGAAGTTTTTGGAGTTTGAGGCACGGGCCGCTGAGAATACCATGACGGACTCAGCGCCATCCAGAGCGCCTGAACGTAGGCCCTTGGAACCCTCATGGAGAGGTAAGCCCCAACAGGGACGGCAACCGCCACCGCGTGGAGCTGGTGTGCGGGTTGCACACACGGCAGCAGTCGCGGGGGACGCGGACTGCCTGCAATGTGGCCGGATGGGCCACAGCCTGCTGCAATGCAGGGACTGGCAGAGACTGCCAGTACAAGATAGGCGCCGCATGGCAAAGCGGCATGAACTATGCTTTTACTGTTTGGGCAGTCACTATGCACGTGACTGTCCCAGGGCCATACCATGCAGTGCATGCCGTGGGCTGCACCACGCGATGCTCTGCATGAACCGGAACGGGGATGGCACCCGGATGTTGAGGCAGGGGTCCCCTATGGGCGGGGGCGCTCCTGCGCGAAGCCCTCCACCTTTGGAAGAGGGACGCGGCTTCGCTCGTCGCACCCCCCCTCGGGAGGGGGGTCGCGTACCTGCGCGGGTCTTGGCGGACCGGGACCACGCGCCCCAAGGTCGTGGCCAGTATGTGGCTGGCCAGGCCCCGGATAGGGCCCCCATGGGCGGGGGCCCTGGACCGGACGTGAGAGTGGGGACACCCCCCTCCACGCGGGTTACCAATGCCCAACACATGCAGCCGCAGCGGTTTTCTCCGCCGCTGCACGAGTACCCACGGCTGGAGTGCCACCCGCCGTACCATATGTATGGCCGGGCCGCGGGTTATGCCCCCTCAGATGGGGATGTGCACTCGCCCGCCATATTATCCGGGTCAGTGGCGCGCCCCTGGTTTGGAGAGAGTGGGGAGCCCGTAACTAGCTTGCTCCCTTGCTGGGACAGAGCCGCGGACGGTTCTGCTCCCTACCGCGGTGGTCCGCGTATGGGGTCGTAGGGGGGAAGCCATTAATTTGAGAGCTCTGTTGGACTCAGGGGCTCAAAGCAGTTTGGTTACCACTCGAGTGGCACGCCAGTTAGGTTTAGTCGTGGAAGACTCGCCTGTGCCACTTCTTGGAGTTGGTGGCATACAAGTGAAGTGTCTGACGGGCCAGACACTTGTCACCTTTTCTTCGCTGAAGTCCTCCACAATGAGGATCACGACTTCGGCTATGGTAATGGATACCATTGCGGGTTGGCACCCCTCGACAGACATACCGCCGGGTGTGTTGTCTTTGGTTTCGGGTCTGGATTTGGCCGACCCCTTTGTCTTTCATCCCGGCCCAGTGGACTTGCTCCTGGGCTCGGACGTATTGGGTTGGATTTTGTTGGGTACACAGAAGGCTCTGGGTTCGTCTTCACTGATGGCAGTGTCTACGATTTTTGGTTTTGCCCTGATGGGCCCTGTGTTTGATAATGGCACCGCGGAGGAGCCACCGGTTGTCGCATCTGCGTCCTTGGCCAAGACCATGCAAAGGTTTTGGGAGGTGGAGGAGCCACCTATGAGTTCCAGGATGGATCCGGAACACGCTGAGTGCGAAGCCCTTTTTCGATCGACCACGGAGAGGTTGCCCTCCGGTCGGTTTGTAACTAGGTTACCTTTTGTTGCCTCTCGTCCTAGCCTAGGGCAAAGTAGGGCGCTTGCGGAGAAACGACTGCTGTCCATGGAGCGACGCATGCAGCGTGACCACGTACTTCGCGATAAATATATTGAATTTATGCGCGAGTACGAGGATTTGGGTCACATGTCTCCGGCTCGAGTTGATTGGAGCTCAACT
This sequence comes from Ephestia elutella, assembly GCA_018467065.1. Classification (NCBI taxonomy): domain Eukaryota; kingdom Metazoa; phylum Arthropoda; class Insecta; order Lepidoptera; family Pyralidae; genus Ephestia; species Ephestia elutella. The sequence continues at coordinate 11,852,708 of CM031592.1, read as the reverse complement.
GAGCATTATTTTTTGCCCCACCACGCGGTGGTGAAGGCCTCAACAGGCAAATTGAGGACCGTCTTCGATGGGTCCGCACCCACTTCGAACGGGGTTTCGTTGAATCTGTGTTTGCATTCGGGTCCCAAATTGCATAGGGACATAATTGACATCATCTTGAACTTTAGAAGACATCAAGTGGTTTTTGGCGCGGACATCCGGATGATGTTCCGCCAGACAGTCATACATCCTGAGGACAGGCGATTCCAGTTGATACTCTGGCGTGAGCGCCCTGAGGATCCTGTGACGGTGTATGAACTCAACACAAACACGTATGGTTTGAAATCTAGTCCCTATATCGCCATCAGATCATTGCTTGAATTGGCAGAGCGGGAACGGATCCGCTTTCCCCGTGGGGCTTCCGTGCTGTCACGTGACTTGTATGTAGATGACGTGTGCACCGGAGCCCAAAGTATTGAGGAGGCCCTCCTACTGCGGGATGAATTGATTGAAATATTGAAGACAGGTGGCTACGAGCTACGTAAGTGGTTGTCTAATGAGCCTAAAGTTCTAGAAGGGATCCCGGAGGATCACCAACAGAACCCTCACCTGTTTGAAGATGTGGATGATCCCAACAGGATAGCGGTGCTGGGCATGCAGTACCAGCCGCTAACCGATATTTTTACATTCCAAGTGGACCTGGAAATACCAAAGGTCTGGACTAAGAGAACGGTGTTGTCCGTAATAGCCCGTATATTTGATCCAAGCGGTTGGATCAGTCCAGTGATATTCTCTGCAAAGTGTCTTCTTCAGAGACTTTGGACTTTGGGCGTCTCGTGGGACGAGCCGCTGTTTGGCTCTCCATTGGATGATTGGCTCGAGTTGTTTTCATCGATTAAGGAAGTCAATCGGATTGCCTTGCCTCGTCGAATATTGCCCCCGGGAAATGTCGAGCCAGCCTGCATGGCTTTTGTGACGCGTCGGAGCGAGGCTACGCCGCGTCAGTCTATATGCGGACGGTTGACGCCGATGGCCGGGTCAATGTCTCGCTTTTGTTAGGGAAGAGCAAGGTCGCCCCCATCAGGACTAGGCTGACTATTCCCAAGCTTGAGTTGAGTGGAGCTCACCTTCTCTCTAAATTGTTGCATCACGTTGCCAGTGAGCTGGCGGCCACGGTCGAGATACGAGACATCTTCGCCTGGTCGGATAGCCAGGTCGCGCTTGCATGGTTGCGCGCGGCCCCACATACCTTGGAGGTTTTTGTTGGAAACAGGGTTTCCCAAATCCAGAATATCGGAATTGATATAACATGGAGACATGTGCCGGGAGAGCTTAACCCAGCGGACTGTGCTTCCCGAGGTTGTACGGCACCAGAATTGGTGTCACACCCGCTCTGGTGGGGTCCAGAGTGGCTGATGGGATCAGAAACATCTTGGCCTGTCTGTCAGACAGATGTTACTTCTTTGAGTTTGACTGGGCTCCGTGTACATGCTGTAGTCGCTGAGACGACGTCGGAGCCGGATTGGCTACTTGCTCGGTATAGTAGCTTGGATAAGCTTCTGGGTGTTACCAGTTGGATTAAGCGTTTCATACATAATTGTAGAAACCCACAGGCAAAGCGGTTGGAGCCGATTGCAGGTGCAGAAGAGCGCCGGAGCGCATTGTTGCATTGGGTCCGTGTCGTGCAGACCGGACGGTTTGAGTCAGAGCTTCGTATTTTGCGCGACGGACGCGCTAAGTTGAAGGGCGCGGTCGCTCGTTTGAACCCGTACATCGACTCGGATGGGCTTCTTCGGGTTGGAGGCAGGCTCCGGAAGGCGGATCTTCCATATGAGACTCGCCATCCTCTGTTGTTGCCCAAGGGCGGACCCTTGGTGCAGCTTTTGGTGTCTGATCGACACATTCGTAACGCCCATGCTGGGTGCAATGCTTTGTTGGCTATTTTGCAACGCGAGTTTTGGATTTTGACTGCCCGAAGAGCAATCCGTAGTGTCCTGTTTCGATGTATTGCATGTTATAGGTTGAAGGCATCCACGATGCAACCACAGATGGGTGATTTGCCCGCTGATCGAATCCGACCTTCGAGACCGTTTGACGGCGTTGGAACCGATTTTGCCGGTCCCTTTTCGATCAAGGCTTCTCCCTTTCGTAATGCCCGTATTGTGAAGGGCTATTTGTGTGTATTTGTTTGTTTGGCCACCAAGGCTGTCCATTTGGAGGTGGTATCGGCTCTGACTACGGAGGCCTTCGTCGCCGCGTTGGATCGCTTTGTTTCGCGTCGAGGTCTACCTTCCCTTATTAGGTCTGATAATGGCACAAACTATAAAGGAACTGTAAATTATCTTAAGGATGTTTCTGTGTTTATTGATAAAAATTGTACTAGTTTAAGTCAAATTGCTGCCCAAAGGGGAATAACCTGGAAGTTTAGTCCCCCAAGTTGCCCCCATTGGGGAGGGATTTTTGAAGCGGCTGTGAAATCCGCAAAGACCCACCTCCGCCGCATTATCGGAGAAACGGCTCTAACTTTTGAAGAGCTGGCCACAGTGTTTTGTAAAGTTGAGGCGGTCCTCAACTCTCGTCCTCTCTGTCCGCTATCTCCAGATCCAAATGACTTGGAAGCTCTCACCCCTGGTCATTTTTTGGTGGGAGGGCCGTTGAATGCCCTGCCCGAATACCCGTGGAAGGATGAACGCGTATATCGGTTGTCGCGTTTTCAAATGTTGCAGCAAATGAGCCAGGACTTTTGGCGTCGCTGGTCGCTTGAATATTTGCATTTGCTGCAGCAAAGAGTGAAGTGGACAGACAGGACTGAGCCTCCCAGGGAGGGTGATTTAGTATTGTTAAAAGAGGCAAATTTGCCCTCATTGCTTTGGCGACGAGCTCGCATATTACGTTTGATTCTTGGCGGAGATGGCACTCCGCGTGTGGCTGAGGTGTTGGTCGACGGTTCGATTTTGAGGAGAGCTGTGACCTCTCTCGCCCGCCTTCCCGTAGAGTAAGCTAGCGGTCTGCTTCTTAGACCGGGACGGGGGATGTTTGTAATAAAATCTATGTTGTTTTGTCCGTTCGCCGCCGTAATATTCTAGCGCGTGCGGTAGTTTCATATTAGTAGCGTCGTCGCCCGCTCGGCCGGCGTCGGCAGTCGCGAGCGACCATTTTGAATTCAGTATTGTTTGGACATCGCGCGGGGAGGCCGCGCCGCATGAAATTGCTCGCGTGAATGGCATGGCGGACGGCCGCCATTTGTCCTGACATATCGGTTTGATTTTAATACGCGGAGAGGTCTCGCGTCTTTTGCTTGTTAACTAGTTTGAGTTATATTTGTGAATTTCCTGTTTGTTAAATAACTATTGAACATTTGTGTTTGTGAAACCTTTTACTTTGACTGTTTCTTGTGAGATGCGAAACGTGGCTGCCTGGGGACGCCGAAATCTGTTGCCGAGTGGAACTGCTAGACGGATCAGGTATTTTTTCTGGGGATTGAGATCTCATGGGGTAGGTTGGGTGATTTAGGGAACAACCCCCTCCTTTTCCGAAGACACTCAAGATTGGATCCGAAGAGCAGAAGATTAAGTTTGGTAAGTGACCCTTGGGTTTGTGGGTGGTGGTAGCTATTAGGTTAGGTTTAATATACAGGGTTCTGTAGTTCCCGTTGTAAACTACAGTGGTAGCAGACTGCGTATAGGTTAGGTTAGGTTAGTCGGACAGACGTAGTGTCGGGTCGAGGTTTTTTACCGGTACTTTTTTTACCCGGTATATTTTTCGGTACCGAACCCTCCCGCCATTTCGTTTGCCCGGATTCTCTGCGTACAGGTATAACAAATAGAAATCCTTTTCTCTATGGTTTTATCCCATTCATTAATTTATTTGAAGGATTAGGATTATTATAACATCGGTAATGCATTACGGCATGACAACGGTGGCAAGACCACGCACCATTAGAACTCTATCTACAGCCTTATCTATGAGACCACCGAGGTAGATTGTTTTGATATGAGAAAGATTATTGTTGTTACTTTATTTACTTACTTGTCATTCACTTTAATTTGTGGTGTAATTTTTGTAACCAAAAAAAAAATAAAGAATCAACAGTAGAGTATTGATTTGAGATTTATTAAAGGTATTATGGGAAGTTAAAAAAATATTTAAATTTCAAATACGTTAAAAGCAGATAAGTATACGAACGTTTCTTATTATTTCAATTTAAGAAACGTTATTAAATTTGATTATTAATTAATTAAAGTTTATTCATACCTAAACAAAGTGTAAATATTTTCTTTAAAAAATAGCGGTGACGAGACTACTTATTCGTACCTACACCATGGAACGGAACGCACACGACGAACCGTCCACTTACCACTAGATTGTTTCTATTATGCATTATTGTCCGCTACTTGACTACCACTACGAAAATAATTAATATATGATTGACGACACAGCCAGTACTCCATTCAAGCACTGCTACTTCCTTCCCTTTGATGGACACAGTCTAAAAAATTACGCACAAAACATCGTCAGTAGGCAAATTGTCTCTATACGTACCTATTTATTTTCACGTGTGTGGTCGCTTGTGTTGACTTATCATTAGTACGGCATAACAATCATTATTTTTCTTACCTCGACACATTAAACAGTAGTCATTGAAGTGATTGCTCGTTTTGTATAAATAGAAATAGTACCTTCGTTGTACAATACAATTTTATACGGAACCACTTAACACTCAAGCATATACTTGACCCCTTTTCCCTATAATACAGCCAAAAGATAAACGCAATCGAAAAAGAACCATAATTAGTGCAATTTCAATAGTAATGGTTTCGGAGGATTGATTGCATCCATTTCCTTCCCCAGGATTGTAATACTACAATCACAAAATGACTGAAACAAAACTCCATTCTCATTAACCCCTCACAAATTGCCCCGACGCATATTCAAATATTTTGACCCGAGGCTAAGGAGAATAATCTTGGTTGTTCAACATTCATATTTATTACATCGCCCGTGTAAGCGGGCCCTAATAGAATAAAGCTATTGTACTCGGGGCGATTTAACCCTTTCACTGCAAGACTGCTAATGGTCTTATTTCTCCTAATGATGGCGTGAGGGTTACTGTTGCAAGATGAAGTGATAAGTCACTTTATGAATTTCGCTGTTTGTACTGCGATGTGGGAATGTGGGGTTGCGACAATTTCGGCTCTTCAAGTACATGAGAATTGATGTATTTTTATCGAAGTTTGATCAATCTAATTAAAAATATAAAATATTTTTTACTAACGAGTTTTATACAACTGGAACACCTATACATAAATGGAAAACAGTTAATAACAGTACCTACATTACATTAAAAAAAAAACATATCATTATGAGACTACCTTACGCTTGAAGAAATTATTAATTAATAAATAACAAATCATCTAAAAAATGGGTCTTGTAAATTATAAAGTTATTCGATCCATTAGAGTTACTACATTGCACCGCCTAAATATATTGTATTGCTTATACATACACTTTTTAATATTCATTTTTAATTGGAACTGAAAAATGATTTCTTGTCGTTGCGCTTCCGACATTCTCTCGTTAGTCAGTGGTCATTATATGGAATGAAACACACACAATTCACTTGGCAATTTTAATGGAGTGGTTTGCCATTGCCTTCTCCATTTCACACACTAGCTGATAATCATCAACCAGAGTGCAGGTTTCCTCACGATGTTTTCCTTCACCGGAAGCAAGTGGTGGTCGATGAAAACTAACATAGGTACATAAGTCAGATTGGTTTACAAACTCATGTGGCCCGGGCAGGATTCGAACCTGGGACTTTAGCATCCACAGGCGGGCGCCCTACCACTCGGCCACCACCGCTTCGGCTTCCGACATTAGCATGCATATAATTATTGTATTTTTTTAAATATGAAAGAAAAAAAAAGCAACGCTTTCATCTCATTAATCCACCAGTAAGCTTCTAATAATAAAACACTGGTTTATAAGCCCTAATTACTATTCCTCGCTTGTTCAGCTGGCGGATTTGAATAATGATTTCTACATTTTTGCCTAAAAAAAAGTAATTGCATTACATTATCGCCCCTAACCCAATAACAGCACCCCTTTATATGGCGTCTGAAAAAATAGCTTAAGGGCTGAAGTGATTATGATCATTTTTTTCTGAGAACGCCTGATTGCTCCTAAATGATGGAAACAAAAAATATTGGAGGAATTAATCTTGCGTCCCAATCAGCCGCTATGCAAATATGAGCAGATGCGCTTGCGCAGACTCGTGCCTTACTCGTAATAATGCTTTTGAGGACCTACTGTAGCTTTATAATAGCTCCTTTTATCATTTTTTGTGTGTTTATGTACTTTGAATTATCATGCCCTGGCCAGACTTAGCACAGGTTCTCTATGTTAATTATGGGTATGTATTATACCATCCATACACCATAATTTACTTCTGAATAATAGAAATAGTATATATAGACCTAGCAAACATACTTATTTTATTATTAACTTTATTTTTTACTGTACTATATGTATTACTTTGCATATCTACTACATACCCTTGTGTTAGAGCTTCTAAACACCTGACGGCCTCTGACACTAACGGTAAAAAATCCATAGACATTTATGAAAATTTTATTATTATTATTTATTTTAAACTTTATTGCACAAAATTACAAAAAATATGTACAAATGGTGGACTTAACGCCATATGGCATTCTTTACCAGTCAACCATAAGACCAAACAGAGAGTAGTAAGGTGGTAAAATTTACAAAATGAGGTGAATATATCTCTAAAAATATGACATACGGAGACAATACCAAATAAGCACAAACGTTAGTTAATCCATAATAATAAACTTAGTACTAATTAACCCTCAAAATTACAGTGACGGTCAAAAGTGCCCGGTGTACGGTCTTTGTTCCATCACATCTGTCGCATTTGGATTACGCCAGTGATTATGGGGTGATAATTATTGGATTTCTAATAATACACGCGCTGTATTGTTCATCCTGGTGAATTATTATCGACATTGGCTATTGTATGATGCATTTATTTTCTAAATTTTATTCCTCACTGAAAAAAAAACTATATCAATTTTGTTCATATCGAAAGGCTCACTATATGAATAAGATTGCGAATTTTCAACTACAGTTAGTTGAATAACTATTAAGCATTATAATGTACAGTGTTTTAATCCGTACTTAAAATTGAATTTGTTTTTAGATAAATTGTTATTATTAATTAGGAAAAATTACATAAATTAAATAAATGTAAGCAAATGTAAAACGTTATATGTACTTAGTATTTATTTTTGTTGTCACATTTAGTCTGAATTAAAAAATGCGCTCAATGTAAATTAGTTTTTATCTAAACCAAAGTCGTATAAGGTAAAAACTTTTATACTTTTAATCATCCTACACATAAGTACAAGTAAGTACAATAGCAATACGCAATAAACCCATGCATACGCCACGTGTCAAAGGGTTAAAGTTTTGCTTCGCAGAAAAAAAGTTAAAACGATGGTATCGTTTTCAATGCTTGCAATTACTGTGATTCTGCTAATTGTTCAGTTGGGGGCCTGAATTGCCCTTGTCGGCTTTTGTTTCGAGTGCAATCTTGCTTTGACCCTATTATACCATGCCATATTGAAATTGAAGCACGCCCTTTGTAACATTCTGTCGGACATTTTTATAGCATTTCAGACTTTATTCACAGCCGATGTTAAATACACAAAGTGCTTCGAATTTGATTTCCCCGAAATAAAGTTGCTAGTATACGGAGTCAGCAGACCATGGTTTTCATTTCACTAATGATTTTTTTTTACATAGTCAATACTTCAAACGCGAAAGGATACATTTTTACTTACTTTTACATTATTGTAATGGGAGGACGATTTGTGTAGTACCAAGTATCTACTTGAAATGTGCTACATTACCTACCTAAATTTTAACACTGACTGAACTAACATCACAATAAGGTTCGAACTCAAAATTGATCCCCAAAGCAAAGGGGCTAAGTGTTTTAGCATTCATATCGTAGTTTAATTACACATTCATATGCAAATCAGTAGACGAACGGCGCAAAGATTCGTTCACAAACTCTACTAAGTTCGCTGCTACTGACGCCTGATATTTATTTGAAATTCGACTGTGCTGGCGTGTAAATAGACTTGAATATTGCGTAGACGTTTGGTTGGAAAATGGTAGAACTTGTGTTGAAAGTTGTACACACATTTAACCAGTAATATGCATTCATGCGTGCTTCTGTACATGTCCGCACTATAATTAGCCAGCGATGAATGGAACGTTTTTATAGAATTCAAAAGTGGGCATTTTTAAACGGTCTCGTCTGTATTTTTTTTAATAATAGAGAGGAATTAGACTACTGTCACATATTTCAGTTGTTATAATCTTAGTTTTTCTTAACATCTATAATATCGGTCGGCACTTATGCAATGTAGGTATTGTTTATTTTACTAAATAATGCAGATACCCAAAAGATATTGACTTGACACATTTAGGGGAAAAAAAATACAAGTGAAATTTTGAAATATGTACATAGTCCAAATACGGAATATATCCTAACTAGTATTATAAATGCGAAAGGGAGTTTGTTTATTTTAGTTTGGTTTCTTTGTTTGTTTGTTTGTTACCTCTTCACGCTTTATCTACGGAACCAATCTTCCTGAAATTTCGCATACACACAGCTGGAAGTACGGAGAAGGACACAGGGTACATTCATCCCGGGAAAAAGCACAGTTCTCGTGTGAAATTCACGCGGGCGAAGCCGCGGGAAAAAGCTAGTATTTAATAAAGGCATGGTACTTAAGTACATTAAACAAATCAATGCAATTTTATACACCCTAATTTCAGCCAAGTAATTTAATATCTGCGTAATTGTTCCGAGTTCGATTACATGTTATTAAAATACAAACTTTATGCATCGGAATCGAAATAAAAGTAGGCGACTATGTTTTCGTCACGACCCAGTGTTGATCTGAATGTGTGCGCGCGGGCAATAAAATAAATCTTGTTTTAAGAGGTATACCTGATCTTGCTCTCTAAACAGGCTGGCTTCGTTACAGCCCTAATTAAAAAACAAAATCAATTTTATTAATTGGAAGTGTTAAAAATGGGCGGAAGAGGCTCGAGGCCCGTATCTCGATCGTATCTCTTCTTTAATCCGACAGCGAATGTGTTATTTTTACTCTTCACAGTGGATTTCGAATAAATTTTATCGGCTGGGACTAATTTGGTTACAAATTTATTTGGTTGTGGGATCGTTAACAAGGGAGTACATCCACACGGTTATCTTGACTGCACTCTTCAGTACCCGACCATGGTCGTTATAACAATATATCGACACTTGGCCCTTGATAAAATGAAGACGACACCTTGCTTACGATTAAACAATATCGTTTTTTTAACCCAGCATATGTTAACATATAAAATATTTATGGACGTGTATGAACACCTTTACACTTTAAAAGTTATAAAATGAGGGCCTGCCATTTGATTGTTTACATTAATAACTGTGTCACATATAATTTGGGTTTGGTGTAATAAAAAATGTAAGTATATGAAAATAATTATGCTAAATCAATAATATAGCTTTTCTTACCGCTCTATGGGTATAGGATGTTTTAAATGCTTAAGTACCTACTAAAGTTACTTAAGAATGTCTCTAAGTATATACCAGGAAAAAATTTAATCATAATAATTATTTCGTAAACATGATACATTATCGGATTTAATATTCCAAAACCATTCCGATTGTCCTGTCCAAATTTATTTCTTCATCCATCTTTAAAGTTGGGCATTTTTGCATCCTCAAGTTATAAAGGCGCCAATTCACAACTGCGTATTACAGCGACGTATTGCTCGCACATTATATGATTTCCTATTCAAGCTCTGCGATTGAAATCATAGAATTTTGGTCTTAGGATAAAATCGATTAGTACCTACTGAAAAAAATATTTCAGGTTAAAATCGCTTGTTTGTTATTGAAAAGGAAGCTTCGAATATTCATCTGGGGAAAAAAGCACAGCTGAGCGCAATAAAGAATGCGAATTATACGTAGCTGTGAAACTGCAGTCTAAAATGTCAGTGACTCGCTGGAATGCATGTTGACACTGCGTTGCATACTTCGCGGCTGTTCTGATAATGCTTACAGAATTCCTAAGCATCCATTAAAATTAATAGCTCTATTTGTTTAATATATTGCTCGCCGGTTGAGGAAAGATCGCTTTATGATCATGTACTTATTTTGCGTGAGAATACTCGTTTTTTGTAGGTAAGGGGTTTGATTGGAACGTTTTGGTACATATTTCATTTAGGGTTGCACCAAATTATAATTATTTCCTGTCAAAGTCAAAGTCAAAATTTTTTATTGAAACTTGGCCTTCAAAGTAGGCTCTTTTTCACGTCGATAACTAATTATTTAATCATAATATATTATGTCTCAAAGCTACAAACTACTAGCATTTCGGAACGACCACTGCTGAGAAGAAATGCCGAAAGAAACTCATGAAACAGTCTTGGTCGCCTAATATACCAGAGGGGCTATTTATTAACTTTATACATACACTAGATTGTGTACAGTCAAAAATAAAATATAAGAAAATAAATAAAATAATATAATAAAACATGTTATGTTTGTGATCAAGTAACCACAATAAATTGGTTAAAAACAAAAAATAAAAATACAATTCGAATCAGGATCGAAGCAGGATCCCCCTGGCAACACCCGTTCACGAGTTGACGCTAGGGTCAGCCATCGCAAAGCTCAACCATAATAGAGGGAACCTTACGACCCGGCCCACGACGCCGTCAACAGTTTGAACATTTTAGAAAAATAAATACTTTCAGTCACTTGAAGATCACAATACACGTACATGTTTAACAATTAAATATCAATGTAATTAAATTTAAAAAAAGAAAGGAAAGGTTATTATTCACAATAACAAAAGAATGCAATCAAGTGTGGAGTGGCGAAGTTGTAGGGAGAGACCAAGCTTTTTTATCGTTCAAATAATCACTTATTGTGTAATACGCTTTATTCATCAAAGTATTTTTAAGATATGTTTTAAATTTTTGCATAGGCAAATTTATAGCCTCGTCAGGGAGCTTGTTGAAAATTTTTACATGCCTGTGTCATGTGAAATATAAATCAAAGCTTTACCCGTTAATGTAAAATACATAGGTCGCTATAATTATAATAAAATTTATTTTTACCTACCTCATAATGTAAATATAACTACATCATATCGTAAGTAGAGCAAAAACGAGCATAGTAAAAAAAAATACACCGAAATATCGAAATTTGCAAAAAATACTACTGAAAAAGATCCTATATAGTATCGAATAATAGTAAACACTAAACAGTAACTATGGCTAGCCTTATGTAGGTACTTTTGTAGTGGTAGTAGTTTTTCGAAGTAGGAGCTTAGGTAGGTTCATAAAAACATGTTATGAGTTCAAAATATCGCAAATGTAGGAAAACCAGCAAATTCATTATGAATTTGAGTAACTTTTTGTATACTAACTATTTTGTATAGTAAGTTGAATTACTTTTTGTAATCAGCAATTCCTATTTATTAGAGAGTCAACATTATAGATCAATGAAACAGGTTTCAAGAGAATGTAAGGAATTAATTCCTCGGGTGATAACATAATTTTTCCATAACGCAACCGACTGGTTCTAAGAGCGATGTAGACGAAACATGTCGTAGGAGAACAATAGTGTGGACTTGTCGTGAAATGAAACAATGCGCTGATAGTTCATAGACTGTGTGACAATTTCCTAGATGTGCTAAAAAAGAAACTCATAGACAATAAGTTTAAAAAAAATTGTATTATGTTAACGTAGGAGAACTAAAGTAACCGACATAGCCCGCAAAATCGCGAAACTTAAGTGGCAGTGGGCGGGGCACATAGCTCGTAGAACAGATAGCCGTTGGGGCAGAAAAGTTCTCGAGTGGCGACCACGAACCGGAAAACGTAGTGTTGGCAGGCCTCCCACTCGGTGGACCGACGACCTGGTGAAGGTCGCGGGATGCGCATGGATGCGGGCAGCGCAGGACCGGTCGTTGTGGAAATCCTTGGGGGAGGCCTTTGTCCGGCAGTGGACGTCTTTCGGCTGAGAGAAGAAGAAGAAGAAGATGTTAACAATATACAGTATGCAGTCTACATAATGTTTGTAAGCATTTTTCTCTCTGACAGAATTGATGAAATTATAAATTTGTTTGGTTTGAAACATTTTGATCTAAGATTGAATTTAAATTATTAATTATTTGTGTTTGATAATCTCGATACCTATTATTGTGAGTAAAGTAAGAGGAAGAAGAAAATAAACGATTTTTATTTCGAAAAAACTATGGTTACCATATTTTTTTTACAAGTAACTGATGGTTTTACAAAGAAAACTTTAAATCTCACCTACCACTTCCAGTCACCAAATGGTGTCAAAGGCGTTGGAAATAAACAGATCACTTGGTATCTGAGTGTGGGCCGGCGCTGAACACGCGCTCTCGCAGATTGTAACTCTTGTGCTAACCCAGCGCCGGACCCAGGGGGCATTATTATAATAATTATTATTTGTGTTAATGTCAATAAACAGATCACTTGGTGTGGGCCGGCGATGAACACGCGCTCTCGCAGATTGTAACTCTTGTAGTAGCCCAGGGCCGGACTCAGAGGGCATTATTATAATAATTATTATTTGTGTTAATGTCAATAAACAGATCACTTGGTGTGGGCCGGCGATGAACACGCGCTCTCGCAGATTGTAACTCTTGTAGTAGCCCAGGGCCGGACTCAGAGGGCAATATTATAATTATTATTATTTTTTGTTCATATTAATAAACTATCACTTGGTATCTAAATGTAGGCCGGCGGTGAACACGCGTTCTCGAAAATTGTAAGTCTTGTATTAATCCAGTGCCGGACTCAGGGGGCATTATTATGATCTTAGTACGGTTTTCAGAGCCAAGGGTCCTTGGTCCTTTGAGACGTTTTTGGGGACAAAGCCAACACAACTTTTTGTACCGTTTTAATCTAAAAGTGAGATGGCTGCATCTAACCTGTAACTGAGTACTATAGACCAGTGTCGAAGACGTACCCGCAGTGTGTAATCTTATACCTAATCAAAAATGTAATTTTTAAAAATCGAGAAAAACAAATGACACGCTATGAAGAAGAAGATTTCCGTCGCTGTACACAAAACTCAGACGTCCAAGTCGTGCAATACTAGAACTTTCTAAAATTTTAATAACAATTTATTTTTAAATAATAATAGAAACATAGTAGAATGTAATCCATCCCTGGCGTGGTGAAGTGCAAAACACTGTCGATGCAAGCCGTTGTGATATACTGCGCGGGGGCAATCGCACCTACACGTGCGCAACGATATTGCTTCCTCAAATTTACCCTGTACTCATTCTACTTATGTTGATAAAGTCCGAGTTCGCATTACTCTTAATGAACATAGATTACTTTAAAACTATAATGAATTATTACAAGTTTCACATGCCGTCGTTAGGTTACTTATAAAAACACTCGAAAGGAAAAAATAAAAAAACCGGCTAAGTGCGAGACAAACTCGCGCATTGAGGGTTCCGTACACGCAAAGCATCTCACATTATAGCTCTAACTAAAAGACCAACTAGTTTCAAAAACAAACCTAACATTGCAGTTCGATCCCTAGGATTCATACTGCATCGAGCGCATAAATAAGTTTGTAACACTTTTTTTAAACTTCCAACAACATATTTACAACTTTCAGATTTATTCCTGTAAGACCTTGCTTTTTGCTAAATTTTATAATTTTAGGTCAACGGGAAGTACCCCATTGATTGCTGTCTGAAATCGCAAAATATGAAAAAAATCGCAACATTTACGGTAATAACTCCTGATCGCGTTGACATATAATTTTGATTATTTTTTTGAATAAAAGAGACCGTTGATCCGAGTATTCGATATTAATTTCAACTTGATACCTTTAAGTGTTCCTGAGAAAAAAAGTTTGACGGACAGACGGACAACAAAGTGATCTTATAAGGGTTTCGTTGTTGGCTTTTTAGGTACGGAACCCTAAAAACACTTTTATTACAAATAGGAAAATGATTATTATAAATGTTATATCATGTCTCAGCGGATTTAAAAAAAAAATATTACACCAAAATTCGCATGGGAGCGGGATCAACAAAAAGAAACAAAAAGCGCTGTACCAATTAAGTAACATGTAGCTTTGTGTACTGCTTAATTTAAATTGAACTGTGTATGTCTGTCTGGATGTACGAATTAACAAGCGTGTTAAATCAGCATTCAATCATTACTATGTGGTGCTTAAAACTACGATTGGTGTTTGAGGCACACACTTTAGACTTGATTATGTAAAGGCCGCAATACAGTTCTCCAAAAAATATCTAAAATTCTGTTGATTTTCACAATAAATCCATACGTTAGGATGTTTGTATGTTTTTTACTCAATCACGCTAAATCTACTAGACGGATTTCGGTGTAATTTGGTATACGACGGGTACTTTGTATCCCGAAATTCCTATGGGAGCGAAGGCAACCAGGGGGCTGCAACTGTAGTTTGTGTCAAAGTTGAGGTACAGAAAGTGATAAAAGCTGAAGATAAATTTGTAGGAGGACAAGAAATAATAATATTTGTCGGAATTAACACACATCACAACATCAGAATTATCAGATCATCATGGGTTCAGGGGGGCCGAGCTCAGATATCGATGACCAAAGCGGTAAACACAGTATAGGTACTTCAAGAACGGGTCACGTGAAAACACATGTGGGTACTAAACTCAGTTCAAATATTAACTGTCAGGATGAGGGTATTTCTAAAATAATATGCACAGCTCTTAATATACAGGGTAAATAACTCCTATCTCAAGTTACAGCCCAAAGCATCCAGGGATTCATCGGATATTAACGGATTAAGAAATCATCTAGCACTAACCTCTCATTTGGTCCACGTGTCACGGCTAGGGTCCAACCCTAACCTACCCACGGCAAGGAACCGTGCCCCACCATGCACGGATCAATCCATTTCAACCAGTGAGTTCTACTGAACGGTCTTCCGTGCTAACTAAGATCTCCAATATCACGCTGATAACACCATCACACATAGTCACATCATTAACGCACTAAGCAACACGACAATAACACTATTCTGACACTGACTACATAGCTACAGAGAATTCAACACAACCGGACGACAAGTCCGCACCGCACCGCGCCACAAATCAGACTGCCTCGCTATAATGTCATAACGATCGCACGTTGGATTTATTACAAAGAGGGGGGACACAAGTGACATTGTCACTTTGACACATTTCTTACGAGATCCGTCTTGAAAACTGTTTTAAATCATTGATTAACTGACAAAATAAACCACAGTTAATTTAATTAATGTAAACGCTCCGACATATTCCTTTTATGATTAAATAATTTTATGTTTATTTATTTCGATTCAAAATTGGTATCGTCTAAAGTGTGCGTCACCCTAGGGTTGTATTGGCCGCATAGCGTCATTCAATCGAGTTTTTATCTACGAGCCCGCTTGACCCCAGGTCTCCCGCCCACGTTGAGGACTGCTTAAATAATCATCGTTGCACAGATATCAATTCATATAGATAATCACAAAATGTATGGGCAGTAGATTGATCGAACTACCGAAAATCAAGAATCCTCGCTGTCCGATTGATCGAACTGTAAGGAACTAAAGTTCCGCGTGATTCGATTAATCGAACAACACGATCGAACTTCGCGAGGGTGTATATTCTAATCCTAATTCTAACTAATATTACTAGTGGTTCTGTGAGAACAGTAGACCTCGCGAGCCCTTCCACGAAATAACCGATATTTTACCGTGTCCCTGGCTTAGAAGAGTTTTGAAACCAACCTACCAATGCTGGAAAGAAAGTAAAAAGTTCTTGTGGTTGGTCAATACCACAAAAAAATTGACTGAGACCTGCCTTTTCCGCCTCGAAATAATATAAATAATATAAATAAATATATACGGACAAATCACACAGATTGAGTAAGTTCAAGACTTTACGGGATGCTAATTTAACAATACTACTCGTATATTTTATAACAAATACATATATGTATAGATAAATATCCAAAACCCACGTCAATCTGAAAAAGATTATTTTCCATCTTGACCCGACCGGGGATCGAACCTGGGACCTCTGGTGTGGCCGTCTGGCGTGATGACCGTTAGGCCACGGAGGTCGTCAGTCGTCAGAATTGCATGGTTTGACCTATTGGTTATAGGTATGTATATTTATGTAATTTGCGCAACAAAATTAAAGTTCAAAAAAGAAAGTTCAATTTGAAATCGAATCTATTATATACGTATACGTATATATTACTTTTTTGATATGATTCTAATCATACATTGAAGTTTTTTGATATCAGATTTATTTCAAGTGTTCAAGATAATTCCACCAAACAAAGCAATCCACAATACAATACCATTAACCAAATAAATACTTGAGTTTTTTTTTCAGTTTGCGTGTACCACCCTAGATCTCATCTATGCTTCTCATCAGGCAAGATAGAGGTCAAACGCACTCAGTTAAAAAAAAATACACGCAATTCAAACAATCTCATTTTCATCAATAAATCAAGTCACTCTCAAATGAATTTGCGAGTATTAAAAGCTTTGCTGCGCCATCTATTGATTTTTTTGTGAACTATCGTATAAGAATTTAATATATGGATTTATAGCGGTTTTATTAAATTTCACTATGTTGTTCATACAAAAAAGTTGCGTCTTAATAAGGATAACAAAAATGTCTAATGACATTTTTGAATTTTTTTTTAAATAGCTGAGATATAAGGTTTTTTTTATATATTATCGCCATTTTATAAAATTTCGAAAAACTGGCTCGACTAAAAAATTCTATAAAATTAACGAACCTGCTCACAAAATTTCATAAGAATCGGTTCAGAAATGCGACCTGTAGGCGATAACATCCGGACAGACAAAAGAATTTTCGGCTAGTGGAAACTGAGACGCTTCGCTCGCTGCGCTCGCTCGGTCGATAAATGCGAAAGTGAGTTTGTTTATTTATTTATTTGTTTGTTTGTTACCACTTCACGCTTTAACTACTGAACCATTCTTGCTGAAATTTCACATACACATAGAATTACGGAGAACCCGCACACATATACATACAACACACACACGCACACATAGAACACACACACATAGAATTAGAAGTACGGAGAAAGACATAGAGTACCTTTCATCCCGGGAAAAAGCACTGTGCCCGTGGGAAGTTCACGCGAGCGAAGCCGCGGGCTAGTAATGAATAAATTGAAGAAGGAATATTGGGATTGAGCATGAGCATGTAGATGATGTATGAAAAGATCTTTGTATGTTTGCTCCATAGGTGTCTACTCCGAGTTATCTGGCAGTAAATCATTGCTCATCCCGAATCTCTTTCTCCATGTTACTTAACCATGTGTGAGGAGACAGACCATTAAGAACATCCTTAATGGTCTGTCTCCTCACAAATGTGTGAGGATATACTTTTCCTGATACTTAATCATGCATGGTTAAGTATCAGGAAACTAAAGGCAAAAAAAGTCTTCAGAGAAAATAAAAATATCTGGCCCTGATTGAACTAGTGTCCTCTATTCAAGTAGATGGTCTATGACGCGCGCGGCACAGCACAGGTGTGAGAATCATCCTGTTCATCTGCATCGCGCGTTTGAAATGCCAGCCTCCATTGGATTCGTGGTTAGAAATTATGAAACGATTTTATTATGGTGCAACAATTGGTTTGTACTGAACAAACGCTGCTATTTATTGCAAAACATAATTTAAACTTTTGGCGTGATGGGTTCTAATTTTATACATTGGCTTGTTTTCTTAACTTGCTTTAACAAATTACAAGTAATTTTAAAAAAAATGTAATTAACAGAATTTTTTTTTTCATCTGCATCGCGCGTTTGAAATGCCAGCCTCCATTGGATTCGTGGTTAGAAATTATGAAACGATTTTATTATGGTGCAATAATTGGTTTGTACTGAACAATCGCTGCTATTTATTGCAAAACATAATTTAAACTTTTGGCGTGATGGGTTCTAATTTTATACATTGGCTTGTTTTCTTAACTTGCTTTAACAAATTACAAGTAATTTTAAAAAAAATGTAATTAACAGAATTTTATTATGTCTGAATCTCCATTCGATCAGAGAGCTCACTATTCAGCTCTTTCTCTGTCTACCCCGTAAGGGATAAAGACGTGATTCTATGTATTTACAGGATGTTTTTTAAATCATTGGCATCCTTTCTACTGGTGAAAGTACTCATGAACATGAGCAACTTTTTGTATGAGACCGACTCAATCCGATGGAAAAAAAATCAGCTGTTCCATACATTTCGGGTGAGTAGGTATTGGAAACTAGTATGGAACAGCAGATTTTTTTTTCCATCGGATTGAGTCGGTCCCATACAAAAAGTTGCTTATGTTCATGAGTACTTTCATCAGTAGAAAGGATGCCAATGATTTAAACAACACCCTGTATGTATGTTATTATGTCGTACAGAATATTTTTCGTTTTTTTATAAAATTATTATTTTATATTGAAATTTTAAAAGTATGTAGGTATGAAAACACAAATAAAGTTTTCCTCCCACTTGAACTCTTCCAAAAATTCACCCACATAATGAGGCATAATCAAGATGGAAATCCACGTGGGCTCACTGGGCACATTTTAGTCATGTGCCACATTTGGAAGTCCGACCTGGGGTCAAACCCTCGCCGCATCATAATTACCAGATACATTCCGATTGTGATCAGATACACTACACAAGCGAAGCCTTTGTAATTTCTATTTGGAGGACAGTGGTTCTCAAACTCATCTATACTCTAACATAGCTGAAGAGCTTGAATATTTGTTTGAACGCGCCATCTCTGGTCCGGTCCTATTAAAAAAAATATATAACAATTATTTTTAATTAATTTATTTTACTTTTTATTTGTGTATTTATGAAGAAGGCTATCAGAATACCGAAATTCTCACGGGAGCGAAGCGACCAGGCACACTAGTAATAATATTAAATTAGTATTTTTAGGTAAAAATTAAGGGTTGTTCCCAAAGTACACCATTCTTTTGTTCTAAAAAGATAAGAATCTCATACATGAGTTCCCAAGTTACTCCACGAAATTATTATTATTAAAACATACTTATTATTTTGTTCCCAATCTACTCCATAGGTATTTTGATTTATTCTCAATGTACTCCGCAGATTATTTGATATCAATACTCAAACTACTCCATCTAAATAATTATAAAATATTTCACTATGTACAGTCAGTCACAAAATCGTTCAAACAATATAGTTCTGATTAAAGTTCTGAATAAGTTCTAAAATAAAAGAGAAAAAAGTTGAAAGCAAGTTTGAATTGAAAATGTGTGCATGTTAGCTTGTTATAATGGATGTACTCGTACGAACGAATGTGAGTCGCAACCTAGCTGCTAAGATGCAAATTTGATGTTTATTTTTATGTAAATATTTTAAATTTTTCAAAAATATAATTTTATCAGTTACTTCTTGAGTTACTCTCAAGCCAAATTCCTACATATATATATACCTAATAATAATGAATCTCTTTGGTGGAAAATATGTAAAAAAAGCTCATTTATGAAAATGTTTTTGATTGTTTATTTTTTGAATATAAATGTTGATATACAAATATTGATTATTGAATTGTAAAGTCTTCTATTTAAAATTTTCTTTATACATACAAAATATTGTTGCAAAGCTTTTGAGCCTGACTGTGCTATACGTCAGCTACTCTTTTTATTCTAATTAATGCGTTTTGATATTAAAATCGCGTGGAGTACTTTGGGAATAACCCAAAATTAATATCGCGAGGTAACAGCTAGCAAAAGCACATAATTTAGATAATCAAATAAATTTTGGTTGAACTTTAATCCTGAGTTAGTTGAATTTAACTCTGGATGAACCAGAGTGAAATTCAAGTATATATTTTTTTTCACAAATAAGTTATAAGCTAAATATTTTCCAAAGCAAATAAATTCGATATAACCTTCAAAGTATACCTTAGCGAACTATTACTGCCCGAGTTAAAAAAACTATTTATTTAATACACTGGTGTGTACCTACCTAGCGAACTAGGTACTCACTATTCTGATCAACAGTTTGAGAAACATTGAAACCAATGTCCAACTCTAGCTTGACTAGTACGGCACCCCCACATCTCTCGCTACTCGACCATTTTGTCTAACCGCCTGTTAAATAGCCGTCGCTAGCCGTCGATACATCAATCAAACAAACAAACATGTATCATTTGAGCATCTTTTTTTCTTCTCAATTAGACCTTTTGTACGGTCGGCACAAAAACGAAACTCTTGAAATAAAATTAAATGCATCGTTTAGCATTTATTTTTGGCTGTCTATTGTTATATTTCCTATTGTTAGGTGCTGTAAGTGAATCTTTGTAATTTTTTTATGTAACGATGAGATTATCGATACCATTAGGTAATGTTCTAGGCTAGAGACTTTTTCAATTACATACATTGATTTTGACATAATATAAATTTTAGATTCAACATAGATGAGTTATAAGATATTAGTAATGGTGTTACTAGGATAAACTGCAGTTGCAACGAACCCATATTGCGTAGAATGACCAATAGGAAAAATCCCGATTGCGCCAAATTAACGACTGTGAAGTAAACTGCAGTTGTGCTGAATTCATATTGTATGGGATTCACGAATAAGAAGAATCGCGTTTGTGTAATCGATCGCATAAACCTTTGAAACACACTCGCTAAAACACACATTCCTCATCACACCAAAAAGGTAGGAACGGTGGGGTTGCACGTAACAAAACATAAACAATCCGCAGGATAATCGCAATCGAATCTTGTCAATCAACTTAATTGATCATTGAATATGCTGAATCGAATTTGAAACTCAGACGTTTAATCAATTTTAAATATCGAAGGTATCGCTCAATCATTACTTTGTGTGGAGACTCCAAAAGAAATTGCACATTTGATAATTTTGGGATGAGATTCCATGACAATAAGTGAAACTGATAAGTTACTTTAAAAATTATAAACCCACAATGAAAAAGTGTCATTGATGCCACAGATATATGAATAGGTACCTACATAATGTTTGACCCATATGCTTTATTTGTTGTTGTTGCACCCAAAGAGTAGGTACATTCTGTTGGAGGGTTGCACCATATAAAACTGGCTGAAAGAATTGTTTCCTCACTTTTTAAAAACTGACTGAAGTCTTACTTATTGCTGACTACAATATTTGCATACTACATTTTTTTTTGTTTTATTTTTGTTTTAAAAAATACTAATGCTAATAATAATTTTATCTTAATTGTAACTAGATTTAAGATTTCGGGTACTGTAATAGAATAGGATTATGAAAGAGCGTGGCCTTTTGATACATGTGTATACTTAAATACTACAAATTAATTGATTAATTATACTTGAATTATCTGTACCACTGCAGAAGAAACAAAACATTTTTCATTTTTATTCATTTTCAAAGCTTTTTTTTAAAGCCTTTTAAAGCCTTGTTATTTAGCCTTCAAAATCCTATATTATCATTAGTTTTAATCACCCAGAAGTGTAATCCTGTAGTGTAGACATTAGTAGTATTTCAAACCACGCCACCCGCCACTCAAACCGCTTCAATTCGTCAGAATCAGAAGAGCAATCTTTAACCGATTGGGTGCGACCTTATCTCCTTTTATGGTTCAATCTTAAAAAAGATTTATGATAACGCACGCCAGGCGAGGCCCACAAACAATTTAAAATAAATGACAAGGAGTTACCTCCAATTGTGATGGAAATGCTTTCTGTAGTAAAATTAAACGATAACTTGGTCGTTTAGAGAGATTTAAATAGCTTAGCCACTTTTATTGGGCCTACCTACGTGGTGTTCAGATGCAGTTTTATGTTGGCTGTATGTCCTGTTGACTCCCTGATGTTTCCATTTTATTGCTTTTTATACTTATAACATTTATAATTCGCGTCCGAACGATTTAGTACTTTGAAAAAGGTGTTACATCTATAAGTAAATAATAATAATCAAATGATCAGTGATGAGTCAGATCAAATGATGAGTGGCCTGTGGTGTGGCCCTAGAATAGCACCAACCCATCTCTTCCCGTGGGTGTCGTAAGAGGCGACTAAGGGATTTAAAACACCGGAGGATGGGCAGCAGCATCTTTCCGCGTACTATGCCATCACACTGCGATCGCCAACCCGCCTGCCAAGCGTGGCGATTACGGCAAAACCCCCCACGGATAAAATCCTTGGGGGAGGCCTTTGTCCAGCAGTGGACGTCTTTAGGCTGGGAGAGAGAGAGAGAATCAAATGATCATGTAATTTGTAATAAAATATTATCAATTGCTCTTCTTTTACAGCTCCAAGATGTACAACTACTAAATGTGACCTGCGTTTCGGGGCTCTAGGTTCTAAGAATCTGTTTACCTACCAAATTTCAACATTTCACAAATCCAAACTTAAAAATTTATAATATTAGTAGAATTATTAAAATTTTAACCCTGTTTATTTACGTACTTCATTCAGACTCATAACTAAAATTTTATTTGTTTCAATTGTCATAAAACTGGTTTAAGCATTAAGGAAATGAAGCCAACATTAAAACCACCTGTACAAGCACTTTGGAACAGAAATTACTGTCACACGAGCAAGAGCAACTCATTTAAAATACAAACATACATCCAATTAATAAAAAACTCATTAGTAACACATCGTTCTCTTGAATTTACGATAATAATCACCTTATCTCGTTGGAAATAATCTCGGAGTCACACATTTGAATCGTTTTATCCGGTGTTGAGGTACACAAAGTATTGAATTTATAGAACTATCTCCGCGCAATGTTAACAAGACGCACACACACGTCGATAAACATTTACACACATGCACTAAGTAAAGATCTTCAGGATACGGGACTTAAGGTTTATAATAATGTATGAGAATGTTTTGGTAATAAGTTTTATTTAACTTTATTCGGATTGTTCGGATCAAAATCTTAACATGCAAATTAAATTACCTATAATTACATCAGCTAGTCTAACAGTTGTATTTAAAATTTTATTGATAGATCGTCCAAGCTAATGTCCCACTAGAAGCGCCTCATTTTGCACGTGTAGGTAGGCTGCTTGTGGGCAACTCAATATCACTTGAGTGTCGCAAAAGAAAATATGTCGATCTATCTATAATTTTGTTAATTTACGATGAAGGCGAGCTCGGGTTATCATACGAAATAATAATAACATTACAATATTTTGTACATTAAGTGCATACGGGGTGTGCCACGATAAGTGAGGCTAAGGCTTATGCGTTCCTTTAAGATACGCTGGGTCAGACTTAAGCAGTAGCAGAAGTGGCACTAACTATATTGTAAAGTTTAAAGATTTTAAAGTTTAAAGTTTAAGGAAAGAAGAAAGTTTAAAAGAAAATTTATTGTTTTATTTGTCAAATTTTAAATAAGATATAAAAATATGTAAATTTTCTCCTACGGTTTAAGTCAAAGTTATAACAAGACAATTTTTTTAATTTTAAATAACTCGAGTATAATTCATAGGCACTGAATTGGTTTTAAATATAATACCAAAAATACACGTTATACTTTATTAGTACTCTTTTCTTACAGCGGATATAAATTACATCGAACACCTTAAATCTTAATTTCATTCCTTATAAATGCTGTGAATGACTGACATAACACAATGAGCACAATTATGCATCTTTTTATTTGACTCGAGGCATTAAGATCACACATGAGATTGACACAATCTGAGAGTTAATCAAGATCGTCAGGAAATAGCGTTTGTTGAGTCATGTCTGATTCATAATTTAATTCTGCCACTCTCACTTCGATGTGATTCATAAGTTGCGGTTAATTAATTAATTAAATATTTATTTTTGCAACATATCTATACATATAATAAAACAGTAAAAATATTTTGTCTGTACATTTAATATTTTTGACTGAAATGGATAGAGGGAGACCTAAAAAGAACAATAGAAAGCAAAAAAATTTTTTTGGAATTTCTTGTCTGTCTGTCTGTCTGTCTGTCTGTCTGTCTGTCTGTCTGTCTGTCTGTCTGTCTGTATGTATGTACGCGTTTCACGCAAAAACTACTGGACGGATTTGAATGAAACTTTTTTTGTTGTATAGCTATTAAGCCTGGGCAACATATAGGCTATAATTTATTTTGAAAACTGGAACACCTGATGAAGAACCATAACGGAACAGCTAAACTATAAGTAATATGGAAATGGTGCCTTAACAAAAATCGTTCAACCTGATGAGCATTTTCTGCCGACGTATAAAAATTGAAGATCTGGAACATCTGATGAAAAGCTCCAAGAGACCAACTACACTATAACATATATGGAAATGGCGCCTTAGCAAGAATCGTTCAACCTGATGAGCATTTTCTGCTGACGTATAAAAATTGAAGATCTGGAACATGTGATGAAAAACTCCAAGAGAGATTTTTCATCTAAGCGAAACTCACGCGGGCGAAGCCGCGGGCGACAGCTAGTACATTATAAAATGGTTACCTTGATCACACATGAGATTTTCCACCCCATCAGAATTTCAAGAACGACATTTAAGAAAAATAACGAATATCTCGCACTGATTTTTCATTATGTGACAGCATTGGTTAAACAAAGCACCTATTTTTTTTTAAAGTAACCGATTGAAACTATTTATAGTATTTTACTACATTACTATATTTTGTTACATATAATAATTCTTAGGAAGGTTTCATATCTGTTCCTTTATTAGCCCTTCGGAATGAGCATGTAGGCGTCACTAACGATTTTCCAAAACGTAATGTCGCTAAGCAAGCCAGCCCGACACCTCCTCCATTGACAACCGTGTTTTTTTTTATTTATTTTTTTATTTTATCCCCTCGGCTGTAGGTACGGCAACAATTTGTTTTATTAACAACACTTAAACGGCACTTATTAAAAATGTGGGCGTGAAATTATTTTTCCTTTCGAAAGTTTATTGTGTGATATCGAAATGGTGAGTGTTATTTCTTGATCGCATGACCTTTTTAATTTGGCTTTGGATCCGTGTAGTTCAGAATTTTCTACTATTGTGTAGATGCTAATACATTATTTGTTCGCTCTTATTTCCATGCTTTTCTAAATTGCCGGAGTGAGCAAAGTGTAAAAATAAACCATGAAGTATAAAAGAAATAACAACACATTAAGTAAAGGTCTGACCAAGGAATACTACTGTTTATCGTTATTAGTATTATTTAAAACGTTATTGCACAAAATTAAAAAAAAAAAATATGTACCAATGGTGGACTTAACGCCATAAGGCATCATATCATGTCGTTAATAAGCTATCATATATAACGAAATGAAGCCTAATAATTTACAATTAATTAAATTACATTGCCTAAAACTTGGCAATGGCAGACATGATGCTAAAGTAAACTACAAAAATTAGTATCAAGTTACTATAATTTATATCGAGATTTAACCATTTGCCATTACTGTGATGGACCTACTCCATAGACTTAATTGATCGTACTCTATCACATGGCCTCAAATTGGTATCAGGCACTAATCACGTCCTCATTTGACCTCTAATTGACACTAATGTTGATCGAACTCATCTCGGGGCAATTAAAACAATCAGGCCTGGACTCGACAGGAATCGAATCCACATTCCATTTGGGCTAATGACCTCTAATCTTACTGAAATGTTTTGTTTCTTATTCAAGAAAAAAAAAATCCTGCAGTTTATCAGAAAATGTAAAAATATTTGCATTTGTTTACATAGATGACCTAGTTTGTGTAGTGTGTAGCTTCCACAAGTCATTAACTTATGAAAGCACAACACATGGGTAAATGAGTCAGTTTTGCAACTCATTCTATGAATTCTAATATAACTAAGGGCACAGAATTAATATTAGTACTACGTACAGAAAGGAAACTCCCTGCCCCTCCCGCAATATGGCACCCCCCCGCTCCTTCCGCACTTCTCCCCCGTTCTTGTGTAATTGTGGGACGTTCGACTATGAAAACGCACACATTGACGTGTTACTGACGTGTTCACGGATATACAGTTTCATTTGTAGTAGTAGTAGGCATATTTGACGCGCCGTTTCTATAAAGCGCCCGCCCTGTGCTAAGGGCATGCATTTTCATTTAATTGCTAGAATAGGATTTTTTTTCGATTTGTAGCCCTAGAAAGCTTCCAATTACTTTTGGTGCAACCTGAAAAGAATACAAGAAAGACAATTTTATAAATTAAAATAACTCACTTACCACACTCGGCATAAAAATGTGAAGAAAAAAGGTCTGACGCTTTCGTCATTTGAAAAGGGAAACAATATCGGGCAGGTCGTAAAACTGCCGAAACACAACGCCAACAACAATGAGACGGGATATATTTATTGGCAATTTTATTGGTCGCTTGAAGAAATTAAACCTGGACATATATCAAGATGACTGATGGATAATACTTACTACTGCATGACAGAGCTAATGAAAAGGCGGAGGCACAAAAATGTTACGACGAATGCGATACAGATTAAATGATCAACCTGGTTAATGTAAAGAGGTATTTATTTTTTATTTTTTTGTGTCTTTTATTAAATAAACAAATACTTATATTTATTACATAACAAAATATATATATAACAAAATGAAGACTTATAATTTACAATTAATTAAATTACATTGCTTAAAAATTGGCAATAGAAGACATCACGTCTTCCATTAAACACTGAAAAATATAAAAAAAATATTGAAAAAATTACTAATTATGTACCAATTTAAAGTAAGAAACCACTGATATTCCGAAGTACATGACTACATACATATTATCACATCTGTTTCCCTTGGATGGTAGGCAGACTATTGATTTCCACTAAGATTTTCCTTACACAACACTCCTGATTTCTATCTACACTCATCATTCTCTTTTACAAGATCACAGATAGGTCCTATCAGTTTTCACGACATAGGTATATTTTGGCATGGAATTACATAAAATTAGAATATTAATTTGTTAAAAATTACTTCAAAGTCGATTGTTTAAAAAAAAACAAAAAGTATAAAAATAATTTACAAAAAAATCAATGTAACGCTGTTACTAGAAACAATCACACTAAAGCCCCAAGTTAATCGGAACGCTAAAGATCGTGTCGCGAGACAAGAATAAAAAAACAATCATAAATACAATAGCGCAAGTCATAGTTTCCAGTCTGGAATAGATTGTGAGGTTTGTTCTCCATGTGACTATCCTACTTATATTTTCAACAAGCTACACTCCGGCTTTCGTGGGAATATCGAGATTATAAGTACCTTGAATGAATACATATTTATTTGCCGGAAAAGTGGTACAAGAAAATACAGTTACTTACAAAACAAAAGCACAGGGCGGGCTCTTCATAGAAATGGGGCGTCAAATATACCTACTACTACTACAAATGAAACTGTACATCCGTGAACACGTCAGTAACACGTCAATGTGTGCGTTTTCATAGTCATAGCGTCCCAATACACACAAGAACGGGGGAGAAATGCGGGGGGTACCATATTGCGGGAGGGGCAGGAAGTTTCCTTTCTGTACGTAGTACTTATATTAATTCTGTGACCAAGACTGTTAACATGAGTTTCTTTCGGCATTTCTTCTCAGCAGTGGTCGTTCCGAAATGCTAGCAGTTTGTAGCTTTGAGTCATAATATATTATGATAAATAATTAGTTTTCGACGTAAAAAAGAGCCTTCTTTGAAGGCCAAGTTTCAATAAAAAAAATTGACTTTGACTTTAACAAAAGTTAAACACAGTTACCTACTGTACTATTCCATGTATTGAACTTTCCGTGTACCAAATTTTATCGAAATCCGTCTTGCCGTTTGTTTGATTTGGTAACAAATATCCATAAACTTTCGTCTTGTTTAAATTAAATTATCATCTCTCTCACGTTTATTTATTTCTTAGTAGGATAAAAGATTATTTTCTTTTTTGACACTTTTCATACATGTTCAACCTTTAAAATTTATTCAGCAATTTTGCACTTTATTAATCAATTTAGCTTGTTTATAGCTAACATAAATTATAACAGTAGCATTTCGGATCCCTTCCTCTATCCCTGCTCTGTTGATGCATTTTTTGTTTAACAATCATTTTAATTCATATTATGAATTTGTAGGTTATAGGTTAGTAGTTATATTCGGTCTCTCAAATTGTATTAATTTTCTAGAAATAGGGTTAAACCATCACGACTCAAAGGGAATACAACAATATTCGATTGTCCGATACAGCTGGGTGTTTGCCAGTTCAATTATCATTACCAAGACATTCAGCCTAGTCACTATCTTCTGGCTGACCCGCATTAAATCGGTTAATTCAAAGTATTTATCGCCTATGCATAGCATTGATCAGATTTGGGAATTGTTTGATGATGTTGCCTCTCCGACTATTGTGACTTTAGTTGATGGGTGTGTACTATGGTAATCACGTGATTGAATTTGATTCAATGATGGTTTGTAGGGTGAACTAAGACTTATTTTTGGAATGTAATGAGATGTAGTGTAGAATATGCATGATGGTAAGCATGTAGCATGGTAAAGGTTTCAGTAAAATTGGCATAATTTAGAAGTGAAGCTTAAATCTATAGTATTACCCATAAGACCACAATCTTGTTTAAAAATAATTTTCTGAAATATTTAAATATTGTTAAAACTGAACAATATAGGTACATAAATATTATCACATTGCATCTTGCGGAAATAGTTAAGTTAATAATAATTGTTATGAACAAATATACAAATTCAACAATACTTAAGTATATTTACCTATATCTAACATAAATTATGTTCTAATCATATCCATCTATATATTAATATCCAATTTAATTACGTATGAGTGCTTAAGACGTGTACATACCTAGCCTAACATGTTTTTTGTGCTTCAAAATATTACCATCACTGTAATCAGATTAACAAAGCAAGCTGATAACATCTACATTTTAAACATCACAGCCTTCATTCTCCTCCATTGTTGTAACTTAAAACTTTAATTGAATTTTGTTAATAATATGAAACAATGAGATTTATTTTAATAT
The DNA here is from genome assembly GCA_018467065.1 of Ephestia elutella. Classification (NCBI taxonomy): domain Eukaryota; kingdom Metazoa; phylum Arthropoda; class Insecta; order Lepidoptera; family Pyralidae; genus Ephestia; species Ephestia elutella. Next base: position 11,823,556 of record CM031592.1, on the reverse strand, counting down.
AGATTAACGAGCAATGACTTGACACCCTAAAACCGAATCCGAGGAACCTCCGTCCAGTTTTGAACTTACCAATTTATCATCACCATCTATAAATTATTCCATTCAAGTTTATGATCTATGACAAAGCAATAAAATCTATTTTAGCTTACACATACTGACGTTATCTTTGTCAATATTTTAGATGTGCCTCACTGCATTAAAATTAGTTCGAAATATATTAATATGTATTAGAGTCAGCCTTTTTACACTATTGGTTATTGGTTCATTGTTAGGTTATGTAAATTCTCGAACTTGTTTGTTTTGGTATGATAGTATCGTATATCTAATGTTGTGTAACTATCATAACTGGTATTACTGTACATTAAAATGTTTGTTTAGATTATGCAACATAAGCACTATAAGCTTTTAAATTAAAATGTTGTCAAAATAAAAAAAGATAGTATTGTTAAGCTAAAGACAAACATCATAGAAGTAAGACTTCATACAAACCCTCCATCAAATTCCATCAACACATACAAGAAATTCAAAACTTTTTTCACATACTATAAGTATATGTGTGAAATAACACTTGAATATTTTTTTTTTTACCAAAATGGTTCGCAAATGTAACAACAACCTGGATTCTGGTGGCAAATTTTGGTAATCTTTAACAAATAATAATAAGAATTTTAACTGTTTTTATTATTTATCCCTGACTATTTTTTACAGGTTTCATTTTTCTAATATCATCATTAATCAGTTTTGTATTAGCTACTAAATGTAACCAAACCAAAGGTGGATGCAAGTGATTGTTCAACTACGGAGTAGCAGACAAAGCACGATTGACACAAATATAGACTCTAATTGGGTATTACCAAAAACGTGCATTGCCTGGTTAAACGCAAACGGTTCTCACATGGTAATATACTTACTAAGAATTGTGGAAAACAAGGCAAGGCTGATTCAATAATAGAATTACAAAAATTTTATCAACAAAAGCGTGTGAATATTGAAGACTGAAAAACAACATGAAAATTTAGTCCATTCAAGCAATCTATTTCTAAATACCAATTCTATATCTTTTTGTAAATCAAAATAGCAATATAATAAAAAAATAATTTGACACACCTAGTTTAAAGTTAGACAAACGAAGTCACGTTAATTCCTAATGAACGATGCTATCAAACAATAGCGGTCAAAAGCCATAAGAGCAAGACAGTAGCGATCTCAGATAATCCTCAATACACAAATCCATTACTGCGCATGTACACACTATTAACGTATTTATAGCATCGCTCATAGCGGTGACACCAGTAACAAGTTTTATTACAGACTTTTACAGTAGATATAATACATCTTTAATTGGGACAACTTAAATTGGATAATATGTTGATTATAATCAAGGCATTCTTATCGCAGATATATATAGAGTTTTGACCTCACGTTAAGTAAAACTAGCCACAGCCTCCGAAGTAACTGTTTAATAGATAAAATTATTATAATTAAATGATTATACGTCATATCATAGTATGAATACTAAACACAGCAATGGAGTTGTAGCTTTTAGCCGTTTTGGTGACATTTTGAAATGTGTCAGTCTTCGGATCACCGGGTCGTGACAGCCAAGTGGCGATGTCGTGATCCAAATTAATTAAAACAGAGACACAAAACTGAAATTATCACGATTGGCTTTTGCTGGTAATAACGTGGATGTGATTTACGATATTTCCCAATTTACCTAATTAGGATTTTGTTTAGTAATTTTGGGCACAACTTAATTAATGAAAAAATATTATACCTGTATTCTGGATAGGCGAATGGAAAGAATAAGTTGGACAGAAAAGAAGACAAACGTAGAAGTACAAGAACTTGTTAATGAAAAAAGAACGTTATTAAAAGTTATAGAATCAAGACGTGGAAAGATGTCCGGCCATCTTGTACGACATGACGATTTGATTAAAAATCTGATAGAAGGAAAAATAGAAGCTAGAAGAGGAAGAGGAAAGCCAAGAAAGGCTTATATAGACCAAATAAAGGAGAAGGCAAAAGTTGTGTCGTACAAGGAGGTCAAAACAATGGCCGAGGATAGGGAGAGATGGAAAAAGCTCCACCGACAAGAACAATGTTCTCAAATTTAAATGAAATGAAAATTCTGGATATTATAAATAAAATGAGTATGAGACTTATACCTAAATATGGAGTTGATGTTAATCATGCATGTAATAAGAACGATACAAGGCACAATAAATTATAAAAATAATTTTAACCCTTTCACTTCTCAAACAATCCAAGCCGTCATATCCATGTAGTGTAGACAGCCACCTTTGGCATAAGCACGCCAACGGCCAACCGTCACATTTCAAAATACAATATGCTAATTAATAAAAAAAGATGTTCCTTTTTCATTTTATTTGCACTACAAGCGAGAAGCGTATGCAAATCAACGCCATTTAATTACGAAAAACAAAAAACATACACGAGTGGTGCTAAAGAGAGTTTTGAGAAGTGGACATTTAAATTGTAAGTGTAGTGTTAGACACAGGCGACATTAAAACACGTAAGGGTTGTCTGCTGTTGGCACTTGATTTAATCGAAGTAAATGGCTTTTCACATGCTTATGATGTGATCTATAAAAAAATATGTTTGACTCCTATATTTGTACAATTTGAACAAAAATTTTCATTTTAAGTATTTTCGACTAAATAGAAATTAATCATTAGTGACAATATAAAATTAATCGACTGTGTCACAGTGGCAAATATAGCAGGCGTACTTCCAAGAAATACATTAAGCATATTGAAGTTGTATCAATGTTCAATCAAGATTGTCGTGTCAACCATTGAGAGTGTCCCCAATCAACAATAGAGGCGACATTAATTCTATCCATCATCTCCAAAAAGGGTTGAAGTTCATTAAAGGACGCATTCCTCAAGTATTATTCTTTGAAAACTGGTAATAAAAATAATAACAAGCGGCCACCCTGCCAAGTGCTATCAGCTCCATCTGTTGTCGCTGCGGACAAACTCGCCTAATGAACGATGATAAATCATATTCGAGAGGCGGCTCGAGACCCGTTCCCCATAATTCTTTAGTTACGTCACCGCACGGAGGGTTAACTTACTAGTTCATCCATTACTGCTTTTACGTTTAACATTTTAGTATCGTATCTTTTAAAGCGAGTAATGGATGTTGAATTATTTTTAAGTGTCACGTTCAGGTGAGATATTTAGAGTGTAGCTCCAAGATGTCTCTCGACCGTGTCCCTGCCCGCACAGCATTGTGCTTACTAATGATTTTATGCAAATGCAGCCTCTTTAGATCGAAGTCTTAGCGCGATCTCAAACCGTCAGGTACCAAGCTCATTATTAACAATTTGAAATATGACTTGGATTTTTAACTTAATTTTTGTGAAATAAATTAGTTTTTTATCGATCGATGGAGCTTTTTAGGAATTCGGAGAACAAAAGATTTCATTCCTTACTCCGATACATTTGAATTGTTGACTTTTCCTAGTACCTAATCGTATGAACTACCTTCACAGGAAATTTAGACTTTTACTTTTGCGCAAACATGTGTCATGATCTCATTAGTATTTGCCTGACGATTTGAAGATTTGTGACTGTGACTAATGGAAACTTTGGGGACTTTTTGTTGTACAAATACCTATAAGGAAAAATCTTATTACCTAGACCCAACGAACTAATATACCAGTTCGTTGTCTAGACCTTAAGATAATTCTATTAGGTCAATTTAAGTCTTGAGGAAAACAAACCTAATTTAAGTAACCTAATGTAAGAATAAAAAAAACCAACATTTTTAATTAGTACGAACAATTACTGACTTTATGACGAATTCACATGACTGTTTAACAGACACAGTTCATTTAGAGTCCAATTTTTCACTTAGTGTCAGAAATGACTTCCCACGTTCTTCCTCATACAAAGAACAAAGAGTAATCGTTAGTTAGCCTTAATTGCGATAATTACAGCGCTCACCGGTTGACAAAATGATTTATTAAGTAAAACTAGCTTCTTAGTAAGGCTTCAGCCAAGCTTACGAGAATATTTTTAAAATTAATGGTCGACATTATAGATATTATTATTTTCCTGTAGCTATTTTATTTACAACTAGCTTTCGCCCGCGGCTTCGCCCGCGTGAATTTCCCACGGAGACAGTGCTTTTTCCCGGGATGAAAGGTACCCTTTGTCCTTCTCCGTACTTCCAGCTATGTGTATGCGAAATTTCAGGAAGATTGGTTCAGAAGATAAGGCGTGAAGAGGTAACAAACAAACAAACAAACAAACAAACCTACAAACAAACTCACTTTCGCATTTATAATACTAGCTTTTGCCCGCGGCTTCGCCCGCGTGAATTTTTCTTCCCACGGGAACAGTGCTTTTTCCCGGGATGAAAGGTACCCTATGTCCTTCTCCGTACTGCCAGCTATGTGTATGCGAATTTTCAGGAAGATTGGTTCAGTAGATAAAGCGTGAAGAGGTAACAAACAAACAAACAAACAAACCAACAAACAAACAAACTCACTTTCGCATTTATAATATTAGTTAGTCAATCATTAAAACAATACGTAACGTAATATATTTTAACCCTTGTAAAATAATTGTAAATAAAATTATTTTACAAGGGTTAAAATATATTACGTTACGTATTGTTTTAATGATTGACTTAAGGAAGTCTTATTCAGGAAATTGGCATTAACTCTTCCTGCATAAAATCCATACTAATATTATAAATGCGAAAGTTTGGATGTGAGTTTGTGAGTTTGTGAATTTGTGAGTTTGTGAGGATGTTTGTTACTCAATCACGCAAAATCTACTGGACGGATTTCGATGAAATTTGGTACAGAGGTAGATAATGACCTGGAATAGCACATAGGCTACTTTTTATCCCGGGAAAAAGCACTGTTCCCGTGGGAAATTCACGCGGGCGAAGCCGCGGGCAAAAGCTAGTTAAAAATAAATTAGCAACCAAGTTAAATCTTACCGTCGTCTTCACATCAACTGATGTGATCTCGAGACATAGCGCCCTCTTGTACTGGAGGCAAGATTCAGCCTAGGTCGCTGCAATAATCTAGATATTACTATAGAACTGATTGCATAAATTTCGTGCGTTCGTTCGTCAAAGTTCAAGGTATCGTATTTTTAGCGTATCGTATTTTTTCAATTTTAGGTTTCGTTTCTGATAACGTTCTGTCATAATAGTGTCTCAATGGTTTTTACGTACTAGTAACAAGAACTATAATGTTAAGAATCGGAACCATGTGTGTGTTATGAACTGAAATTTTATCAATATAACAAACCGGGTTTTAAGGATGATAAACCAACTAATTTTTACTAAAAAATTACAGTAACATTTCTTCATGATTGTTGAACCGAAGCCTTACCAGGAAGGTCCAGATAAATATTTTGCTAATGTTTGCTAAGTGGCCGTGGGAAATAAACCACAAATAATGAACAGTCGTTTTAGATGTGGTATATACCAAATAGTAGTAAATAAAGATTCATTAAGACACAGTCTTATGAAAGAAATTACAGGACTAAAATTACTTACCTACTTGATCATTGGTACTTACATATAATATTATGATATGACATATTTTGATGACGTTGATTATTTTATGCTATTTCTTCATGATCTAAGTACTAATATCTCATGAGATGGAAGTGTTTCTACTTACAAGTTTAAAAGACCTGTAATACGAGATAGTCTTCATACAAATTGCTGTATTCCTGCTAATTCGTGCCCGAGGTATCACTTTCCACACAGACAAATGTTAAATAGATAACGTAAATGGGATGCCTCTCACGAATAGGCATTAATGAAAGTCCTTCTGAATTCTTTAATCAGTTAGGACGAGTTATAAATTTTATATTGAATGAAAATTAGGGAATGAAAAGCTTGGCAAATTTTATAATGAAAAAAAAACCTCGCACTCGCGAGTCAAGCTCACACACCGAGGGTTCCGTACACAAAAAACATCTCACATTATAGCTCTAACTAAAAGACAGTTGCAGTTCGATTCCTAGTATTCATACTGCATCGAATTCCTGGAAAAAAATGTTTGACAGACAGACGGGCAGACGGACAACACAATGATCTTATAAGGGTCCGTTTTTAACTTTAGAGGGACCAAACCCTAAAAATCACAAAACATTTATGAGTTCATCTGAATATGTAGGTTCCTTAGGGAGTGTAAGGGAGCACTAAGAGAGGATTTCTCGGAATTGGATTTTTGTTTAGTATATCACTTGGATTCAGTCTATTATGATAATGGTCTATGGCCTTCCCTATTATTGTATGAGTTGTATTAATAAGCCTTCTTCGAGATTGACGAACATTGCCTGAAGTTATGAAGCATAAGGTTTCTAATAGTTATTCTGAGGTTAGAAGTGATAATATTTTGTTACATCGTGAATCGTATACGTTCTTTATGTGTCTGTTGAGGATAAGATGGAAAATACCAGAGGATATCAGAAAAAGTTAAGCAAAAACTAATTACATAAAATTAATGCCCAGAATTTAATAGCAGCCATATTAGCCAGTCTCCTTTAATATATCTGATTCATAGATAATAATTTTACACTTCAAAAATGCAGAATAAAATTTTGAATGACAGAAATAAACCAACTCATTTGAAATCAGATCAAGCCAATCAACAATAGTAAAGGTGCCCGTCAAAAGTCGCGGGTGGTCGTTAGTGTATTAAGCTCGTCATATAGCGACCAGATTCAGAGACGTAAGAATAGGCCGGCTTAAATGGATTTTTAAAACACCAGTTTTCAGCCAAATGGGGTCATATGTGGCTTATGAAAAAGTCCAGTCGGTCGGACCGTTTCCCTTCACGTCTCAGACCACATTAGTCAGAGTCAAACAAAGAATCACAATCCGAAATCTTTTAATTGGCATTAAGTATGACGACAGACGGTGACTTGCCTAATCCGACTCGTTATGATATGTCTATAGAGCTGATAATACACATTTTATGCTTATTTTCTATTGTCAGGTTTACAGATTTTTTGGATTCACACAATTGTTGTCAAAAAGAAAATCACAAACATTCACACACCCATACATGGGTGTGTGAATGTTTGTGATTTTCTACTTTATTTTTGCACAGCTTTTCATTTACAATTAGATACACAAAATAATAATAGATACACAAAATGTTTATTTTCAAGCTAAGAGACGTGCCTATAATAAGTAAGTCATATAGCTTTCATATTTATTCAGCGTATTATGTTAACAAGAAATATTTCAAATAGTATTATTTCTATCACACCCTGCATTAGAATGGGACACTAACATAGAGCAACACGGACTATCGAGCGGAAGTCCTTGTTGCTTGAAGGACACTAATGATTGGGATGGCATGAGATAGATCGTATCGTATACCAAATTTGATGCGATTTTCACTGTTATATTATAGAAGGTCTAACTTAAAATCTGGCGTAGGTTTCATCTTGATAGAACGCTCAGAACCTGAAATACGTGCGTACGAAGTTGCGGGCATAGGCTAGTAGATCAATAAAACTGAAGAGGTTTAACCACTCTATACAGATCCATCTGTAGATTCCATTCTAATCTGTCACGTCTATGAGGTCGACGGTGTAAAGTTCATCAATGCTGAATTCAATTACCGATTACACCATTGTGTTCCGTTCTTTCGATTTATATTTAAATATCAGACGTTTACTAGAAATGTATTGTGAAATGTGATATAACTATTTTATTTCTTTGTGAAACGGACCGCCCTGTGCGCTGTGGCGAATTGTTTCCTAGGCATTGGAAAGTAACACTTAGACCTTTGTATTGTTAATTCAATGTTTGCCTAACTCTGCATTATATTGTATACCGGTTTGTTGTTAAATGTAATGACTAGATACATTGCTATTACTATTATTGACCTAAAGCTCGGATATATTGCAAGGCATACATTTCGAATATGTATTGGTACCTTTTTGGGGTCACGATTTACAACTACAAATGAAAAAGAAGTAAACAAATAGGAAATGTTGCAAAATAAGATTATCATGAATGTTTTTTGTGATATTCTTTACAATATTGCCTTTTTCAGTATTACAAACACTACCTTGAATCAATCAAATTCAAGTCGAAATGGAAAAGAATAGATTTTCTTTGACCAGTATTAGGCCACTTCCACAGTCCTATCTTTGGCCTCATTCAGGCCTTCTAAGGTACAGGAGGAAGGGCAGTATGAATGAAACTATCTCGAATGAAAAACTAAGATCAGACAACTACTCTTTTGTATAAGAAATCTGTTTTTTTTTAATAATACACCGTTGCAAACTACAACAATTTTTCTTTGGAAAAGTTTTGGATTGAACTTAACTTTAAAGAGTCATTGATATTTTTAAGTTATTCTGTATACCAGGCGCTTTCCTGCAATTTTCCAAGTAAATTAAGTAGGTAAACTAACATTCAATGCACTTCACCCTTGTTTAAAAGAAACTTCTTTTATATTACTAAACAGAAGTATAATTATATACGAAAAAGAACGAAGGCTCAAAAAAATGTCATGACAGTTTTTATAAAGAGAATTGCAAGTTTCTTAAAATAGTCCTATGTTAAGTACTATACTTAGGTACCTATAAAATTCTTACCCTTTCACATTTGCGTATCAAATAAATACTATAAAATAAAGTTGTTAATATAAATAAGTTATATTAATGCAATCACAATACATGTTTTGTATCATAAGTGTGAAAATAAACATTGTTTTCGCCTCGGTGTGAACAATTTTATATTTTATATAAATTTAATATAATAATATTCTTTATTGGTAATATAACAATATCGTATTGTATATTTAAATATGCAATTTAAAACTACGATAAACAAGGAACCCTTTAAGTTTGTAATAGCTAATATAATATGGTATGAAGAATGATATGAACGTATGGAGTAAAGTGGATGTGAATATTGTATAAAAAATATCAGCTTAGATGATAAGAAGAAACGTGGGAATGCAAGTTTTATAAAAAAAAACACCAAAGCTCAAATGTGACGTAGTAGGAAGAAGATCCAATGTAAAAGTTATACTTATCAAGAAAATCTAATGAATATCGTACCTTCATATGATTTTTAATACACTTTAGTATTTAAAATTAATTCATTATTATGTTTTTAACAAACTGAATGTACTGAAAAATGTAATTTTAGTTCCTCTTTTTCATTTAACGAACTCCGCGCGTCCTGTTGTAAAAGCAATTGAGTCAGAAGCAACCAAACATACCATAGTAAGCTATCATTTTCCTAATTGTCGAGTTGAAATCTTTTCTTGATCAATTGATCTCTAGAAACAAAGACGTCACTGACCAATCAGCGTCTGTTCCTATTTATAATTGATCGAAGTGGGCCATCAGAAAGTCCACGAATTACGGTCTTGCCATTTAAGGCAGAGGCTTATGTAAATTATATCGTGGGTACACGATTGTATGACTTTAGCCACTAAAATTGACCTTCAATATTCATTTGATTTGATAAGCTAGAATAATAATGTTTATTAAATAAATTGTTTTTTCACGACTCTCGGTACAGAGCTATATCGCCTCATCAAAGTCAAAGTCAAAGTCAATTATTTTTATTCATATTGGCTTAAAAATAGCACTTATAAATCGTCACATTCTTGTTTTTTAGTTAGTTGACGTCATAAAATTACTTAAAGCTAAGTTTACCACCGCCTCCAAAGCGCAACCGCGCATCCTTGCTGAAATCCTGAAATCACACACATACACACATTCACACATAGCTCGTCACATTAAAGAGAGACCTTTGACTAGACCGGGGCAATGAAAGCTAATAAATAATAAAAATAAGTGAATTATTGTGAGTTTAATGTTGTTAGTATGTTTTTTCAATACGTACCTACATATTCTTCTAAAATTACTACCACGAAGACGGGAAAGGTGCTACTGCCAATATTCCACTAATCTGGTAAAAATATTGATAATTTGGACTATGCAGAAGTGTCTGTTTGTTTGTATGTAAACTCTTTATTAAAGATACACACAAGAAAAATAAAAAAGATAGTGAAAAAAAATGGAAGGCGTACTTATCCCAAAACGGGATTTCTTCAAGATAGTATAGTGGTATAGTATTCAATTATTTTAATATTTTTTTATCAATTAGGTTCATTTTTGTTGGGCTCAAATCTACTGTCGTTGTCAAGGTGGATATTGCCTCTTTCTCTCTGAATTTGCACCTTACAAAATAAAATATGATTATTAATTAATGGATAAATATATTTTGCGATAAGTGTCTATTCCTAACCAGTCAGGTTATACACTTTTTTTTAAATTTCAACGGTCAACATAAAGATTTCTTGAAATTAATTTCATCGCCATTCGCATGATTAATCAATTCCGTATCGCATAATATATCAGCATAAAATAAAAATTAAAGCATGCTTCATATCAACAACATTAATTCCAATCAAAATTAAACACGCACTTACCTACCGTATGAGCCCCAATCACTCTTTTTTTTTTACAAGCAGAAGCCCCAATTAGGCAAGGCCGTTGTCTCGTATACAAAAATGTCGACGAGAAGTGACAATTTCCATGGTGGTCTTGGGGCCTTCGTAATCTGTCATCTGGCCTGTCAAATTACTAACGGCCAAGCGACCGAACGGCTACCGAACTTGCTACAGATAACACTACTCTATAGAGCAGGTAGTCTTGTAGATACATCAATGAATTTATCCGTAGTTTTATGCCTATGAGCCTCTGAGATTACCGAAATTTAATTTTAGTAATGTTACTGGCCGCTGTATTCCAAATTTAAACGTCAAGGTTTCACGCGGACTGACGTGTGTTAATACTTGACGTTAATTAAAAAATATTCTTTATTTTCTCTGTAATTAAAATGACATTCGATTTAAAAATCATTAAGTATATGTCATTCCTCGATGTAACATTTAAAAGGATATTCGATGTGCTTGATTAAAATTGAAATGAATGATTAATTAAAATAAGAATATAAATACTTAAAAAATTTACGAAGTCATTCAATTGACGGTTCTGCGTCAATATGTACAGTGCACAAAATAAAATGAATGAACGTAGGCGTACCCACAGCGAGACACCTGATTACTCTTTTTGTCTTTTTTACATGGAATGTTAATTAATTTTTGCTGTCAACCGTAGTCAAACAATATGTAATGATTAATTGTGTTTTTAAAACTGAGCGTACCTGGTTTTATCAAATTTATAAATATTTATAATTTACAGGCCAAAAAATTGATGTGATGATTATCTAGAACTTGTTAGAGATGGTTTATTTTTAATAAATATAAATAGTAATTATATCTATTAACAGATATAACAATTATTACACGTTTTTCTATCCTACTATAATATAATCCTGTTGTGAAAAAGATTGATTTAGGATTTTTTATGAAATTCGGATTATAAAATCAGTAATAATGCATAAGCAATTTTTATACCTACCAAAATTCTCAAGGGAGTAGGAAACGTATCGTAATTTCTTTGAAATCGTGTTTGCCTTGACTTGATCTATCTATCTATCTGTGCTTTTACACGACTGACCAAAAAAGAAGTGTTATGTTTTCAAGGTTCATGTATGTAAATAAATATGTATGTATGTAAGTTTCTTTATTTCACCATATGTCCTGAACTGCTGAATAGATTTTAATTCATTTAAATTAAAGAACATTGTTCTTGTCGGTGGAGTTTTTTCCATGTCTCCCTATCCTCAGCCATCGTTTTGACCTCCTTGTACGACACAACTTTTGCCTTCTCCTTTATTTGGTCTATATAAGCCCTTCTTGGCTTTTCTCTTCCTCTTCTAGCTTCTATTTTTTCTTCTATCAGATTTAAATGTGAGAGGTATTTAAGGATTCCTTGCATTCCTCCGATGTAGGCTATGTAAGTTCTCATCGTGTTTTTATTTTTTAATATTTAGCTTGTTATATCATAGAATTTTATACGTTTAATTTCGAGGTACTAATACTTACACAGAAACATCACAAATATACGACTGCTATTGATTTTCATTGACACGAATAATAACAAAATGATCCGAATGAAGAGTAATTCCAGCGATTGTATTGCAATCAAGTGGCTTTTAATGACGCCAATAACTCAACACTTATTGAAATAAATGGTTGTATGGACAATCGTAATTATTGTGATATGTATCTTTTGTCTTTATCGACGTTTTAATATTTTCTATGAATATAAAAGCATTGACTATTATGTGAATTCTTTTTAAAACCAGATGCTTCCTGGGCTCGGAAATTCGGGAAATTCGGGAAAATATATCCTTCTTACTTAAATTCGCTACGTAAGTAGTAAATGATAGGTTAGTTCTAAGGACAGTAAATTTTTCATTGAAAAAATTTAATAGTTATAGGTACCTAATTAAAACAACAACAAAAAAAATGTGTTAATAAAGTGTTATTGATTGGCGCGTCTAAGCAGTAAAATCGACTCGAATGCCGTGATGGAAAATGGCATGACCGCGCGGCGATAAACATTGGCAACTAGTATAGTAATTTACCACCTAGTTAGTAGATACTAAAACTGAATATAGGTACTTACATAAGCTTAAGTCTGACTTGAAAGTACAAAGTCACAATGACTCTCTGACTCATTCAAGTGTAAAATGAATGATCCTAACTATCCATCAAAGCGCAACGCCGGTGCAAACTTGCAAGACCTGTAAATGCATTAATAAGCATTTGTTGTTATAGTAAATTCTACTCAGAAGTGTATCTTTACATTCAGAAGGCCGACACAGGCTAAAGTCACAGTGTCAGCTCAATAAAATGAGTTTCCAAACGTTAGTTATAAACGTGAACCCATTGGTATGGTAACGTAACGTCGTTATGGTAAGCTGATAGCTATGAAATTAAAGCGCTATTTTGGTTTATAGCAACACTCGATAGTGCTTTCAGTTTCTGAGTAAGGCCCCTGAATGTGGTGACGCGGCGGCGGCGGTGTGGTAGATGTGGTATCTAAATTGATATCTTATATTTATCTAAATGAATGTCGCAATACGCTAGTTGATATTAATATCTTTATTTAATAACATAACAAAATCAAATAAAACAATAAGTACAAAAAAAATAAAACAAGAAATAATTAAAGGCAAAAATGAGATTCCAATAGCGTTGCCGCGAGGCAGGGTGATGCATTCTTACGATTATTACCATACAGTAATAATTATTGGTGGAAATGATAAAATAAAGTAAATAGAAAAATATTTAATCTTAGAATCTTAGTGGCTGGATATAAAGTTTTAAAACTGTAAAAAAACAACAAATAAAATACTAACAAGGAAATAAAACACGAGTCTAAATCTTATAAAATATAACGTAGATGGGTCCGTTTTGTGTTATTCTATGCGTAGATGACTTTCTGATAATTTACTATATTCGTTAGTGCATTTCCCCTGTTGACGGCTGTCATTCATCTTACGTGATTGGATGCAGTGGAACTGTTAATTGCAATTGTGTGCAATAATGTATTCAGCAAACGATAACTACTTTCACAATTAACTTTTAACAATCAAAGTTATGGGCCTCATACAAAGGAGACGCAACTACTAAGTTCATGTAACTGAATGTAAAAGTTGTTGTTGTTAAAATAAACATTAAAAAAAAATCTTAGTACCTACATATGTATGAGAAGAGATTCATAATCTCTTCTATATTATTATATAGTGACATTACATTAACTATTAACTAAAAATGTAACCGTCCTGAAGCAACATTCACAAGACAATTTCTGAAACGATTTCTCGCTACACGATTTTTTTTTTATTAGTTTTGCTAATACATTTATTCCTAAAATAAATCGATATTGCAATAAATAATTATATTCAAAAGGCAGAAAATTACATTGGTTAAACGTGAAAATCTCCTGCCAGCTTATGGTGTAAGTTCAATAAAATAATAATAAGCAATAAATTACAACCATGAGCGGGCAACACTGTTCCATCTATCAATTGCATTGCAAACTTAACAAATGTGCACTTGGAGTCCTAGGAATCTGCTCACTCATAGCAGTGATTTCTTGCCATAACTCATCTTCAAATAATAGTTTGCACCCTATTTCTTACTTGTAATTTTTAGCGTGAGTATTATATGAAATTGACTGTATTTGAGTATTTATGCAAGTTAAATAAACGGATTGTCTTTCATTATTATACTTATCTCAGGGATTAAGAGATACAAAATTCCATATCATCACTATATTGTTATCTTAGTTGAGTCGAGGCCCTAATTATACCATGTCCATGGAAAATACGACATAAATCTTATTAGATCACGATTTCTTTTGTATTTTTCTTGAACATAGCTTTTTGTTCAGCTTATTATCACCTAATGCTAAATGTTAACTTTCAATACCACCCTCTTTGTGTACTGTCAAATCTTGTACTGTTATCATCCACTTCTTTCCGGTAACTTTGACCAAATCGTCGGTTCGTCTCGTCAGAGTTCTGCGACTTTACTCCAGTACCAAACAATTTACCCCAGAGCTTGCCTCTGTGGTGGCTTGTTTTTATATGAATTCTGCCATAAAAAAAATCTTACGTATTAATCCTTTTAAACTATTTGCATGACAAAATTCATAATAATCATCTTCTTCAGAGTCATTTATAACCAACTTAATTTTCAATTGTACTTTGTCAGTGTAGTAGGATTTATATTCACTTTGGAATTCTCTGGTCCAATCCACATCATGCTTACTACACAGCGAGGCGCAATTCCATCCACACTTTCATTAATTATTCAACTTAGATAAGACACTGCATTCTTAATGACTCTCGCTCGTGGTCATTCCTCATGTGAGCATTGCTTTATTTGTAAGTATCATTAAGTTCCGATGTTACGAGCTTTTGTTCGAGAGCTTTCAAACTATATGCATGCTGAGGACACTTCGAGATAAGCCGTCTCAAACTGCGTGTTTGTTCTTCAGGTTAATTATTTTTATTAAAAAGTGCACACATTTTATATATTACATTTTAGGATTCAGGATTTTGAATACTGGTAAGTAATTTAAACAACTATCTCTATATTCTAACAAGCTGATAGAATGAAAGTAGGTGGCTCCATATTTTCAGTAGAAGCAGTTTATCTGAGAACAGTATCGTTATCGATTATATTACCTTGAACTGAAACATTTCCTTTTTCAGGATTATCGCAATTTTTGGAAATTTTATAACTTACGATTTTTTAAATTGCGGATATTGTATAATATATTTTGAAATTGTGAAGTTTTTTGCATTAAGATTCCTTGATTTACAACAATATGTTACATTTTTATCAATCTAACATTACTCAATTGTTTTAATTTCATTTCATAGACAACTCTTTGTACTTCAATAACATCGATATGTAAAGGTATTTTTTTAAATTGTTTTTAGATCTGTAGTACCTAATAGAATATCAATATATAGTAGTAGTAGAAAGTACATAAAAATATACAAAGTACTATAATATAAACTATTTCAATACCTAAATTCCAAGTATCAGATAAAAGATAGATAAAGGGCAAAAAAATTATAACATTAAAAGTGAAATCCTCAGAGCTTTGATTGACCACAAATCAATATTAATGATCAGTACCAGCGGGTGTTCGGGTTTGTTGTACTATCTCTCTCACTTCTATAAGTTAAAAAGAGACAGGTTTTATTTGGACACTTCGCCCTTAAAGCGCTTTAAGTGCTAAACGAATAAAACCATTAATTACAAGCAATTCAATGTACATATTGAATTTATTCAAATGGTGATAAATGGCTGTTGTTGAAAACAAGAGGTGTTAAGACGAGAGTCGGTATAATGTCTGGAATGTGACTCATGCTTGATGTATTCAGTATAACGAGGTTTTTTATCATGGCAACACTAGCTTTTTGTTGCCTCTTCTTGAATGATCTATTAATAACGCTTATTTGATCTCATTGTTTCTGAGGCAGTTAAAGATTGGAATGGTTATTTTGAATACTATTATTTTTACTTGCATATTGTATACCGCAGAATGCCTCAGAACAGTACCAGACTATTTCTTTTCGATGTTTTCGTTGGTACGCATCTTCGGGAAGATAGTAGAGGAGTCAGATGCAGAGATACCTTGGATCAGATTTCTCTGCATTTGGCTGGACATTGAGAATCAGTTATATCCTTTGGTAACAATGTCATCCAGTCACAAAACTCGCCTGCCCAATGTGGTATTATTGACAAAGGGCAAATCTTTCTATTTCTGGGACATATTTAATTATAACAGCTTATTTTCTTCTATCAGCTTATTTTAAGCAGCCTTTTTATTTCATTTTAATATTCCTTTCTAATACTTGGTTGACTGGAAGAAATCCCTTTTTGGGTTAAGTCCGCCATTGTATGTCTCTATTGTTGTTTCACTATCTTTTGTATTTTTCTTATGTGTACTTATATATATGCAATAAAGAGTTTACAAACAAACAGCAGAAGTTTATATGCATTGATTCTATTTTTATTTTCTGAATCGAAATAGTTTTTTTCGTGATTATTTTTAAATTTTATATTCATTTACATTCAATCATAAATAATTCATACCAGTATTAAAAAAGTAAAACAAGCCACAAGCACTAATTTTAATTTAACAACTCTTTCTCACATACCTGGTAGGTACGTGTGGCGCCATCTGTTTATTCGTATAGACAAGACATTCCACTAATTTATTTATCAGCTTTTGGATGACAACTGTTTTTCGTAAGGAACTAAACAAAACGAAACAACATATGAACCATTTGAATTTTTGAGTCAAGTTTGTCTTTGCCATATCTTCAAACAAATTCACATATCAATATCAATGAACAGCAAAATTAGTTCCATAATTTTTGATATTATCAAATAAAAGGTGCTTTATAACCATCTTATTCTTTCCCTATTATCTCTTTGGAATAGGAACAAAGAATCCTGCGCTTATTAAGCCGAGTCTCGTTAGAGTGGCCACAAATCTCCACTGAACTCCGGGGTGACAAACACAAAAACCATAAAATTAAATTAATGCTCTGTGAACACTTCCCCTGGATAGTTGCCGCCGTTAAGGAAAACTTGAGGATTTCGCGGATTGCTATTATGAAGATTAACACCTTTTGTATTATTGGTTGATAGTGTGTGTGTAACCTACTTGTAAAGTATACCTAACTATAACTTGTGCTCGTATTTCTTCTTCGTATGCTCATGACAGTGGTGGTCAGGCATGCTGTTTGGTGACGCGCAGCACTGTAGCTAGTGATGTGCCGTTCCCGAAATTTTCAAAGAAATAGCAGTTTCTTGAAAATTTCACGGAAACTTCTCCAGAACGGAAAATTCCTGAGAAATTCCTGAGAATTTTCGGAAATTTTCAAACGAAGAAATTTTCGGAAACAGGAAATTTTGGCACATCGCTAACTGTAGCTGTCTATTTCTCTCGAACTGATGCTTGGTGGGCGTTTTCATTTAGAGATGCGTTTTATTCTGGTACATTTAGGGATTGTGCGCGTATCAGGTATAGTACCAAAGTATCTGGTTACAGATGTATTGATTATCCCTAAATTAGTCTAATCCTAGCCTTTAAATAGAGAAAAATATCGCGAAACTTTGAAAACTGGAATAAGATTATTGGAGGAATTGAGATTTAGATATAGAGACAGTTGCTAGCCCATCTCTCTCTTTAGTCGTATTTCCTCATGACTGAGGGTCGTGGTCATTATATGGAATGAAACACACACAACGACTCTCTTGGCAATGTTAATGGAGTGGTTTGCCATTGCCTTCTCCATTTCACACACTAGCTGATAATCATCAACCAGAGTGCAGGTTTCCTCACGATGTTTTCCTTCACCGGAAGCAAGTGGTGGTCGATGAAAACTAACATAGGTACATGAGTCAGATTGGTATACAAACTCACGTAGCACGGGCAGGATTCGAACCTGGGACCTTTGCAGCCACAGGCGGGCGCCTTAACCACTCGGCCACCACCGCTTCGCTAGCCCATAGCATATGCGAAATATCTCCAATAGTAAGCCCTTTCCCTTAATTGACTTTTACAATCTGCGCTGAAAGAGAAGCAGCTGGCACATTCTATGTTTTTTCTTCACTATCAGACCAGCAAGGTAATATCATATGTCTTAATATTGTAGTTAGTTCATAAGTACTAGTGCAAGTAGATAATATCTATTAATAATCTAAAATACCTACCTTTGCATAAGCAAGTACTTCAATTTCAAATATAAATGCTATTTTCTCAAAGCCAATAACAGAGTCGATATTATTCTGGGATGGCGTCGATTGTTATAAAAACTTCCAAATCAATGTTGAACTTTTAAATGGAAAAGTGCCCGTTCAACTTTGTTCATTAAAAACTGTTGAGTTGAGAAAGAAGAGCAACATAATTTAGGAAAAGACGTAATAAGAAAAGTATAGGAGCCTACACTTATACAAATATTGCAACTAATAATTTATTAGAGTTTGTGTGGTTACTGAGTTTGCTGTCTGCTAGCGCCATCTAGTGGCGAATAGCAAGCATTTGTGTTGTGCTACGGGATTAAAATATTTTGTTTGATTTGACATAGTTGTTCTACACTGTTTAATCATTATTTTTATCGAAGATACTTATTTGACGTCTTATTTAGGTGAAGAAGTCAACTCAATACGCCACCTCGAGGGCTTGGGTTCATAATCCCAGCAGAAGCAAATATTTTTTTGGGATTCTTTGTTGTGTGCATATTTCTGTCCACCCGTATAAAAAGCTTAAAAAAATAACATATTATTATTACTTCTTGGGATTTTGATGAATAAATCTCGCCTTTTTTATCAAGTTTAAAGGGAAATAACATGCATCGGTGTGATATAGGGTTAGGTGTTATTTAAAAAAAATTGTCATTTTAACATCAGCAGTCTAACTGTAGGTTTGATTCCCGTAACACTATAAAGTGTTATGATGTGGACCTTCTAGACCGATCCCACTCCATTCTATCAGGCCTTATCAGCAGTGATAAGGCGGTTTCTAATTAATTAAAGACCTGCCCTAACCATTAAACATTTTACGAGCTTTTCGTAGTTTCTATCAATACGAGGCATTTTCTTCAATTACCTTCTGTTTACTCTGTTGTTAGAAAGATATTTGGTAAATGTATTTTATTTGTACCGAGTGAAAAAAAAAAAGTTGTTTATTTCAGGTATTTACTTAGAACAGATTTAGTTTTATTTGTTTATTCAAGACTAGAGCATCTTATAAGTCAATTATATTTACTACTTTCGTAATTTATGTTGTGAATTTATTATGAACCTTTGAAATACATTTTTTTTAACCTTAGTTATTGTATAATACTGGTATTATGGATCTATGATTCTAAGGATATCTAGATTATCTACCTACCTTTATTTTCTAACCATTAATAGTTAAGTTTTGGTGTAATAAAAATAGGTACTCACATAGGTACTTACATGAAAAACACTTTTTTGGGCAACGCTATTAAAATGGATATGAGAAATGTAATTGAAAAAATAATGGTTAATTACGTTTTTGATCCTTTAGTCATGAACGCCTAAGTACCTAAATATCTAGGTAAGGTAATTTTACAAAGCCATAAAAACGCACATTATAATTTTCTGAAAATAGGCAAGCTTATTTCATTTTACTGTCAACTTCCATTCTATGAAAGCTACATTCACAATGGTCCCACAATTTTAACACCGCGGAGAACAAACACACATCAAGATAGACATAGTATTTATGAGTAAGTGGTAAATGTAATACAATGTCTCCCACACAATTTGCGAATACATGAGATTTCCTTCCAGATAACCGAGTACTCTCTCTTAAAGAGTTCCCAAAACATTTTCTACACCTTTTACTATGAAGACATATACGTTTCGCGTTTTTGAACTCGCGATTTCGGCGTATTTACGTATTCACACATTACTCCTAGTAGTATGTTGGAGATGAGATACAGCGTAGTGTGTGTACTGAGTAAGCGTCAGCTTAACACGACCATTCTACATAGACCTGCTTCAGCCCCCGCGTGTCTACTAGAAGGAGAACGCAACGCGGATGACATATGCAAACAAGGAGATCGCATTCCGATGGTGATATACGATGTAGGCTTTCGGCAATATGTGTGCGTGTGTTGGTATGCCAGTCGCCTCTAGGCGCGCAATAGACGGGGGTGGCCAGCCCAAGAGGATGGGGTATAAAGGAAAACCATTTACATTTGAGCGATTCGTCCAATTTAAAATTCCTACAAGATAGCTTAGACACGGGTGCCATTCTTTTGAAGAGGCGAGCATCATGCAAGGGACATTCATGAAGAATTTTATTACACTTGTTTTGAATTTTGTTTTAGTAATATATTTTCAGTTTAGTTTCGGTACGTTAATGATAGACGGTGCGAAAAGGTCGCGGATAAAAAATGACCTAAATCGATTTCGGAGCGAAAGTGTCAGCGCCCGTAGAAGTTGCCGTTATGAATATGAATCTAGGGTACGGGAATCAGTCGGGGAACGTTCCATCAAAACGTCATAGGTCGCTCTCAGGACAAATTTGCCCGCTTGCCCACGTCCCGCGTTTTACGAGCCACGCCAACGAAGATTCAGCACCCAAGGGAGACATTCGGCCTCCAAAAACTTTACCCGTTACAAATTTGTTTTTTTTTTGCCTTATCTGCTCCCCGCGCTTTTGCCAAACCTAATTCCGTATTCAAAAATATTTCTGCAAGTATTGTGCTCGTACGGAACGTTTTATGGCCAGTCATATAACGTTTTAAAAGTTTGCTAGTTTTGCCGCGTGACCGCCGTTCCGTTTTACTGTAGTGCTTTTGCTCACTGAATGATTTTATTTCCGTAATTATAGTTCTTTGATAAATGTGTGTCAACTTTTTGTTACCGTTTATTGTGATATATCGTTTGTTTGGAACGATAATCATAAAAACCTACTTTGAAAGATATCAACTTGAGCTCGCTTATTTCTGTTTATGACTAAAGTGGTTAGAATTATTGCTTTGTAGACGAAAATCTTGAGACTTCTATAGTAAAAGAGTACGTAGCATATTGTGGGGCGTATGACGTAATAATGTTTTGATTAATTCATTCATCGACAAAATTAAGTTTTTATCTACATAGCCAAATAGGTAAGTAGTAAGTACTGAAAACAAAAATTCGAAGGCACTTTTCCCAAAGACTGTCAAGACATTAGCTAATCAAATTTAGCTGCTGAATTATGCGCAAACAATCCGACATTTCGTCAGCGAATCAGAATCTAATCAGTCGAACACGAAGACAATGCATGTTAACCTTATTTTGCATTCATGGAAATACGCCGATGGGCCATATGGGCCATAAACCACGTGAAGGCGCCTTGTATCGCCAATCATATTTTGAAACTATTTACTATCTTATTTCTTATTATAAATGTGAAAGTTTTTGTGTTTATGACTTGCGACTAGTGTGTTAACGATAGTTTTAAGTGATAATTTTCTATCTTTTACAGTTTTCTTTTTGATCAATGATTGTTTAGATAGTAAAAGACGAAGGTGTAGGCACAAACAAGTTTGTTTTTTTTTTTACTTTGATACAATTTTACTGAATAATTTATAGAAATAATAACTTTTACAAATCACAAATTTAGTAGAAAGAAGAGATATTAAAATCGAAATTAGGTAACTAAGTTTGTTAATATAAAACCAGGCAAAACAATGGTAACTATTAATAAAAGAAAAAGCGGTGGTGGCCGAGTGATAGGGCGTCCGCCTGTGGCTGCAATGGTCCCAGGTTCAAATCCTGCCCGTGCTACATGAGTTTGTATACCAATCTGATTCATGTATCGGGCACCACTTGCTTCCGGTGAAGGAAAACATCGTGAGGACACCTGCACACACTAGCTGATGATTATCAGCTAGTGTGTGAAATGGAGAAGGCAATAGCAAACCACTCCATTTATATTGCCAAGATAGTCGTTGTGTGTTTCATTCCATATAATGACCACGACCTTCAGTCATGACGAATACGACTAAGGGGGAGGAATGACAGAAAAAAAGTTTTAAAGAAGACAGACAGACACAGTAATCATGTCGAGAGTTATAATTTTTACACGACTGACCAAAAAAGGAGTGTTATGTTTTCAGGGTTTATGTATGTAAGTAAGTATGTATGTATGTATGTAAGTTTCTTTATTCCACCATAAGTCCTGAACGGCTTAACAGATTTTGATATGAGAGGTATTTTTAGATTCCTTGCATTCCTCCGAGTGACATAGGCTATATGACGTCATCATAAAAACAAAATGGCGGATTATATATGCGATAAATAGCAGACCAAAAAAATAAAATTTTATTAATTTTATCGAGTGGGGTATCAAATTGAAGAGCTTTAAAAGGCGATTTAAAAAATGTATATAACTTATATATTTGTATGTGCTTTTTGAGTAAAAACTTGTCAGTCGTGTTTTTTATTTTTAATAATTGGCCTCGGACCCTTCTGACCCACAGGTTTTGACCCAGTCTCTAAAAAAGTACCCGTATGACCCGCTTCTCCTTTTCATGTCCTTTTTGACCCGTTTTTCTAACAGGTACAGTCACTGACAAAATTAAAGTAATAAGAAAATAATTAGATTTAAAAAACAAGTTATGTTCGTAACAGGATGAGTTGCAATGTACATATATCTACTACTAATTGTTTCAAAAAAGGTTGAGTGAATATACCCAAGCTCTCAAATATGATTCTTATCAATGAGTAGGTAGAGTATTGTCAAAGTGGTCAAAAGGGTAGGGTTCTGTTGGTGAAATAAAACCAGATAAGGATTATAAAATATAATATTTATATTAGTATTTTGAGTGATACTTGATGCCTGGAAAGGGGTGGGGTACGAATGCCCTTGATTCGAATGATGACCTTTAATTGTCGTCATATGAGTATAACAATAGATATTGTCAATTGGTTATCTCGGGTACTTTTTTGCTACCTGGCTTCTGGTACCGATAGAAACCGGACCATTGTTACAAATCAAATGCAGGTGCAGATAACAGGCAGGCAGTCCTTTGTTTCAAATTAGTGGTACCCATACCATAATAATAATAAATAATACCCATACCATACCTTTATAAAAATATAAAAATACTTTGATGTCTCGAGAACACATCACATTCCTAATGCATATAAATAATATTAATTTCAATGCCAAACACTTTTTGTGATCACTGTACATTTTATGAATTTCCTTTGTTTCGTACGAGCGGGTCGGATGGATACCAAATAAATAATTAATTTAATATTAAAAATTGTTCTGACCCGAAGTGGGTCGTATGGGCACTTGAAAACGGGTCATAAGGGTACTTATATTCAGCGGGTCAAAAAATGCGGGTCAGAAGGGTCCGAGGCCTAATAATTAGCTTGTTAAGTTTTTGATTCTAAAAACTAAATACGCAAGTAAGAACCCTCCCACAAATAAAATCGGCTGTGAGTAGTCGACGCGCGTGATATTTCCACGGCATACGCGATTGGATCCCGATATTTCAATTTTAAGCAGCAATCATGATGTAGGTATGATTTCTATTTGCTATTTTTAGATTGGCAGTGAGGTCTGAATATTTTTATTTAAAATTGTTATTTACTTTTTTTGTTTAAGTGCTTTTTAAACAAGCTTATGTATACCAGTTAACCGTGTCACTGACTCATGTGTAAAAATATATATTTAAGTAAGTATTTATTTTATGAATATAATTTACAATATAACTTTTTCTACGCATTTACGACTTAGAGAAATTAATTTAAAAGTAAGTATCAATAAATCAAGTCTCTCTACAAGATATTATTCAAACTATGTAACTAAAAAATAACGTTAAATTTTATTATTATTTAATTCTTAATAACATTAATTTTAATTAGAAAACTCAGCTCCATTAATTTATAAGAAAATATCTGTTAAATTTAACGTTAAAAAAATAATTATCATAAATACCTGTCTATCTAATAAATTCATTTCTCTATCACAAAAACAAGAAAAACCACTCGCGCGCACAGATAAACTAATCTAAATTCAGATAAAATATTGTAATGAACTTGTTGAACGATTATTAAGCCAATAATTACAGTTGTCAATGTTGCTCTCTAAAACCTTTGAGACATTAGCATTATGTAAATCGGCAGGGTTATAGCCTTCGAGATTTAAGCACCAATCAATTATAATAACCAACACATTTGTACGCCTAGCTTATCTGTGCCATTAATTTGCACTATTCAAAATATTATGCCACTTGATAAAAGGCTGGGCTTACTGTTTATATCTATTTAAATGCAAAATTTAAGCTCTGTGTGGCATTGAAGTACAGTGTATATCAAATCACGAATAATATTGAAACTGTTATAATGTATTTTGTTTACTATTTATGTTTTGTTGAATCGGAAATATAAAATACACTTGATAAGGAATTTCAGAAAGCAATCTAATGAAAATACGAGTACCTATAGGTAGTGGTTCATTTTTAAATAAAAATATATAAAGTTAATGTAACATATACCTATTGCGTTATTATTTGATACACAGAATAATAACCTTCTTCGTCATAAAGTTAACAATGAAAATAAAATAAATCATCAAAATCTGAACAGAACATTGCATTAAAATGAACTAAAATCAAATTCATCATCGATCATTTTAAAATTTATCTAACCGTTCACCATGTTTTAATCAAATTAATAGTTAAGCATATTTTTTGTAATTTAAAAAATGAGTCAAAAAGTAATATCCAAGCTCAAATTTGCTGTCTAAGTAGTATTATCATCTGAATGCAAAATCAATTCAGAATTTGCTCAGCCATTTGTCCGTAACTACGCGAGCTTGGCCGATTTTATTATCAAGGGGTTCAGGCTGTTTGAATAGGCAATTTGCTCTATGCTACATTATTTAGATGTTCTCTAAGTGTTGCCAAGAACGGAATCAGGCTGCTTAAGTAGTTGTTGATTTTAGTATGGGTAATATTGTACATCGATGCTTGGGATATCTACTGTTTTTTTTTTTTTTTTTTTTTTATAACAGTGCGGCAAACGAGCAAGCGGGTCACCTGATGGTAAGTAATCATCGCTGCCCATGGACAACCACAACACCAGGGGTATCGTAGGAGTGTTGCCGGCCTTTTAAGAAGACGTAGGCTCGTTTTACTGCAGATAAGTTTTAGCTTTTTTTTTCTGAAGAAAAATTAGAAAGAGAAGGAAAAGCTCTACATAGACCTCTATGTTATGATACACGGTAAATTTGCATAGGTCAAATAGGTTTTAATCCTAACTAATATTATAAATGCAAAAGTGAGTTTGTTTGTTTGTTTTTGTTTTGTTTGTTTGTTTGTTTGTTACCTCTTCACGCTTTATCTACTGAACCAATCTTCCTGAAATTTCGCATACACATAGCTGGAAGTACGGAGAAGGACAAAGGGTACCTTTCATCCCGGGAAAAAGCACTGTTCCCGTGGAAAATTCACGCGAGCGAAGCCGCGGGCGAAAGCTAGTTAAATAATAAATATGACTTGATACACATACCAACTTAGTGGACACGAGAAATATCTAATATAATAGTCTTGTTAAATTATTCAATGGTGAAAACTTCATAGATCTGACAAGATTAACAGTAATTCAAGGGTTGGACGACCATAACTGATATTCAGGTATGATGCTTCATCTCTGAAGTCTACACCTTACATTCCTGACATACCAAATAATAAATTCCACAATAAATACAGACAATAAAATAATTTAAACAAATGCAGCGTTCAATGTGAAACCTAAAAGCCATTATGTGAAATTGACTGCAATTTCCCCGATATCCGTTAAACGATTTGCAAAATACCATTTTCTCATACATCATAATTCTTAAGCACACAATAAAATTGCGACTTCTTCCTAATGTTTTACATATTTGCACAATTACCCGAATGATTTCAAAGAACTATTGAGGGCTTGTCAATAAATAATACTTACTATATCAATTTACCTTTAAGTTGAAGTTATACAGAATTACAATGCCTATAATAATCCTAACTAATATTATAAATGCGAAAATGAGTTTGATTGTTTGCTTATTTGTTTGTTTGTTACCTCTTCACGCATTATCTACTGAACCAATCTTCCTGAAATTTCGCATACACATAGCTGGAAGTACGGAGAAGGACATAGGGTAACTTTCATCCCGGGAAAAAGCACTGTTCCTGTGGGAAATTCACGCGGGCGATGCCGCGGGCTAAAGCTAGTACTTAATATAAATACAGTACCACATACAATAAAATCCTAAGTTTATTTTGAAAATTATTTTTACATTTTTTTTTGATTAGATACATTTATGTTTTAAATATTTTTATCTATAATATAAGTGCCTAAATGTAGGAATATAGTCTACATAAGTGATATACCTAATCGTTAAATTACTATCTTCTTTCAGTGAAGGAAATGGTTTCAGTTCTCATGAATGTAAAATGTTTCCACAACAAAAAATAATCCGATTTATTTAGACTGCATCGGGATGGTAGTCGTTAAGTGATGTCTTTAGGCCACTAAAAAATAATCTGAAAATATCGTAAGATGATATTTTCCGCTACAAAAAAATTAACAAAGAACCATGATAGTGTCATTGCTACAAATTAACCGCACACTGAAACTAATAACGTTGAAAATAACCCTCACGGTCTACGTCTAATCCAAAACATTAAGTATGACACACGAACCCTCTAATACAAAGAAAGTTGAAAAATCTAACGACCCTGAGACACGCATAACTCGGCCGAATTAAAAGTTCACTGCAGTCATAAAAACAGAAGCCTGCCTTTGATTTGGTTGTAATGATGTTGTAACGAATAGCACGACTCGAATAGGTTTTATAGTTTTCAAGCTGTAGCTTGTTTTTATGGTTCCGCACTGTGAGGGTTTTAACAGAACCCTACTTACAACCTTACCTGTAGCGACTGTAGCACTCTCTGTAAATTTTTGAAGCTTCGTTTACACGAACTGAGGAAAGTATTCAATTTTATTCTAACGTGCATCATAAGCACATGCTCATCAAAAAATATATTTTTACAAAATCCTAACTAATATTATAAATGCGAAAGTGAGTTTATTTGTTTGTTACCTCTTTCCATTTATCTTTTCAATCAATCTTTCTGAAATTTCGCATACACATAAGTAGTTAGAAGTACTTACTGAGAAAGACGTAGGAAATTCAGGCGGGCGAAGCCGCAGGCTTAAGCTAGTTAATTAAAATAAAGAAAATAAAAAAATTACAAAAGAAACTAGTATATCTTTATATCGTTCTTTTAACTAAACCTTTATCAAAAACATTACTAGTTAATTTATAATAATAATATACATAATTGAATTTCAAAAGAGTTATTTAGTAGATGTAAATAGTTCTCAATTCTAAACATATTTTCGATTGAGTGCGTGTTTAAAACTCCAAAAGACATTAGACCAAAACCAAAACAGAAATCACGACAGACCTGCTCAAAGGCCATTACAACCCATTAAAGGCCTTAACAAACAACTTTTCCGTAAGAAAAAATTGCCATAAGTAGATAGCAATTACAAAATGGCCTTAATATGCCTATTACCTATTCACAAACGAGGAATAATTCTAATACGACATTGATTAGCTCGTAGTCATGAAAATCGAGGTGCACGTATATAATGACAATTTAAAGACGTAAAGGTCGATTTTATTATCATGTTGTATGATTCTTGTGGAACTATTAACCCTTATGACAATAGCGTAATGATGCCACTGCACGCGAACAATTTTTCTTATCGCTGTAGTGTAAGAAAGAATTGTTGTGATTTTTACAAGTTTTTTTTTATAATTTCCGTTTAATGTTCAGATGCATTTTTAACTATGTAACTTCTCTGCCATTTCTTTTCTATTGGATAAACTTACGTAAATATTTTTTTAAATATTTTAAGTCATCGTTTGAACTGTCTTTAATGATTTGATTTTACTTACAGTGGAATTTTGACACGTACAATTATAAAACTTCTGGGTATATACTCTACCACACTACGACCGCGATCTAGCTTCGAATTTTTATTTAAATTACAGAGTATTTCATTATTATGTTTTTTACATACATACATATTACTATCACGCCTTTTTCCTGCGGGGGTAGGCAGAGACTAGCGATTTCCACCTGCTATGATCCTTACAGATCTCTCTTGCTTCCTCTACACTCATCACTCTCTTCATACATGCTCTCCGGTTATGAGTGCTAATAATATCTCCCTTTTAAGGGGGTCCGCAATCTGGTTGGAGTGCGTTCTTCGAGGTCGACCCTGACCAACTCTTCCATTCACCTCTGCATTATAAATACCTTTCGTCAATCTCTTTTCATCCATCCTCTCAACATGCCCAAACCATCTTAACATTCCTTTTTCAATTTTGGTCACTACATCCTCTTTTATTCCACACATTTCTCTAACATCAATATTTTTAATTCGATCTTTCAAACTTACACCACACTTCTTAATGCTATTTTTTTTTTAGTTTTATTAATAAGTTTGTAACATTTTGACAAATAGTAGGCACTACAAATAGAACTACAATTATACATCTGCGAATTACTCATTTAATATTGATCGAACTTCTCTGTCTTGATCGACCAATATAAAATAGGGTAACTTCATATTTTTTATACATCCACTCAATAAGAAAACATGTTCACATGAGCTAAGTAACTAGGGGGTGGTTCACTAATTTATTAACATCTAATGATGACCCACCACAGGAATTAACCTCTCCTATATTGCTTTCATCGTGCATATTAGATAGATGGACTCATAGTTCTTGATACTTGCGCAGATTTTTGAAGGTATTTGAGTTTTTCCCCCGAATTTATTGGGCTATTTTATTCATTTTTGTATGTGTGTGTGTTTGTAGCATCAAATAAACGATATCTATTTGTATGTGATAACTATGGACAAAAAGTTCAAATTTTTCTCTTTATTTGACTACTAAGCAGAAGTGTATTTACAACAGAATATTGAATCTGAAGCTTATGTACTAAAGTCGGGTATGATTGAACCTTATGAAGAAAAAATATTTGTTTTATGCTTCGATATGCATAACAATTTATAAAAATAATTAAAAACATCATAATCATCAGCCAATTTAATATCCCCAGTATCCCCACTGCTGGTCCACTGACCTTAATTAAAAACATTACTTTTTATTAACCATCATTTGTCTTGATTTTGTTTATTTTAAACCTACATAGAACTTCGGTTTCTACTATAAAGAGAATAAAAATAAAAGTATCAAATCTATTTGATGCATCTCTACCAGATTGTACGTCACGGTAACTCATAATAGGCTTGAAATTTTCTTATAGCTTAACTTTTACATAGATTTTCTTGGACCGGGGGTGGCTATGGGGTACGTATATAGGGCTATTACTTCTAATCTAAATTGATGGGGCGTCCAAAACCGGGAATATTTTCATAACATTAGTAATTTGTGGCGTAAAATAATATAATGATCTTAAGTTGATTACTTAAGGCTTTTTAGGAGGGTTAGGTCACTATTTAGTTAATGTTTGTGTTGCGGACAGCGCACAACAAATCCAAACCATTCAGCGCGTCCCTATATTCCCGACACGCCCTTCCTGAATTGTGTGGCTCCCCAGCTGTCGAGCCACCGGCTTTCACGACGACACGGACTGTAATCTTAGGTGGTGCGCCTCACTGACCAACCACAGTACCAGGAAACTTTACCACGGCACTCAAATAAGAACACTTTTTTCCTTTTCTTCCTTTTATTGCACTTCACAACACACGAACGACGGCGCTATACAAACGTGTCCCGTTTATATAGCCTCGTCGGCCGCCTAGTGGTGGGAGATATCAAAACCCCTCCCCCCACCATTCGGCTTACATTTTTCACAACTACCCTCTATATACAATATTAGGCCTCGACCCCGTGCTATGTTTACATACTTAACTTCTTCCTGTTTCAGACCGGGATAGCTAATTATCCCAGTCCCAAACCGGGATAGCACATACTCCTAACCGGCTGGGGAATAAAAGTCACCAATTTCAAACTTTTATTTGTAAACATTACATACTATATACATTTCATAGGGGCGGGCCATTTTATATTCAGTTATCTATCTTTCTACTTTATATATGGGCTTAACTAGCCTAATAACATAATCTAATTTGGGCAAAGCCTTTATTTACATTAAAATATATAAGAAAAACTCTAAGTCTAAAGGCACCCTATCGGAAGTTTACCGTAACGAGACCACGGGTAGTTAAACATTAGCTACATTAAATTTATCAATTCGGCTGTCCGTAACAGTCTCTCCCCGTCGAAGGCTCCCTGCCGCAGACCTCCTCAGTAATCGGCAGGACAGCCAGGTTTCCCGCAGGACGCCGGAACACACCGCTTGCCGTCCTCACTGTGCAATTGCGAACCTCACCATCGGGGCCGGGATGAACTGCTATGACAATCCCTCTTGGCCAAAGATTTCGGGGTAGACTCTTGTCTACCACCACCACCAAATCGTCCACCGCTATTCTCCTTTGTTGTCTGTTGGGTGCATCATTGCGGGGTACTAGTAGGGGTAAGTACTCGCGCACCCATCGCCGCCAAAACTCATCCGCCAGGCCTTGGGCAGCCCGCCATGTCTTGCGGTCCGCCGGCTCACACGGGCCTAGTGTAGGCAGACCCATGGAGCTTCCCAGTAGAAAATGATTAGGTGTTAGCGCTTCGGGGTCGTCTCTCGTTACAGGCACGTGGGTCAGGGGACGTGCGTTCACCGTGAACTCTACCTCGGCAAGCAAAGTTTGTAGAACTTCTTCTTTAGGATGTTTCTCCGTTAATACTATTTTCAGAGCTCGCTTTACTGTCTGAATCATCCTTTCCCATGCTCCCCCTTGCCAAGCTGCTCCCGGACTTATCGTTCGCCAAATTAGCTGGTGTATCGCCGTGTAATCTCTCAGCGCGGGTTCCCAATCCTTCATGGCAGACCTCAGCTCTTGGTCCGCTCCCTTGAAATTTGTTCCATTATCAGAGTACATGACGCGCGGCCATCCGCGTCGCGACGCCATCCTTCTCATAGCCATAATAGCTGAGTCCGTACTGAGTGAAGCGACTAATTCCATATGTATCGCTCTTGTAGTCAAACAAGTAAATAGCGCGCCCCATCGTTCTCAGTAGGCGTTCATACTTTGAAAATCGGTTCATATCTATGATGCACAATGCAGCCTTCTTGGCATGTAGCACGTACTCATCTGTGATATTCATTACTTGTTCATCTTCCTGCGGCCACTCAGACTCTGGTTTGTATAAAAAATGCGGACCAATAAACCATCTATCATCTGAGGTCTTCATATCAAAATTCAATCTTGTAGCGTCATCAGCCACATTATCCTCCGTAGACACCCATCTCCATTGTGACACTTCCGTACTCTCGTTAATTTCTGTCACTCTATTTGCCACAAAAGGTGTATACTTAATCTCTGGATTTCTTATCCATTGTAAAACTGTCCTGGAGTCGGACCAATACGTTATCTTTTCCGGCTTCCATCTATGTTCTTCTAACACGGACTTTGTGAGGCGCGTACCTATTAGCGCCCCCTGCAACTCTAATTTCGGAATAGTTTGCGACATCATAGGGCTCACTTTAGCTTTTGCGGCGGCCAGAGATACATGAATTCTCCCAGCATCGTCTTCTATTCGCCAAAATACGATCGCGGCGACCGCCGCTTCACTCGCATCCACAAAGGTGTGCAACTCTCTGTTCCTCACTCTCCCCGTGAAATAACCTCGGGGCAGACGCAATTCGCTTATCTCTCGCATTCCCTGCAGCCATCTCTGAAATAATTCAGCTTCTTCATGAGGTAAAGGGTCATCCCAATCCAACTTCATACGCCATAGACTCTGTAGTATGATTTTCGCGGTGATGACGTAATAACTTAAAAGGCCCAACGGGTCGAACGTCGACATTACTGCGCTCAACGCTTCTCTCTTAGTAGGTGGGCGCAAACATCTCTTGACGTCATCTGGGACTCGAGACATGGTGGTATTGAATCCCATTAAGTCGCTGCTCGATTCATAGCATAACCCAAGCGTGCGCTCTTGCTCAGCTGACTCCGTTAGGGGTTTCATAGCAGTCGCGTCACAGCTATCCTGTCGCATTCTGTCTCTAATCTTCAGGCTATTTGTAGCGCAGCCTGTCAACTCGAAACCTGCTAGACTGTGTATTCGTACCACATCTGTCACGACTCTCATAGCCTCATCCTCGTCATCGAAGCTCTCTACGTAATCGTCCATAAAAAATGACTGCGTTATGCTCTGTGCTGCGCGTGGGCATTCTTCTCTATGTTGTAAGGCGTTGTAATCTCTCACGCTATGCGCTAGGAACGGCGAGCTTTTCGCACCAAATATCATTGAAATCATCTTATACTTTGTGGGCGGTCCCTCTCTATCCTGTCCACGCCATAAGAACATTTGAGCCGCCCTGTCGTCGGGCTCAATCTTTATCCGTAAAAACATCTCTTTTATATCGAAGTGTACGGCGATTCTTCCTTCTCGAAACCGCCATAGAATTCCTGCCAAATTCCTTAGTAAGTCGGGGCCTTCCAATAATTCCGAATTCAAGCTTGTCTCGCCTGACAGTTTCGCTCGCGCGTCAAATACGAGGCGAATTTTCCCTGGCTTATTTGGGTTGATTACAGCGAAGTGTGGCAGGAACCACTGCTTAGGGTTTCCTTCTTCTGACCCATCTGCAGGTACAGCGTAACCTTTCTCCAGTAGGTTTTCGATCTGCGCTGTATACTTGTCTCGAAAATCGATAGATTTATCCATTTTTCTTTCTATCGTCTGCAGTCTCTTGAACGCCTGCGCGAAACTAGGCGGCATCTTAACATCGTCTCGTCGCCATGGCAATGCGACTTGGTATCGCCCATCTGTCAATTTCACACTCCTCTGGAAGCATTCAACTGCTCTCTGCTCTGATTGCGTCATAGGTTTTTCACATTTCCTAATACCTATCGCATCAATCGCGAAATGTTCGCGCACTAAATCATGTAGCGTGTCATCTATCTTTCTCACGCTCTGTATATGGCATACAATCTCGCCATCTCGCTCCCTGTTTCGCGGAGCCGAGCCATGGATTATCCATCCCAGTTTAGTCAGGGACGCAACCGGTTGTCCCCGACTTCCTTCGCGTAACCTCCTGGTCACGATCAATTCCCAAAAATCTGATCCTATTAAGATTTTCGGCTTCATTTTTCCTGTACATATTTCCTTAGCAATGTCCTGTAGGTGCGGACATTGCAAATGTCTCATCTCAATCTTTTGAGTATTCAACGATAAATCTTTCATCGTTCTTGCTCGTATATTGTGTGCGCCCTCCGTGGTGAGTATCTGTAGACTTACATATCGGCTGCCTGTTATCTCTGAGTGCGCATTTATGCTTCGCACCGCGAACGGGGCCGGCGGGCCCTCCGCTCCCAAATTATCAGCCAAATCCTCATCTATTATTGTAGTCGTGTGCAGAGCAACTACGCTCTGCTGCCAGAAAATGTGCGCAGAGCGAATCCGGACAAACGAAGCGGCGGGAAGAATTCTGTACCGGAACTTCACCGGAAAAAACCACCGGTAAAAAATAAGTACCGGGAAGAAATCTCCACGCGGCGCCACGTTTGCCCGACTAAAACCTAAATAACTTAACGCAGTCTGCTACCACCGTAGCTTATGAAGGGAGCTACAGGGCCCTATATGATAACCTAACCTATAAATTAATTACACTTAAAAAACACTTACCAAGCTAAATCTTCTTTCTCTTCGGATCCAAACTTGAGTGTCTTCGGGAAGGGGGAATTCCTAATCACCCTACCTAACCCTTGAGATCTCAATTCCCCAGGACAAATAAATAGATTTCTTCCCGTAGTTTCACTCGGGAACAGCCAGATGTGAACAGCCAGCCACGTTTCACCTCTCACAAGAAAAAGTCACCATGACGGGTACACAAACACAAAGTTCAATAGTTATTTAACAAACAGGAAATTCACAAACACAACTCAAGCTAATTAGCAATCAAAGAACGCGGAACCTCTCGCGTATTAAAAATCAAACCGATATCGCATAGGACAATTGCGACCGTCCGCGAGCCATTCGCGCTAGCAGTGTGAAAACCCCGAACGCCCTCTGGCGGCAGCAATGCGAAACGCCCGCGTTTAGTTTTACCCAATATATTACAAACATCCCCCCGTCCCGGTCTGAGAAGCAGACCGCTAGCTTACTCTACGGGAAGGCGGGCGAGAGAGGTCACACCTCTCCTTAAAATCGAACCGTCGACCAACACCTCAGCCACACGCGGAGTGCCATCTCCGCCAAGAATCAAACGTAATATGCGAGCTCGTCGCCAAAGCAATGAGGGCAAATTTGCCTCTTTTAACAATACTAAATCACCCTCCCTGGGAGGCTCAGTCCTGTCTGTCCACTTCACTCTTTGCTGCAGCAAATGCAAATATTCAAGCGACCAGCGACGCCAAAAGTCCTGGCTCATTTGCTGCAACATTTGAAAACGCGACAACCGATATACGCGTTCGTCCTTCCACGGGTATTCGGGCAGGGCATTCAAAGGCCCTCCCACCAAAAAATGACCAGGGGTGAGAGCTTCCAAGTCATTTGGATCTGGAGATAGCGGACAGAGAGGACGAGAGTTGAGGACCGCCTCAACTTTACAAAACACTGTGGCCAGCTCTTCAAAAGTTAGAGCCGTTTCTCCGATAATGCGGCGGAGGTGGGTCTTTGCGGATTTCACAGCCGCTTCAAAAATCCCTCCCCAATGGGGGCAACTTGGGGGACTAAACTTCCAGGTTATTCCCCTTTGGGCAGCAATTTGACTTAAACTAGTACAATTTTTATCAATAAACACAGAAACATCCTTAAGATAATTTACAGTTCCCTTATAGTTTGTGCCATTATCAGACCTAATAAGGGAAGGTAGACCTCGACGCGAAACAAAGCGATCCAACGCGGCGACGAAGGCCTCCGTAGTCAGAGCTGATACCACCTCCAAATGGACAGCCTTGGTGGCCAAACAAACAAATACACACAAATAGCCCTTCACAATACGGGCATTACGAAAGGGAGAAGCCTTGATCGAAAAGGGGCCGGCAAAATCGGTTCCAACGCCGTCAAACGGCCTCGACGGTCGGATTCGATCAGCGGGCAAATCACCCATCTGTGGTTGCATCGTGGATGCCTTCAACCTATAACATGCAATACATCGAAACAGAACGCTACGGATTGCTCTTCGGGCAGACAAAATCCAAAATTCTCGTTGCAAAATAGCCAACAAAGCATTGCACCCAGCATGGGCGTTACGAATGTGTCGATCAGACACCAAAAGCTGCACCAAGGGTCCGCCCTTGGGCAACAACAGAGGATGGCGAGTCTCATATGGAAGATCCGCCTTCCGGAGCCTGCCTCCAACCCGAAGAAGCCCATCCGAGTCGATGTACGGGTTCAAACGAGCGACCGCGCCCTTCAACTTAGCGCGTCCGTCGCGCAAGATACGAAGCTCTGACTCAAACCGTCCGGTCTGCACGACACGGACCCAATGCAACAATGCGCTCCGGCGCTCTTCTGCACCTGCAATCGGCTCCAACCGCTTTGCCTGTGGGTTTCTACAATTGTGTATGAAACGCTTAATCCAACTGGTAACACCCAGAAGCTTATCCAAGCTGCTATACCGAGCAAGTAGCCAATCCGGCTCCGACGTCGTCTCAGCGACTACAGCATGTACACGGAGCCCGGTCAAACTCAAAGAAGTAACATCTGTCTGACAGACAGGCCAAGAAGTTTCTGATCCCATCAGCCACTCTGGACCCCACCAGAGCGGGTGTGACACCAATTCTGGTGCCGTACAACCTCGGGAGGCACAGTCCGCTGGGTTAAGCTCTCCCGGCACATGTCTCCATGTTATATCAATTCCGATATTCTGGATTTGGGAAACCCGATTTCCCACAAAAACCTCCAAGGTATGTGGGGCCGCGCGCAACCATGCAAGCGCGACCTGGCTATCCGACCAGGCGAAGATGTCCCGTATCTCGACCGTGGCCGCCAGCTCACATGCAACGTGATGCAACAATTTAGAGAGAAGGTGAGCTCCACTCAACTCAAGCTTGGGAATAGTCAGCCTAGTCCTGATGGGGGCGACCTTGCTCTTCCCTAACAAAAGCGAGACATTGACCCGGCCATCGGCGTCAACTGTCCGCATATAGACTGACGCGGCGTAGCCTCGCTCCGACGCGTCACAAAAGCCATGCAGGCTGGCTCGATATTTCCCGGGGGCAATATTCGACGAGGCAAGGCAATCCGATTGACTTCCTTAATCGATGAAAACAACTCGAGCCAATCATCCAATGGAGAGCCAAACAGCGGCTCGTCCCACGAGACGCCCAAAGTCCAAAGTCTCTGAAGAAGACACTTTGCAGAGAATATCACTGGACTGATCCAACCCAATACGTCCGAGCCCAGGAGCAAGTCCACTGGGCCGGGATGAAAGACAAAGGGGTCGGCCAAATCCAGACCCGAAACCAAAGACAACACACCCGGCGGTATGTCTGTCGAGGGGTGCCAACCCGCAATGGTATCCATTACCATAGCCGAAGTCGTGATCCTCATTGTGGAGGACTTCAGCGACGAAAAGGTGACAAGTGTCTGGCCCGTCAGACACTTCACCTGTATGCCACCAACTCCAAGAAGTGGCACAGGCGAGTCTTCCACGACTAAACCTAACTGGCGTGCCACTCGAGTGGTAACCAAACTGCTTTGAGCCCCTGAGTCCAACAGAGCTCTCAAATTAATGGCTTCCCCCCTACGACCCCATACGCGGACCACCGCGGTGGGGAGCAGAACCGTCCGCGGCTCTGTCCCAGCAAGGGAGCAAGCTAGTTACGGGCTCCCCACTCTCTCCAAACCAGGGGCGCGCCACTGACCCGGATAATATGGCGGGCGAGTGCACATCCCCATCTGAGGGGGGGCATAACCCGCGGCCCGGCCATACATATGGTACGGCGGGTGGTACTCCAGCCGTGGGTACTCGTGCAGCGGCGGAGAAAACCGCTGCGGCTGCATGTGTTGGGTATTGGTAACCCGCGTGGAGGGGGGTGTCCCCACTCTCACGTCCGATCTAGGGCCCCCGCCCATGGGGGCCCTATCCGGGGCCTGGCCAGCTACATACTGGCCATGACCTTGGGGCGCGTGGTCCCGGTCCGCCAAGACCCGCGCAGGTACGCGACCCCCTCCCGAGGGGTGCGACGAGCGAAGCCGCGTCCTCCGTCCGGTGGTGGAGGGCTGCGCGCAGGAGCGCCCCCGCCCAGAGGGGACCCCTGCCTCAACATCCGGGTGCCATCCCCGTTGCGGTTCATGCAAAGCATCGCGTGGTGCCGCCCACGGCATGCACTGCATGGTATGGCACTGGGACAGTCACGTGCATAGTGACCGCCCAAACAATAAAAGCAAAGTTCATGCCGCTTTGCCATGCGGCGCCGATCTTGTACTGGCAGTCCCTGCCAGTCCCTGCATTGCAGCAGGCTGTGGCCCATCCGACCACATTGCAGGCAGTCCGCGTCCCTCGCGACTGCTGCCGTGTGTGCAACCCGCGCACCAGCTCCACGCGGTGGCGGTTGCCGTCCCTGTTGGGGCCTCCTCGCCATGAGGGTTCCAAGGGCCTACGTTCAGGCGCTCTGGATGGCGCTGAGTCCGTCATGGTATTCTCAGCAGCCCGTGCCTCAAACTCCAAAAACTTCACCAAGTCAGTGAATGTTGGTAGGGTGGTGCTGTCCCGCTCCGCATTCTCGCGCTCAAACCGCGAGCGGATGTCATTGGGTAATTTGCCCAATACAATGTGCACCAGCAAAAAGGACCATTGGTCCACCGGCAGCCCCAGTGTGCGGAGCGCGTTACAGGCCACTGTAACGGGCGTGAGCAACTGCAGGCGCAACTGTGCCCTGTTGGCCACCTTGGGCAGGGCCATCAACTGTGCGGCGTGCGCATCCGCTAACAAACGTAAGTTTTGGTAGCGGGAGTTCAATAACTCCCAAGCCGTATCGTACTGGTCGTCCTCCACCCGGAGGTGCTGGATGAGCGACCGCGCTTCATCCTCAAGAGTGGAGAGGAGGTAGGCCATCTTCTGGGCCTTCGACAAATCCTGTCGTGCTACGACCAGGGACTCAAACATATTTTTATATGCTACCCACTCCTCCATCCTACCCCCAAAGTGGGACAGCTGAAGGGTGGGGAGCCGACCAGTAACCGCTGGTCCTTCCTGTCTAACAGGTGTGCGAGGGCTGGTCCGCCAGCCTGTCTCGCCCTTATTGCGGTCACCGCCTCCGCGATATCATCGTGCAGACTCAGGATCTGGTCCATGTCCGCCATGTGACCTGCGTAGGCCTCCGGGGTAAGATCGGCTTCGGTAAGCGCCGCCATGGCCGCTTCCGCGCTAATCAATCGTGAGTGGAGGTGATCCGCTCTTAGCAGTATGGCGCCCTCCCTGTCCTTCCGGGACAGGAGTCCTCCGGCCGTCACAAACCATCTCAATTCGTTGGCGAGTGTCGCCCTAGCATTGGAGGCCTTCGCCATCGCGTCAAGTCACAAACAAAAAATAACAAAAGGTAAATAAAAAACAACAAAATCAAGCAACTACACGAAGAACCGCGGTAGGTATGAGAATGGCACAAACCCGGAACGCACGGTACAAACCGCAAACAAATACAAAAAAGGTTACAAATATTCTTATACAAACAAACTAAGAAAAATCTAATAATTTTTACAAACAATTAATTATTTTTTACAAACGAACAAATAGAGGGTAGATAAACTACGCTCTGCTACCAGAAAATGTGCAGAGCAACTACGCTCTGCTGCCAGAAAATGTGCGCAGAGCGAATCCGGACAAACGAAGCGGCGGGAAGAATTCTGTACCGGAACTTCACCGGGGAAAAAACCACCGGTAAAAAATAAGTACCGGGAAGAAATCTCCACGCGGCGCCACGTTTGCCCGACTAAAACCTAAATAACTTAACGCAGTCTGCTACCACCGTAGCTTATGAAGGGAGCTACAGGGCCCTATATGATAACCTAACCTATAAATTAATTACAATTGAACACTTACCAAATTAAATCTTCTTTCTCTTCGGATCCAAACTTGAGTGTCTTCGGGAAGGGGGAATTCCTAATCACCCTACCTAACCCTTGAGATCTCAATTCCCCAGGACAAATAAATAGATTTCTTCCCGTAGTTTCACTCGGGAACAGCCAGATGTGAACAGCCAGCCACGTTTCACCTCTCACAAGAAAAAGTCACCATGACGGGTACACAAACACAAAGTTCAATAGTTATTTAACAAACAGGAAATTCACAAACACAACTCAAGCTAATTAGCAATCAAAGAACGCGGAACCTCTCGCGTATTAAAAATCAAACCGATATCGCATAGGACAATTGCGACCGTCCGCGAGCCATTCGCGCTAGCAGTGTGAAAACCCCGAACGCCCTCTGGCGGCAGCAATGCGAAACGCCCGCGTTTAGTTTTACCCAATATATTACAAACAAGTCGAGCTTCCTTCGTCGCACAGGGCGTACGTCTGAATAACTCCCTTGGGACCCTTTAGTTGCACGGGACATATCTTTAATAATATTTGCTTATCTTCCGTGTTGAGCGATGCGACCGTCTCGGTATTGTCTGTGTTTGCCGTCTCGCGCTCACTGGGCAATCTGTGCAATAACTGGTGGTGGGGATATCTACACCCATTCATTCCGCATGCCTTTCGACTGCACTTGAAGCGCCTGTGTTTACTGTTGAAACACCTAAAACATATTCCTTCTTGTTTGGCCCACTTCCATCTTTCGTTTACATCCATAGCCTTTATTTTTGGACAGCTAGGCGTTGCATGTTTCTCATTGCAGCTCAAACACTCGACGTCTGTGTTGTATACGGTGGCCTCTTTCTTAGGTCCTCTGTATGGTGGTTTGAATTTCTTTGTCTCTGTGTTGGACGTCGTTGTACTCGTCTTCGGCGCGTTGTAAGCGTGTCGAAGTGCCCTGTCTGCCTCCTGCATTAAGAATCGAGCCAAAACTTCCATCTCGGAATCTGTAGTACTATTCGCTTCGGCATAGTCGCACCATCTCGCCTTTACGTGCGGGCTCAGTTTATCTACAATCTCTCGTGCCAACATCGGATTTTTTAAGTATCCCTTGTTGTCTATAGTACTCAATGTGCACACAATATTGTTTACTTTGATGGCGAAGCTGTTGAATTCGCTGGCCGTCGCGCCTGGGTTGCGCAACTTCCTTATCTCATCCAGCGTTCTGTCTATAATCACCTCTGGCCGCCCAAAACATTGCTCCAGCGTATTCATAATTACATCTGG
Organism: Ephestia elutella; assembly: GCA_018467065.1. Classification (NCBI taxonomy): domain Eukaryota; kingdom Metazoa; phylum Arthropoda; class Insecta; order Lepidoptera; family Pyralidae; genus Ephestia; species Ephestia elutella. Next base: position 11,783,141 of record CM031592.1, on the reverse strand, counting down.
ATCCGTTGCGGTAAACAGCAGTGACGAAACAGCTTCCTTTGCCTCTCCCCGCAAGCTAATCCGTAGCCTTGCGAGGTTCTCAGCTCTCGTGAACTTGAATAACTCTGTCGAGTCTCTCATAGCCGCCTTGTACGCCAACCAATCTAATGGCGCTCCGCTGAAGATCGGTAAGTCATGTGCCTGTCTGGGGACAGGCCGTTGTCGCGTCATCTTTTCCAAAACATCTGCCAATCGATCTATTCCCCTTTCACGGTGAGGCGTCGACCCTCTTTGTCTAACCTCTGTTTCATCCTTATCCCCCTCCCTGGTGAGGGCGGGCATGGCTCCCGTCTTTGAGAATCTTCCCTCACAGCCCCTCGTTCCAGATCCTCCCGTCCCGTCTGACGGACGTCTGACATGTACTGTGAAGTCGATGGCACGTCTGCTTGGCCCTTTGGCTGCCCGATCATACTCCGATGCAGCCACTCATCGATGCGCGCTTCCACGTTGCCTGCAGGTTCCGCAGGTAATGCCTGCTCTTCTTCCTCTCTTATGGAAATTACTTCCACGGCTAATCTTTTCTTCACGAGCTCTGCTTCAATCTCTAATTCCTTTTTCTTTAGCATCGCTAGACGCTCTTGCGCCTGCAACTCTGCTTGCGCGATGCGAGACACGATGCTCGACGCCCCTGACCGAATTGATGGTGCCCGAAGTGTCGTCGTGCCTCCTTGCCTTGTGTCTTCTTGTTGGGTTTGTTCTATCCCGCTTTCTGCGGGTAGCGGTAACTCTCTGGTGGTGGGGTGGATGTTAACATCCGTAACTGCCGATGGTGATGCTGGTGGTTCATCAAAGGTTAACCTCCTGGTCACTTCACTGTGGCTCTCTCGGCTCCTCCCGGCTTGCTGCTTCCTGGTTGTTGGCATCTTCGCACTTGCAAGCCCTAACACTAACACGCAGCCCTAACACTAACAATCCCAGTCGGGTATACTACCGCGGTGAACCCAACCGAGGATGGATGGTCGTGCAGGAAAGGAAAGGGAGGGACTACCCAATAGAGGGAATCACGCCGCTTCGGGTGCTCGGGTTACTGGAGGAACGCCAGTAACCTTCCGCAGTGCCCACTATGAGGCCCCGTCACGAACGCAACTCCTTATTGGCGTAGCGGGCTATTTCAATTCACCCCCCTGGTGGGAGATGATTGGCAGTGTCGCCCGGTCCACTACACCACCGCCCGGTGTTAAGTCGAGAGGCCTTGGGTTTGACACCGTTAGGTCCAAGTCCCCTCGAGCCCGCAGGGGATCCCGCAGTTAAAAGCCAAGTCCACGCTCCAAAACCCCAACGAAAAAGAAACCCACCCGCACCGGTCAAAGAAACAGGATAGAAATGTATCATAGAAACAACATACACGGTTGGTGCGGGTTGGTCGTTCGTGTGTTGTGCCCCGGCCCTCTTCTTTGTCCAAACTGCTTAGCCGCGCCTCTTCTGTGACCTTGATCAGCAATGCGCCAGCTTCTTCACAGGACCCTAGCCAGAAAAATCCGGCTCCGAAGGAACAAGGGAAATGTTGCGGACAGCGCACAACAAATCCAAACCATTCAGCGCGTCCCTATATTCCCGACACGCCCTTCCTGAATTGTGTGGCTCCCCAGCTGTCGAGCCACCGGCTTTCACGACGACACGGACTGTAATCTTAGGTGGTGCGCCTCACTGACCAACCACAGTACCAGGAAACTTTACCACGGCACTCAAATAAGAACACTTTTTTCCTTTTCTTCCTTTTATTGCACTTCACAACACACGAACGACGGCGCTATACAAACGTGTCCCGTTTATATAGCCTCGTCGGCCGCCTAGTGGTGGGAGATATCAAAACCCCTCCCCCCACCATTCGGCTTACATTTTTCACAACTACCCTCTATATACAATATTAGGCCTCGACCCCGTGCTATGTTTACATACTTAACTTCTTCCTGTTTCAGACCGGGATAGCTAATTATCCCAGTCCCAAACCGGGATAGCACATACTCCTAACCGGCTGGGGAATAAAAGTCACCAATTTCAAACTTTTATTTGTAAACATTACATACTATATACATTTCATAGGGGCGGGCCATTTTATATTCAGTTATCTATCTTTCTACTTTATATATGGGCTTAACTAGCCTAATAACATAATCTAATTTGGGCAAAGCCTTTATTTACATTAAAATATATAAGAAAAACTCTAAGTCTAAAGGCACCCTATCGGAAGTTTACCGTAACGAGACCACGGGTAGTTAAACATTAGCTACATTAAATTTATCAATTCGGCTGTCCGTAACAGTTTGACTTGATTGGATTACTTGATGCGGATTAAATATGGTGGTTGATGAGTTTCTTAACTAAATTAACTTTCTTTGTTATATATTTATTTTTACTTTATAACTGTACATATGAGTTACATTATTATAATAATGTGTCGTTTTATGTAGCTAATAAAAGGTTATCCAATGTAATGGGTCGATTGACACCATAAAGGATTGACACCACGGTGTAAATGGCATATGGATTCTTGGAACTTATGAATTGGCCGATTGGAACCACGTTCCATTCTATTTTCCTGTATTACAGGAGGTCTTACCTACCTATCTCAGGCACCAGTTCTCTTCACTTAGCTTAGGTCCTTTGCTTCCAATTGTATATCATCACATATATTTTATTTCCCATGTACTTCGCTAAAAACTCAAATATTGTAAATTAGCCTAACTTGGAGAGAAAAATAAACGATTTATTTTATTTACTCTAATAGTTCTAAATTGGCCAATTCAAAATTCAAGTCCTGCATGGACTCAATTAATACAACAACAATAATAAAATAAGTATAGTCAGTTTTTGAATCAGTTACATAATCAGGAGAATCATAAACGTTAATATAATAATTTTAACATCATAAATGAACAGACTAAATAAGCCGATTTAAATACTAATAAACACTATTAGAGGCAATCGTAGCAAAATAAATTACTAGGGTATAATGGTGGCTGGGCAGTAATCTTCGAAATCACAAATCAAGTTGTAAGCCGAACGCTTTCACGAACTCTGTAGGCGTTCGCAGTCGCTTCCAGCCATTACCTACAGAATATATACTTACGTACGAGCAGTTCGTTCAATATTACTATTTTCATAGTATATTTTTTTCTGAAAGATCTACGGAGTCTCAGAGCTGACAACTGGCGAGAGCTGATGCAAGACCGCAAAGAATGGCGTCATCTCTTTTCAGAGGCCATGATCCATTTTGGGTCAGCAGTGGGCAGTTGTAACTAATTCTTTTAAACTGTAGCATGGATAAGGCATTTCAAAAGGCAAAGTTTAACCACCATCAGGAGACCCGACCCCAAATAAAATGGAGGAAGGAGTGGACGAAGAAGAGGAGTCTTTACATTTCTTCTGGGGTAGATACTCCATAAGACTCCTCTTCGAAGCCTAGGCAAACTCAGGAGCAAGTAGAACATTCTAAAATAGTGACAAGTAACTAACTGAGCCTATGGAGGGCATTATTTTGAAATGGCGATAAAAGCCTTAATTGTTTCTGAGATCTTAATTCTAATTAAAGCTGCAAATCGGGATTCTTTTTACCATATAAATTTTGGCTTTAAAACTAATTTTGTTGTTTTTTTAATTTTTAATTAAATTTTCAGTTTTTTTGTTTTTGTTGTTTCTGTTGTATTCATTCATATCCTCTACACATTGATTCTCTATCCAACCTTTGAGCTAATCCACCTAGCGGTTGAGACCACATCAAGTACCTAGCAATCAAAAACATCCAAAAATTGATACAAGACAATTTTCGCCTAAATAATCTAATTTTATATTGCTGTATTATCTAGCAGTCCGTGTGTACGCAACGTTACAAATAGCTCGAAACTGTCAAAATAGCTAAAATATATGCCGTTTTATTAACACCGGACAACAATTGGAGGCAAAGTGTGGGATTCCTCGATTTTCTTGTTTATTTGACTGGAAACACGTGGGCCTGGTGACGAACCCGCGGTGGTCCAGGCTTGCCGCCAATTTATTGGACGTCAGTAAATAGTTCAGTAATGCACGGACCAGTTTATGTCATAATTATATGTTTATTGTAAGTAAATACGCATTCACATAGGCCAATATAAAGACAGATGAACCTGTCATGATTATAAAACTGCTTGTGTATGTCAAAGGTAGCTAGGTTATTTAATCGATATGTCGCTTTAAAAAAGTAATAGCTCGTATAAACCACTTATGTTTCTACATACCTACCTACATACTGAATAATGTTATCTCTACCAATGAAAACTGTTGCCTAAAAATACGGGTAATTATTTTTATCTATTCTAATACGAAGTTTCAAGTACTATTGCAAGAGCATACTTGTAACACTTAAATAAAAATTTAAAGTAAATGTAAGTATAATTAAACACTTATTTTTTATTTCAACGTCTTTAGTAACTAGAGTGCGTTTCATAGAATAATAATAAATTCTTTATTATTCTTCCCAGAATAGTTTCTTTGCTGCCATGTTGGTAGTAAAATTAATAATATTATAAACTTGTTCGAACTATTGCTTTATAGGTGTTAGGAATTGATAAGAAAATCCAAACTGCGGAACTTGGTGGGTGAATTAAACTATAATGCACTTCTTGAACTAAATTAGATACAATACTGCTTTTTATTACTAATTTTACACATGAACTTGAACTTATTTATAAAATCTTATTTAAATTAGTTTCACAATTGCGCATTGAAAAAAAATCATCATAAAAGTGACAACGACAAGAAGTAAGGTTATTTTTTCGCTCTTTATTTTTTTTTTTATTTGCTGCCAGTCCGATTGGCATTATAGGTTTATTGTACTTTTTTGGACATTACCAGCTGTTCCTGCGGCTTTGTACGAGCCTTGGCTTAAGATTCATAAAGTTGCCGTTGACAACAATCATGGCTATAAAAAAAACCTAATCATTCGAAACAAATTATAACATAATTAAATATAACTGCCAACATGACGGCAAAGAACTATTTGATAAAATGCACTCTAGTAAAGTTAAATAGCCTCAAGTGTTCTACGCCTTAATTTTCAAAGAACGATAGAGCAATTATTAGTATCAGTGGCTTCCAATTATAGTCGAGTGGACATCCTTGGCTAGTCATTAAGTGTGCCAATAAATTATTGATTGGTGCTGATTGTCTGCAGTAGGTAGTCGTTTGATGAATCTCGGCTGCTTTTAATGGACTATACGGCTAATTGTACAGTGTAATATTAGACTTTATCTTACTAATATCATAAATGCGAAAGTTTGGATATGAGTTTGTGAGGATGTTTGTTATTAAATCACGCAAAATCTACTGGATTGATTTCGATGAAATTTGGTGTACGGGTAGAAAAATACCGGAAATAGCACATAGGGTACTTTTTATCCCGAAATTCCACGGGGCGCGGCTACTTGTACATATTTTTTTCTCTCTCTCTCTCAGCCAAAAGACGTCCACTGCTGGACAAAGGCCTCCCCCAAGGATTTCCACAACGACTGGTCCTGCACTGCCCGCACCCATGCGCAACCCGCGACCTTCACCAGATCGTCGGTCTACCGAGTGGGAGGCCTGCCAACACTACGTTTTCCGGTTTGTGGCAATATTTTTTTACCAATCATAATTGTATTATTTACTTGTTACAAAATATTCTAAATATTTAGGCTTTACGGTTTGTTCGTTGCAGATAATAAAAAATGCAATTTTTACTAGGTAGCGTCCGGGGTGCCTCTGGCTCCACTTTCGATGAAATTATGGGGTAAAAAGTATGTAGGTATTATTCTGGGTTATACTCTCTTCGTATATCCCATCAAAAATTGTCTACTAGATTTTACAAAGAGGCGACTTACTTCCAAATGTTATTTAATCCTGCAAATATCATTGCCATTTTTGCAATTCCACGAGTATTTCCTGCTATTTTTAATTTGTGTTGCAAAATAATATACGTATTATACTTCGTACCTAACAATTAAGGAGTGAAGGATTGGAACTCACATCCAACCTGACTCTCTTAAAAACCAGAGAGAATAGGATGCTACTGGGCAAGCTCGCTACACCACTTCATCTCTATTTTCGGGCATGATTGTGGTCAAGAGCAAACCTATCTTATATAAAAAAGTCTTTTTTATCGCAATGAAACCAAAGCAGGATCTGTGGAAGCACAGTACTCTGTACAATTAGTACTCTCTAACAAATTGCCCAGTCCATCGTCATACTCTGTAAAGTGATTCAAATAGCGTCTAATTGTTCGCCAATGAGTCCAGGATCACGTGACAAATACAATCATTGTTTCAAGAACTAGATCGATTGTAGACTTCAGTCTATTAGAAATTTTCATAAATTAATGTGTACTAAACCGATATTGGTTCAGATTCCTGCCTGTACGTAAATATTAGGTCCAATGGTGGTCCTTTATAAGCATAGCGCGCAAGTCTGCGCGAGTTGATGAATAATCTATGGTGCCAGATATTGATTGTAATAAAATAAAAATAAAATAAATAATTGTTGTATTTGTTTATATAGAGTAATGTAACTTTTTTTTTTATAACAGGGTGACAAACGAGCAAGCGGGTCACCTGATGGTAAATAATCACCTCTGCCCATGGACAACCACAACACCAGGGGTATCGCAGGAGTGTTGCTGGCCTTTTAAAAAGACGTAGGCTCGTTTTTTGAAGGTTTCAATGTCGTATCGGTTCGGGAATACAGCCGCAGGAAGCTTATTCCACAGTTTGGTCATACGTGGCAAGATGTGCCTTTTAAAACGCACGGTGATTGACGACAGCCAGTCATACAGGTGGTTTGGGTGAAACTTTTGCTATTTCTATCAATTTTATTCAATTTGGAATCTATGAAGTACTTATTACTTCCATGATCTAAGATTCTTGACCAAACAATCATATTATACTGTACGTACATGCAGTAAATCAAGCTGCTATTCAGTTCAAAAGAACCAGTTACTATGAATGAATGAAGTTTATTTAATTGGTCTAACAAATGTAACCAAAACTGGAGCAACCTGGGAAATATAAATCCACTCTAACGTAGATATTATCATAGATTAGGAGCCATTCACATTATAATTCAAAGAGCAACATCTCCATTCAAGAGTAAATATTAAACCTGATCCGGCTATGTATAATATGGACCGTACAAGTCATAAACACATAAAATATTGTGGGTCTACCTTACTTGAACATTTATAGAGTTACCTACCTTTACTTATATACTCTGAATGAGTATTTTTCTTTTTTCAAATAGAGTTTTTTTTTTCTTTTTATCCTTTAATTTGTGTGACAAATGAAATAAATAAAATTCGTTTGCCGGAAATATGAAAGTCTCAGTCAGTCGGATCGCGGTTTTGAGCATCGTCACGCTTTTGAACTATAAGATTTGTAAATAGCTCTACACTGTTTGGTAATATAAGTACAATGGGCCACATGGAAAAGTATACCACTTTTTAAGTGGATCGTATTTTATATGGTATAAGTACTTTTCTATGTGGCCTACTGTACCCATTTAAACGCCTAGGTATACATTTTTGAGACACATTAAAAACTGTTGTTGAAAAATTGTTTGCCTTTTTATTGTTCTAAGGTTAAAATTAAATACTTATGTCGTTAACTTTAAAAGTAGTTTGTAAAATCAAGTTTCTACCTATCTAAGACAAAGTCGCCGCGCCCGCAGTAGCGTGTAGGCATGTTGTCACGTGTTGTGTTTTAATGAAATAATTCGTGGAGATTTACGTGATCGACAAGATAACCAGCATCTATGCGCGCGCGCAGAAGTGTGGGCTAAGAATGGGGGCATTGAGCGTTACATGTTATTTTTGAGTTCTTAATCTTTGAGATTTTGTTTGTGTGACTAAAATAATACGTGATTCCTTTTTAATTATGAAAAAATATCCATGTTCAAAGAAAGATGTTCTATGTTTTACTTACTAAATATTTAGCACTTTAATTGCAAGCTTACAATTTACTAGCTTCTGCTTGGAGCTTCGCTCTTATAAAATTTTATATTATAATTATTAATATTTACATATAAGCATATTAAGCGCAGTAATGTAGGCTACATTACAGCTTGAACAAATAGACCAATTTTTTTATATTAGTAGGACAATTTTCGTCAAAAATGAACCATGTTTTAAAAAAGCCATTTATTAATTCTTTCAAAAAACCACACTTTCATAAAGACAAAATTACCTAACCATTTCCTTTTTAGTTTCTTATAACATGCATATTGTACATCTTAAATATCAAGTTATATTATGAATTCGATGCACGCAACTAACTCCCGTGTATGATGCTACTTGTAATAAGCGCCCGCGCCGTGGGAACCCAGAAAATTATGCTAGAAAGCCTTTGTTTTCTAAAGTATCCACCGTACCCTACTTATTTATATTTTAAAAAGTTATACATCGTGTGATTGATCTATCAACTCACCGCACACTCCAAACTACTAGACAAAAGAATTTCCTCAAATTGGTTACTAGGCTAGAACGAAAGAGAAGGCGAGAAGAGAAGCAGCTGGCACATTCTATGTTATTTCTTTGCTCCCAGACCAGCATGAAATCAACTTAAGAAAATGGTATGAAAAAAAAGGTTTTAATAAGACTATGTAAGGTCGCCTTAGTAAAACATAATATCCAGTGAGGTTTTGAAATATTTTATTAATTTTCTGTGATACTTACAGTAAGGTTTTCTCTAGATTCGATAAAAAATAAATAATTAATTTTAACCTATTCTATTGACCGACTTTTCTTCTAGCATGGTGTCTGTATTTTTTTATCATTATTATCATCATTTTAGCCGCAGGAAGTTTACTGCTGGACATAGGCCTCTCCCATGAATTTCCAAAATGACCGCTTAGAAGCACCTGGGCGCCGATTCTACTAATAAAAACGTAGATGTCGTGTCTCAATTGTGTCTTAAAAGAGCCAAAGAAATTGAAATAAATTGACAAGATCTCTGTAAGACTTGTTTATTACGATTTCTTTGACTTTTGAGACACAACTTAGGCACGACATCTACGTTTGTAATTTGTAGAATCAAGGACCTGGTCGGTGAGTATCCAACGCTGTGCTCGCCGGTGCGTGGTCGCCATTCTAGAACCTTTTCTGCCCCATCAGCCATCGGTATTTCTTTATTATTTACCTACTAGCGCCCCGCCCGGCTTCGCTCGAGAGGTATATACATAATATGTAGCCTATGTCACTCAGGTATAATGTAGCTTTTTATTGGTAAAGGATTTTTGAAATCGGTTCAGAAGTTCCGAAGATTATCCCTACAAACAAACTCACGAAATAACAAATATTTCCTTTTTATAATAATGGTATCATAGTATGATTATATTAAATTACTGGCTAAAACCCAAGTTAAAACTTTGTAATATTTTCATTATCTAAGTTAACCCTCACATTTTAATTTCCTATATGTGGTACAAAGGATTCCTGATGTTTCAATTAAGGATTGTGCGGTTGCGTTGAACTCAGTTTAAAGTTTTAACATGTGATCAGTTAGAAGGTAGCGAAGGGTCGTTTGAAGTACCCTTTATGAGAATCCTGAAGTGCTTAATTGGGACGAGTGGATCGCAATTATCAAGTGAATCTTACTTGGAAGATGATCATATATTCAAATCATAAATTGAGCGAGCATATGAGTATCAATGGATTTGTGTATATTATGCACAACAAATTCTATCATGACCTAAGTTGAATGACTTTTACTATTACAAATAAACTAAACTTTTATAAATATAATATTTTGATTTCAACTTTTAACATAAGTTACTTATTTTCTTTCATCACACGAAATGAGATCATAGCACAGGTGGATAATAGTTAAAAAAATAAGTTATTAATTCAAATGAAATGAAATGTAATGTACGCAGGACCGGTCGTTGTGGAAATCCTTGGGGGAGGCCTTTGTCCAGCAGTGGACGTCTTTCGGCTGAGAGAGAGAGAACAAAGAATAAATGAAATTCTTCTTAGCGTGCCGACTCGGCGGGTCAAATTTGTGATGACCAATATGACGCCACAAATACAGCATTATCTGTTGCGTCATATAGGTCCTTAAGCATACAGGTAGTAGGGCACGCTTATGCTATGCCATAGTTTGATGAGCATGAGAATTAAAAATACTAAACTGGTCCACTTAAAACGTTCCTCTTTAATTTTGACCTCTTTTCCAAAAACCATAACACTTTAACTTCCTCCCACGCAAAACCATAGCCAATACTTGGTACTCGTACCAGTTTTTGTGCGTTGCATAATGTCAAAAGCGCAAAATGACACATGATCAAATATCAAGTGAATACTATAACAAAAGCTCCAATTATCAAAAAGGCCCACAAAACAGGTAAGAAACAATTTAGCCATTTACGGATGGAAAATCAAATACGCGACTTACAAAATATAAAATAACCACTGAGATATTCAGTCAGTCAATTCTATCTGTCAGCTTGATTTAGTAAAAACTTTGACATTGCGTCCAGTCCACATTATTCATTCTGAGTTTTTGACTATGTGCGTTACTGACTTTATAAACTTAGGCATTCTGTTTTTAAGACAATATGCGATCATCTGTCATTTTGCGCTTTAGACCTTATGCTCCTGGGAGGATTTCGTGCATCATAGAGCCAACAAACACGAAAATGTGCATTACTGACTTTATAAGCTTAGGCATTTTGTTTTCAAGACAATATGCGATCATCTGTCATTTTGCGCTTTAGACCTTATGCTCCTGGGAGGTTTTCGTGCATCATCGACCCAATAAACACGGAAACTAATGAGTCGTGCAGCAAGAACACTGGTATTAATGCTTCATGACGCTGTCTATTTAACTCGCTGAAATACTGGCTCGAAGCTCGCTCATTTTAATTTTTATTGTCCTTCGATTTTACTTTTAATTTTAGCCGTGCTGCGCTCGGAGGGTTACGATTGTTATTGATTGGTTATGATTGTTAATCTTTGAAGTTTGATGAACATGGAAATATTTAAGTATGACCACCAACTTTTAAGGAGGGTCTGAAACGCCAAAGAAAAAAATAAATTCAGATAGGTACTACAATACAATACGAAAAACATAAAGTAAACTTATAACTAAAATGACTTATAACTTCAACATCTTGAGGAAAAATAAATACTTAACTAATTATGTGTCTTATAGTTATTTAATTATAAGACACATGTTGTAAAGTGACGTCTTTAGAGAAAATGCAGCAGTGGAGTTTGTTGCGCCGCCCTCCACTTGCGCTTTGGAGGCGGTAGTATTCAACTAGGTAAGTATATTGACGACTTACAAAATTAGCCAATTACAAAATTTGTGTTATTTTAAAAGAAAATACCGAATACGCCAAAAGTATTATATTATAATATAATACTTTTGGCGTATTCGGTATTTTATTAAAAGGATATGACACTATTTAAAAATAATATGTCACTTAATATTCACAACGACGACGTACTCTCGGGACCAAGGAATACAATAATACTTGTTTACTGGATAAGCCCATATGAATTCATTACCAATAACCAAAAAAAAATCATTATTTTAATTATTACATGAAATTTTGCGGAATATTTATATTCGATCTTGTTGTTAATTGAAACAGAGAAGTTATTCAAAAATCAAAAATTTCTTATTGAAGCTTGGCGTTCAAAAACTAATTATTTAATCATAATATATTATGTCTCAAAGCTACAAACTACTAGAATTTCGGAAAGACCACTGCTGAGAAGAAATGCCGAAAGAAATTCCTGAAACAGTCTTGGTCGCCTAACATGCCTATTTATTAACTTTATACATGTGTACAGTCAAAAAATAAAATAAAATATAAGAAACAAATCTATACATATAATAAAACAGTAAAAATATTTTGTCTGTACATTTAGTATTTTTGACTAAAATGGATAGAGGGACACTTAAAATGAACAATAGAAAGCTAAAACAATTTTTTGGAATTTCTTGTCTGTCTGTCTGTCTGTCTGTATGTATGTACGCGTTTCACGCAAAAACTACTGGACGGATTTGTATGAAACTTTTTTTGTTGTATAGCTATTAAGCCTGGGCAACATATAGGCTATAATTGATTTTGAAAACTGGAACACCTGATGAAGAACCATAACAGAACAGCAAAACCATAAGAAATATGGAAATGGTACCTTAACAAACGTCGTTCAACCTGATGAGCATTTTCTGATGACGTATAAAAATTGAAGATCTGGAACATCTGATGAAAAGCTCCAAGAGACCAGCTACACTATAACATATATGGAGATGGCGCCTTAAGAAAAACCGTTCGACCTGATGAGCATTTTCTGCTGACGTATAAAAATTAAAGATCTGGAACATCTGATGAATAACTCTAAGAGACCAGCTACACACATGGAAATGGAGCCTTAGCAAAACTTGATTAATCTGAATAATCTGTATAAAAATCGAAGAACCGAAACATCTGGAACAGTTTGAAACACAAAAAGACTTTTCATCTAAGCGAAAGTCACGCGGGCGAAGCCGCGGGCAACAGCTAGTCTATACATATAATAAAACAGTAAAAATATTTTTTCTGTACATTTAGTATTTTTGACTAAAATGGATAGAGGGACACTTAAAAAGAATAATAGAAAGCAAAAAAAATTTTTTGGAATTTCTTGTCTGTCTGTCTGTATGTATGTACGCGTTTCACGCAAAAACTACTGGACGGATTTGAATGAAACTTTTTTGTTGTATAGCTATAAAGTATGGGTAACATATAGGCTATAATTGATTTTGAAAACTGGAACACCTGATGAAGAACCATAACAAAAGTGCCTTAACAAAAGTCGTTCAACCTGATGAGCATTTTCTGCTGACGTATAAAAATGGAAGATCTGGAACATCTGATGAAGAACTGCAAGAGACCAGCTACACTATAACATATATGGAAATGGCGCCTTTGTAAAAGTTGTTCAACCTGATGAGCATTTTCTGCTGACGTATAAAAATTGAAGATATGGAACATCTGATGAAAAGCTTCAAGAGACCAGCTACACTACTAAAACGTATATGGAAATGGCGCCTTAGCAAAACTTGATTAATCTGATGTGCATTTTCTGTAGACACATTTGGAACACAAAAAGACTTTTCATCTAAGCGAAAGTTACGCGGGCAAAGCCGCGGGCAACAGCTAGTTAATATTATAAATGCGAAAGTTTGTATGTGAGTTTGTAACTTTGTGAATTTGTGAGTTTGTGAGTTTGTGAATTTGTGAGTTTGTGAGATGTTTGTTACTCAATCACGCTAAATCTAGTGAACGGATTTCAATGACATTTGGTACAGGTAAAAAAATATCGGGAATAGCAAATAGGGTACTTTTTATCCTGAAATTCCCACGGAAGCGAAGCCCCGGGGCGCGGCTAGTACATAATAAATGCCACTTCCATGCACCATCATTCCTTGCTGTAACATTATTCATGCTGCTCGCCATTTGTGTTAGTCACAAATGAACGGTTACCGAAATAATTTAAATGCTAATTCAATAATTAAGGCCCGCCCAGCCCGCAACTATCGATTTCTCCATTGTTGTTCGCATGTATTTGATAGCGTTTGAGTACTACCGTGTAATGAGCCGTGGAGGTACATAAATACTTATATATTACTGCTTTTGGGTGTGTAAGTGTTAAGTACAGTGTGTGGGTGTCATAAAATAGAAAGAAATAAATGTAGGCGACTTAAAACAATCTGATACCACTAGAAAAGTAAAACAGAACGTACAAGAAAATATTTCTGTAAACAGATTTTAAATGACATTATCCAACAGAAAATAAAGTCTCATTTATAAGAGTAACACTAAACATTAAATCGTAGCAATCGATTCGATATTTAGTGTTGAGTGAGTCGATTTTATATTGATTGGAAATTAAAACATAAATCGTAAAACAAGCTATTTAAATTATATCTATTCGGTTATACCCATAAAGCTAATTATTACAGGACGTAACTAGATCTATGGCACAGAATTAATATTAGTACAACGTACGTGTCTATGGTTATACCTATTATTCGGTTTCTGTGAGTCACTCTCATATAAAAAATATACTTACTTAATAGATTTTTAAATCCAAGTCAAAATTTAAATTTTAGAACAGCTAAATTCTATAATACGAATAAAGCAATTTAATTCGTCGAACTTAAAGCCTCTAAAATGCCTCAAATACCTAAAAACCAATTACACATGCCCGAACAGTAACTGGCCACGCAATTACAAACTCCAAAGTTACCACTTGGCATTCGGCATCAAATTAAACGGATCGCGGACAGAGTCGCGGGGGCGAATTAGTTCGCTCTTTGTGCAATCAAGCGAGCCCTTCGCGCCCTAATGAATATGAATACGGCTGAATACGCCCGGAATACTGGAACCCGCAACTCATTACACTTTCCGACGCTCACACCGTCATGTAACGTGGTTTAGAATTCGGGTACCAAGTATCTAAAGGGTAAGTCCGTATCTGTAATTTTATTTATACAAGATGGGTTTGCTCTTGACCACAATCTTGCTCGAGAATTGAGATGAGGTCTACGGTGTAGCGAGCTTATCCAGAAGCAGCCTATTCATTCTGGTTTTGAAGAGAGACAGGTTGTTGAATAATTAAAAAAAAATGTTTGTTTTTATTTTAACAGAGTGATTGAATATTCGCTAGCAGAAAAAAACCGTAAAAAATCACCATTGTTCAATTTCTTTATAAAAAAGGACCATATAAATTTTAAGTAACAGTTAATCATAAGTATGCTTAACAATTAATATCGGAGTTATTGCGATAGTTTTATTTAATAATGTCCTGTTTTAAAAACATGTTAAGATGTTTTAATGAGTTCACGTAGATAAACCTGACCTCCCTGAAATTGGATTCAGTCAGTTTTATCTGCCTCCGACTGTACGTTGACATAAAAAAAAAGTAGTTAGTAAAATTAGGACATAAGTTGTAAAATTAGGACTTACTATATAATTACTAATACTACATAGGTATTCATAGAAACCGGTTAACAGGCTTTGTTCTGTTACTTTCGTACATTTCGCCTTGGTGTAAATGCAGCCTTCTTATAGTTATGAATACGCAAATTCAACTTCTGTTTGACTGTACCTACTGTCTATTCATTTTAAGTGATGGCGGGAACAAAGTTATTTTAGTTACTGAACCAAATATCTTCTTCTCTTCTTCTCTCAGCCGAAAGACGTCCACTGCTGGACAAAGGCCTCCCCAAGGATTTCCACAACGACCGGTCCTGCGCTGCCCGCATCCATGCGCAACCCGCGACCTTCACCAGGTCGTCGGTCCACCGAGTGGGAGGCCTGCCAACACTACGTTTTCCGGTTCGTGGTCGCCACTCGAGAACTTTTCTGCCCCAACGGCTATCTGTTCTGCGAGCTATGTGCCCCGCCCACTGCCACTTAAGTTTGGCGATTCTGCGGGCTATATCGGTTACTTTAGTTCTCCTACGGATCTCCTCATTTCTGATTCGATCACGCAGGGAAACTCCGAGCATAGCGCGCTCCATCGCCCTTTGGGTGACCTTGAGCCTTCTTATGAGGCCCATAGTAAGCGACCACGTCTCTGTTCCGTATGTCATCACTGGCAACACACACTGGTCAAAGACCTTAGTCTTGAGACACTGCGGTATTTTGGACGAGAAGATATCGCGAAGCTTCCCGAACGCTGCCTAGCCGAGTTGGATTCGACGGTTGACCTCTTTCTCGAAGTTGGACTTACCTAACTGAACTGTTTGTCCCAGGTATACGTAATTGTCAACAACTTCGAGTGTAGAGTCTCCAACCTTTAGAGGAGTGGGTGCGACACGGATATTAGACATGATTTTCGTCTTATCCATGTTCATTTTTTGGAACCAAATATACCTAAATGAATTTGGTTACATTTTTTGAGAGCTAGGTATTAAAATATTATGTTTGCTTTTTGGTAGGTACTAAGTACTTGTATTGTTCAAATAAGTTTTTTAGATTCATGTAAAATAAATTATGTCAGATTATTTGCCTGGACCATCCATTTCCATTATTTGCATGTATCCAGGGCCGTATTGAAGGCAAGCGGTCGCGCGGTCGATCTCCTACCAGATGGCTCGATCTCATCAGAAGTGCAACTCAGTGTCCGGCAACAGAATGCTCCAGAAAAGCTACCAATAGAAATAAATGGAGAGCTATCGCAAGAGCAGCGGCCAAATCCGAGAAGACCGATAAATAATCACGACCACTCTGTCAAGAGTGAACGACTAAGAAGAAGATTTGCCTGAATGCAATTTCTTAAACTCGTTTTAGTGCTCCCTACGAGATATAAAACACCTCTAAAAAAAAATCAACTTACTACGTTCAGCGATTTTGTCTCTGCGGTGATATACCTATAATAGTCAGTCAACGTCTAATTTTATATGGTAGGCACAAACGTAGTTAAACAGGAAAAGGTTTACGAGACATCATAATTATAAATATTATAAATAACATAACCAATGATTAAAAACTTGCAATAAACCAACAAACGATCTAAGTATTCAAGTAATTTAAAAATTAAACTAAATTGCAACTCATAATATTTTTGGCACTAAACATATTTACATGTAGCGGCATAAAATTAATACAAAAGACAAAAATGCTTTTGTATTCTCAGACATTAACCGCCACGAACTGCCTTATCTTCCACCAGCGTCATTAAGAACATTCGTGTTAACATTAACAATAGCTATAAACCCTGTAATGACTTACAAACAAACAAAAAAACATGCTACACAATGTTGGCATTATCTTATTCATTTACTTAGAAAACGTTATTTTCCGGACGTGCCTTGAAAATGGCGGAACGAGCAAGTTCCCATGAAGCCGTAGATTAAACGATAGTGACAATTAAACGTAGAAAACAAACCGAGCAAGTAAGAGAGCCTTGACAACCAAGTATTCCGTATAAGGGTCTTTTCAAGCTTATAATGGTATTGTTTTCAATCACTGTTGAAGGGATATCAAAGTATAAATGGTTACTACATAGATAAGTAATTTATATGTAATTGGCATAAATATGTAAATTTTTGACGTGACGATATGATTACGTACTCGCAAATATTTGTGCTTACCCTACTGCTCTTCGAGTTACCATTGATATAATACAATGTTATCTCAAAACATGTATTTTATTTAGATTTTATACGAAGTCAAAAGAAAAGTTAAGTTAAAATCTGGCTCAGAGATTAAGCTTTGCCATCCAACGTGGCAGTGATGCCAGCCTTCTGGTCACGTTACCTCGGGGCAACGTGACCATTTTTATAAATAAGTAGGTATATCTTATTTTAGTTTTTTTTGAGTAAAAACGATTTTGCAACAAAATACAGAACTCTAAAAAATGAGACCAGTAGCGGCATGGTTAAAACGTTGGTTTAGTTAACAAAGGTTTACACGTTTCTAGTAAAATTAAATCGATGTTATCTGTAATAAGGTTGTCGCACGTGCACTAGTTTTAACGAACCCACAACGGTTTTTTGTTTGTTAGTCAACTAGGGTAAACGGTTACGGAGTCA
This sequence comes from Ephestia elutella, assembly GCA_018467065.1. Taxonomy (NCBI): domain Eukaryota; kingdom Metazoa; phylum Arthropoda; class Insecta; order Lepidoptera; family Pyralidae; genus Ephestia; species Ephestia elutella. The sequence goes on along the minus strand of CM031592.1, from coordinate 11,765,568 downwards.
GTCATAACATTATGCTACTTATTAGTACATGAAAAAATTGGGAAATTTTTAAGATTTTTTCCATTTTTTTTTTTATAAAAATGATATAACTTATTTTTCTCTTCCTAAAGAGAACTTTCTGATCATGTGAAAAATCGGTCATTTTCGGTGTTTTGCCAAAAAATTACATCAAGATTAATTATTTTTTGTTTTTTTTTGTATATGTATGTTAAAGTAAACAAGTTCAACGTATTTTTAACATCAATTACCTACTACTAGTATTTTTTTCTTAATTAGGTTTAAAAAAAGTTTTAGCTTTGGTTTTGCAATGACTTTTCTGTAATAAATTATTATTATCTTTAAACACATTCCGGACAGATTTACATAATTATCTAATTGGAAATGACATAGTAGACGCAGTATACGTCGAGCCTTACCCACTACGTATGCGCCGGCGCTCATCTCTGTTCCCGGTAGTGTATCATATCATTACTTACCATCTAAGTGTGCGACGTGTCTACCCCATCTGTGCTACCCCTATTTTTTATTTCACGATTCACTGTGAACTACTGATGAAATGGGTGTCGTGTGTCCTGATTAGATGATAAGTATGCAACCTGACAAAATGAAGATCTTAAGTGGACAGACAACAACTCTATATACATATATATAATCCAAAGGTGACTGACTGACATAGTGATCTATCAACGCACAGCCCAAACCACTGGACCCAAACTAGATGTTATGACATAGGCATCCGCTAAGAAAGGATTGACGCGAGCGAAGCCGCGGGAAAAAGCTAGTTAAACATATAAAGATAAAGAAGAACACACATTCCAATAAAAGGTCATGGCTTGAAATCACCTTTTCCATTATGAAAATTAAATGCTCAATGTTGAATTCCATTTTAGACATTTGGGGTAGGGCCATCCCAGTAAGTCGTTTCGTAGGTAGACCGAATAAATTGCTGATTTAACACAATTGTTAAAAATGTCTTTTGAATTAGTTGATTTATATTAGTATTAGGTACAAAATAAATTGATAAATTAATGTTATTTTTATTCCTGCCTAAAAATATATTATGATTTGCTGCTGTATTTATAAACCTATTATGCCTCTCAATATATATTTCCTAAAAAAATATTGTTACCTACTTATTGATGGTTAAACAAACTTACCTTAATGAAGTTTGACCATAATTATACAAGACGTTGCTTCCGAAGATATTTATTCAATCAATTCACTATGCAGCTCGCTCTGCTATGTACTAGGCATGACACAATTTTTAGGACCTAGGGATAAAATAAAATAAGTCCAAAATTTACATCCGACTCTCGTCCCACCCTTACCTGTCACCGGCGGAGGCGCCATACTTCATTCCTTTAGAACAAAATTTCGAA